>CM021101.1:432962084-433208810 GCA_007115665.2 Sequoiadendron giganteum | reverse complement strand
ATGCTTTGATGGTCTTTGGGCTTTTGGACATTATTGATAGGCAATGCCTACTCTATCTGGGGACTGATATTAGTAGGATATGGTTTTTAGTATAATGGTTCTTAGATAAGTTCATCTACTATCTGCCTCTTATGTTTGGTTAGTGGTTGTTCTTTGTGTTGTGTTTGAGAAGACATTTTTTTGTTTTCTTATTGTCTCCTCTATTTTGTTGTTCTAATCTGGGTTTGCTTGGTCTAGAAGTTTTGTTGTTTTGTATGGGATTAGGGCCCTTTCCCTTCTTATCTTATCAAAAACATTGAAAATGTTGAAAATAAACCTTATTTGTCATCTAATTACATGAGAACCCCTAAATGGGTACTTGAAATAGATGAGAACATAATAGATAATCTTGATGGAAAAAGGTCATCATGAATAATTCTGTTTTGGGCTACCAATATGTTTAATAAATAATTTTC
This sequence comes from Sequoiadendron giganteum, assembly GCA_007115665.2. NCBI lineage: Eukaryota > Viridiplantae > Streptophyta > Pinopsida > Cupressales > Cupressaceae > Sequoiadendron > Sequoiadendron giganteum. The sequence goes on along the minus strand of CM021101.1, from coordinate 433,208,355 downwards.
CAATAAGACATTAACTGAATAATGTCAACTTTTTGTGCAATTGCTAAAGTCTTACAAAATGAGGCCATTATTAAGAAAATTAAAGATTCATGTCACCAAAAAGTCAGAAAAAATAGTATTATTGTTAAAAATATTTTTAATGCTCAAACTTCTATTGGAAAGACTAGTAAGGAAAAAGATAAAAGAGTTTCTCATAGAGTGATCACAACCTCACTTGTAAGCCATCATTTGAGAAAGGATCGTTTAATGAGAAAAACTTGTATTGATTTAAATCTAAATTATAAAACATTGAATATAACAATCTCTAGAATAGGAAGACTCGATTGTCCTCTTCAAAATGATACATGGTCTTTTAGTGGGAGGATTCCACATGTTGATAAGAAGCTAACCGATAATGTAAAGATGCAAATTGAATTTTTTTGGAACTCTCACTCTAGAGTATCACCGAATGTAAAGGATGTTTTAAAGTTAAGAATTGGTAATCGAGATTGCACACTGCATCCTAAACATTTTTTGGAATGTAGTCAAACAATATTGTACAAACAATTTTTTGAAGCGCATCCAAATTTGCAAATCTCATAAAGGGATTTTGAGTATTGCAAGCCATTTTATTGTGTACTTATTAATATTCGTAATACATGTTGTTGTAAATACTACATTGATTTTTCAATGTATCATGAATTATTATGCAATATTCGTTCTACTATGCATACTAATGAAATGTTGCAGGAGTGTCATGCAATGCAACTTCCCAAGTCATCCAGGGACTTGTTAGATTCATTTTTATGTGTTAAAGGTGACGGTTTCTTATTTTATAGAAATGATTGTTTAAATGAAACGTGTTTACAATGTGGTGGTTTATTGAAGATTGTAACATGTTTTCATGAGCGAAGCGAACATAATTTTGCTAACAATATTGTTGAGAAAAAAAGGTTTGAGACAATAAAATACACATTGAAAAGCGGAGGTGAATATTCTAGATGCAAGTTGGTATAAGAGAGGTAAGTATTGCTGATTTTGTTTCTAATTTTAAGAAAAATATTTTCTATAAGTATGCAAGGAATAGCCACAAGTTCCAGTGGTTGGATTGACAATTCATGATGCATAAGGACTCTTTCCCAATTGGAACTATTATATCCATGGTTGATTTTGCTGAAAATTACACATTACAACCACAAAATGAGGTACAATCACAATATTATAATTATATTCAAATTGCTATTTTTGTCCATATAACATATAGGCATGCCCCTAATAGTACAGAAAAGGACAAGAAGATAATCAAGGAGTACCATTTTTACATGAGTGATGATAGATCTCATTCATCTGAGTTTATGCAACATTGTTTTGAAATTTTTTTTGAGTTCTTATAGGAAAAAGGTATTACAATGGGTGGACATCTCATTTGGTCAGATAACTGCATAAGGCAATTCAAGAATGATCACATGTTTTATTGGTTGAGTAGGATGCACATAGAGAGGGGTGTACCACATATTTGGAGTATTTTTTAAGTTGAGCATGGAAAAGGAAAGCATGATGGCGCAGGTGAATTTTTGAATAAAGCTCTAATTAAGGAACAAATGAAAATAAGAGGTGGTACAACATTCAACGATGCACGTTCCATTGTTGATTGGTGCACTTATACATTATCATGAGGAGGGACACTTGATTCACAAGTGTGCAGGTTATTTTAGTTGGTTGAGGAGGGCACAATGGGAGACAACTTAGAATGTCAAACAATTAGAGAATCTTCAAAGATGCATTCATTTCGAAGCTCAGATGCAAGTGCATGGACCATATGGACACGAGAGTTGTCTTGTTTTTTTATCAAAATTGTATTCAATGATATTGGGATCAATGCAAGTCAAGTGAGTGGATAGATACATGGATTTCACAGTACCTAACCCCTTTATCTATAGTACAATCCTCTTTAGAATATGAAATGGAAAGTTCACTTAACTATGACCATCTTTTAGATCTTGTATAGCCAGGACATGTCTATGCAGTTGCAGCACCACAAGGGAATGAAGAGAGATAAGACTATTGGTTGGCATGATGTGTATAGGAAAAGAAGAAGCTAACACAACCAATGATAGATGATGATGGGCTCACATATCCTAGAGGTTCAATTATTGTTTCTGGAGCTTGGTTTCATTACCATTTCATCATCATTTAGGTTGTTTAGAATAATATAGATTTTTTATTCTAAGCATCTTTTCTCGTTTACATTACCATTTCATTATAATTTAGGTTGTTTAGAATATATAGATTTTTTATTCTAATTATATTTAGTTAAACAAAGAAACTAATGAAAGTGATAAAAAAAATAATGATCATACAGGTTCAATTGTTATTTTCAAAACTTGGTTGCGAACATATATGATTAGAAAGAATGGCATACCTGCATTTGAAGACTATGAAAAACACAAAACCATTCTCATGTATTCACACCTTGTTATAGCAATAAATTTTAAGTTATAAAGACATCATTCTAAACCAAAAACAAAGGAACTATGGACAATTAGTAGTTTTGATCATGAAACATTACTCGATACTCTGAAGGTAAGAGATGACCCTTCAGGCACACTTGAGTAGCGAATTGTTTGTTGTATGGGACAGGTATGATATTATTCATCTTATTTTGATTAATGTTCATAATAATTAAATTGCTTGACCTGCTAAGGTTCATTATTTAGGTTGTTTATTGTGATGTTCGTGGCACAATGGACCATGGAGTTGCTACAAAAATAGCCAGTTTTGATCCTTAGGTATGTGACAGATTAGTACATTTGATATTATATTTTCTCTTCTATGGTCTATTATTGAAAATTTCCATGATACTTGTATGTAGTTTAATTTATATCTTGATGGTTGCTACAGGTTCTTGTCACTCCAGATCATCAACGTGCTACTATTGTGGAAGAGTGTGATGATTATTTTCTTCTGATCATTTTGTTCTATGTCATTCCACAATTTTCAATTTCTATATATTAATGTATATACTTCTTATTCTATCAGTTGTATCTCCAGATGAGTGAAGAGAGGAGGACTAGTGGGCAAATTTGAAAGACTAAAGAATCAACAGAAACTCCATCCAACCGACCATGAAGGTAATGTGTGATCTATTTCCTTCCCCTAGTGGTAAATGACTATGTATTAAGGTTATTTTTTGTATGCCTATGTGGCATTTTGTAAATCCTATATTTAATAGCAATTCTTGAATGATGATATCATACGTATTGTGTAAATTGTATCTTGAATCTTTTAGGAATGGGTGTTGATCATGACTTGCGACTTATGAATTACATGTATTCAAGTGTATACTTTATAACTTATGTGTATACTTTGTGACTTATGTGCATTCCAAGGATTACTTTGTGACTTACGTGTTTTCATGTGTATACTTTGTATTCATGTGTGTACTTCATGAATTACATGTATTTGAGTACATGCTTCACTTATTCACTGATTCCTAGCATAAACCTACCCATTTGAACATGTTGGAACTGTTAGTTTGGTCACATGAGGAGCAGAATGAACGTTATACCCCATTTCCAACTTTACACTGCATGCATCTGACCCTTTTTCCATCAACTAAAAACTTGACACCACGAGCAAGTGCCTTACAGATATAAAATCGAGAGAGGTTATTGCAGAGGGGACCTATGTGATCCTGTAGCCTCATATGGATTGTTTCTAAGTGACATGGCTTCTGAATAATAGCTCATCGAAGATTGCTTCCTTTTTTCACTTTAGACTCTTAAGGGATATAGTTAGTACAATGTAGCTCGAATTGTTTCGATGTTTTTGGGTGTAAAACATGACCATTCCTACCAAAAACCCACCAATCCAAATGTGTTAGAAGTTTTGGTTTGGTCACACAAGGAGCAGAATGGAGGTTACATCCCTTTGCAACTTTACACTACATGCATCTGACCCTTTTCCATCAATTGAAAACTTGACACCATGGGAAAATGCCTCAGAGATATCAAAAACTGAGAGAGGTTATTGTAAAGGGGCCCTACATGATCCCCTAGCCTTAGATAGATTGTTTCTAAGTGACACAGTTTCTGAGTAATAGCTCATCAAAGATTTTTTTCCTTTTTTTCACTTTGGACTCTTAAGGGATATCATCAATATAATGTAACTCGAACTGGTTCAATGTGTTTGGGTGTGAAACATGACCATTCCTACCATAAACCCACCAATCTAGACATGTTGGAACTATCGGTTTGGTTTCACAAGGATAAAAATGAAAGTTACACCCCTTTGCAACTTTACACTACATGCATCTGACCCTTTTTCCATCAATGGAAAACTCAACACCACGAGAAAATGCCTCAAAGATCTAAAAAACCAAGAGAGGTTGTTGTAGAGGGGCCCTACATGATCCCCTAGCCTCATAAATATTGTTTCTAAGTGACACAATTTCTAAGTAACAACTCGTCAAAGGTTGCTTCTTTTTTGTACTTTGGACTCTTAAGGGATATCATCGGTACAATGTAGCTCGAACTATTTCGACATGTTTGGGTATGAAACAGGACCATTCCTAGCCTAAACATACCCATCCAAACATGGAACTATCAGTTTGGTTGCACGATGAACAAAGAAGAATCTACACATGCACCTTCCTCAACTTCTCAAGAGCAGGAAGAATCTCTTCATTGAATACATTATCTATCTCATTCATTTTGGTTTGCTTATTTTTCAAGTGTTTTTAGAGTAGACTAACCTCCTTTTTATTGATGATAAAATATTCTTCTTATCTTTTAATTCCTTTTCTAAGTGGTTAATTTTAGTCTTTGGTTGTTTTGCTTCAATTTGAACTCTTCCAACTATTGCTTTTGCATCAGCAACTTGACCATCCACACAATTTTCCTCATCTATACTACTATTACCTATTAAAACCCCTTGTTATTTCTTTTCATGATCTTATAACTTCTTTTTCATATCTTTTACTTTGAGCTTTAGATTAGTTGCTCTATCATTAACACTTAGGAAAATAACATCCCTTTGTTTGATATAATTTTCAATGTCTTGAATACTTTCATGTGTAAACAACATCAATTCTTTTATTGCACTTAGATTTGATATTGCTTCTTTGTTATCATTTATCTCTAGTTGTATTTTCTCCATGAAAGTATTAAGTTCAAGAATCTTTGACTTCATTTGTTCAAATCCACCTATAGAATCATCTCTCACTTTCTTTTCCTGCACAAATTCTTACCAAATACAAAACCTCTTGAGTTTTTCCACTTCTCCATTACAATTTTCCCATTCCACATACTGCACAAGCACCTTCTTGAAACTTATTGAAATAGAGTACGACAATTGCATTAGGTTGATTGTCATATATGACAACAACTGTGTTAGGTTGAATGGCATATATGACAACATCCTACCGATTTTGGATTTTGTGTTAATCATACATCATAACTAGTGTGCATTATAGTGTGCTTAGTGTGTTTACTCATGCATGTTGATTATGAATTTTTGAGTGAAAGTTCTAATAACATATATGCTACTAACTTGTATGGATTTGAGTTGATGGTTACAAATTATTATGTATGAAATTTTTTTGAAAGTTGCTTATTCATGCATTATGGTTGAGTGACATTGATGCTTCTACGTGATTGTATGACATTTTCATGAAGAAATTGATGATATATATCATTTTTTGTATGCTGGGTTTTGTTCAAAGGTTGCATTACATTTGTATTACACTTATATATTCTTATTTTTAGATTGCATCAAACTCATATAACAATTTTGGTGTGGGTCAAGGTTGATTGACATATATGACAATATCATATGAGTGTTTTTGCTTTTGTGTGAAGTGTGCATTATGACTAGTGTGCATCAAGCCCATATGGTATGCCTAGTTTTCTTATTCATGCATTATGGTTAGAAACATTCATTGTTGTGCATTACAATAATATAAATTGAAGGTCAAATAACATACATGTCCTGGAGTTGTATTTTTTTTGTTTAATGGTTGTATCACACTCATATGGTGTGCATATATAGTGTTTTTCCATGCATCATGGTTGAGTGATGTCTTATTTGTTGATCATCATTCTTGTATAGATTTAACATGAACAATCTAATGAACATGTATCTTGTTGAGTTGTAAGGAATTTTTTTGAAGGTTGCATCAAACCCCTATGGTGTACATAATGTTCTTGTTTATGTATCATGGTTGAAAGATAGTAATTCTTATTCATGATGATTTTATAACTTTTACATGAAGGATCTAGTGACATTTTATCAAGCTTGAAGGTTTTAATGGCATGACTGTTGAATTGAGTTGTAATGGTTTTGTTTGATAGTTGCATCACTCATATTATTTGTATAGAGTGTTCAGCACCATTGAGTGACACTATTTTTTATCAAGATGATTATATTACTTTCGAATAAACACTGTAATGACATATATTTCATTAAGTTGTATGGGATTTGTTTGAAGTTTTTAATCAATCAAAAGAATCAATGCCACAAGACTGTCATAAGCTACTCTTTTCATCTTTATTGCCTTGTCTATGAGACCACAATTCTTTGAGGCATTTTTTCAAATAGTTCTTCTCAACAAATATTATATAGTGCTTCTCATACCATTTTTCATTAATTTTAGCTTCTTTTTAAAAAAAAATCAGTTGCCCACTTCATTACAAGAGTTCAAAAAAAAACTAATGCCAAATATAAATTCATTCAAGAGATCTTAAATCATGTATATTCTCAAACTGAGTGTTCAACATGCAACATATGGAGGTAATAAAATATTTTAAAACTCTATTACTCTTCCTCTTTGTTGGTACCCCTATGAAACTTTGTCTACAGTCACATTGGTAGTCTTCGCTCAAGTCATTCATATTATGTTGTTAATGTCTACTAGTTTGTTTTAAAGCACCTATTTTAGGCTTTTATCCATAGAAAAAAGGCAGTAAAATGTTTGATAAAATGCTTTGGTGGTAGGCATGTATGAAAAATGTGGTACAATAGAAAAGGAAGTGAATTTTTTGAAAAATCTCCTCAAAGAAATGTGGTCTCATGGAATGTAATGTATGTGAACCTTAATATGAATGAACTCTAACATAGATGGATTACCAATTGTATTTCATAAGTTCTATTAAAATACAATTTCGTTAATCTATAACATGTAATTGATCATAACTTTAAACCATTTAAAAATAATTATACATTCCATTTTGAAGATTCAAAGTAGAAAGACATGCACACAAGGAATAAATTAGATCGAATATCAATTCTTATATATCAAAATGTAGAATTATTGTGTTTGTGCATATATAAATTTGGCATATATGCCTACTCAAAATAAGTTATATAAATTGTGGCATATATGCCATCTCAAGACCTATCAAACCCTAAATTTATAAATCTCCATCAAATCCTAATCTTGTGTTGGATCATCAAAATCGAGCCTCCTCTAAGAACTTAGTGGCTCTAAAGTTTTATGTACAATAACAATTCAAACCACAAATTAGATTAATTATGTGAATCGCTAATAAGATAGACTAGTAAATAAAAACTTATATATTATAATTTAGAAATTATTAATTTAACATCAAAATCGCTATATTAAACTATATTATATCAAAAATGCAATTCTATTTTACCTCAAGTTTTCTCTCCTTTTTGCAAGACATTTTGCATATGATTGTCCCTTAGGATGACCAGAAGTCCTTTATAATGAAATGGTCCCACATTCGTCACATTGTTGAATCAAACAAAGGACTATAGCAAGTAAAATAAAAATAATATGAATTAACATATAATTGTTGACAAATAGTCATATTTGCTAAACATATATCTAATCTTATCTAAACGTAAATATCTACAATATAAAATAAACACATACCTGCCATGATGCTTCTACACTAGATGGGCTCATGATGGATGAAGCAGCTAAGATGGTTTCCTATATAAAAAATGACAAGAACGTAACATAATTTAAATGCACATGCACATATAATCATAATTTTGAGAATATAAAAAAACATATACCTATTGTGCAACTTCTTCCAATGGGTTAGGCTTAGTCAACATGGTTGTAAAGGTACTAGGTTGCTACATAAAAAGACAACATTACATTAGACAATCGATCTATGTACATGTATTTAAACATAATAGATTTCAAAAATTAACATCTAAATAACAATTTATATGATACTGTATATTGAGTCTCTAGGCCAAATGAAATGGTTGATTGTGTAGCCTCCTACACTTGGGAAATATGGTCCTCTTTCAACAACTGTTAAAGGTTCTGGCACATAAACATATATTAGTAGAAATATCTCTTATAAAATATGAAATAATTTAGATAAAACACACTATGAAATTACTTTAAGTTTTACCGATGCTTCCACATCATCTCTTCCACCCAATGTCTCTCTTGGAAATGGTCCACTCCATTCTCTCTCAACTCCTACATCTAAAAAATCTAGAACTCATAGTCAGATGTGTCTATAGGAGCCTCATTGCACTATCGAAGAGGACCCAAACATATATTGTGGCACATGGCATAGTGATGGGGCACATAAATATGTGTTGAAGAGGAGGGTATACTAGTTGCAACTGATGTAGCGAGTGCATCACCATCATGTTGGGATGTATCAGATGCATCACCATCATGGGGCTACGCAACATACGAGATCTACATGATAAAATGATCACTCTGCATGTATGTCAAAAATTCTCTAACTCCTTGCATCTAAAACAATCTCAGGGTAAGGAACTAGAGCCAAGGAAGTAATAGACGAACTACGAAGAACAAGGGTGACTTGATGTGCTCTGGGTCTATCCTATGGCATCCCTTTACCCACACCCTGGAAATCTCACATATCAAAGTAATTGGCATGCCTCCCTAGGATAAACTCAACGTATAATTTTCATAGAAAATACTAAGGGACGTCAAGATTGTCGTTAGGTGAATTATAAAAAACAATCTACCAACATTTCTAGAAATTATCTAACAATCTATGTGTGCACCATTTAATTAAAAAATTTGGATTCTGCACATCTATGAGCTATCCTATTTTGGGATTGATGAATAGCTAGGCTAATTAGGCTTTGTTAATATCAAGTGCCCTCACTTCATCATATGATAAACCATTGGAATAATGTTTCCTTTGGGACTCTTGCCACTCTGACAAACCTATTATGCTAGTTTGTCAGAGTTTCAACATTTGAAATCATTATTTCTAAAGCGTTTTTCATATTTGAGAGTTCAGGGAGTGTCTAATAAATTCAACATATGTTTCTCAATTGATTTAAATTTCTATGGATATATTCATGGATTTTGGACACATTGGTGGTGGAAAAGGAGGATTTGAAAGGGAAATATGTTTCATCCCAGAATGAGCATCTAAGATCAGTATGTTCCTTTAGTAAAATTCATTTCTTCAGATAGGCTCAAAAGCACATACTACTATGCTACAAAGCTAAACCAAACATAGTTAATTTCCCACCATTAATCCTTAGAGGAAATTTTATAAAAATTGAGATCAACCAGTTTCAACAACAAGCATTGAATAGATTTAGCAAACAGAATCAACAAACATGAAAGATAGAACAAAAGACATGAACACAAAGATATATGTGGGGAAAACCCTTTCGGGTAAAAAACCCCACACTCTAAAAGCATAGATCCATTGTATTATTCAGCAAAAAATAAATAGTTACAATACAATGCAGGCTCTAAGCCTTTACATGGAGATTTACATCTTATTCCATCTAGAGATAATCTGACAAGATAACCCCACTATATCTAGTTTCACACCATTGAAACCTCCAATGCACTACAATATTCTATATATATCCACATTCAGGTTGGCATAACCTACATATTCATAGTACCACCTCATCGACCAATCGTGCATCAAGATATCACAATTAGTTACGTGGTTATCGGAGAATTCAATTATCGCTTTCAGGTTGAAATCATCGAGCCAATGAACACGTTGGTTCACAAAAATGATGTGCAATCAACTAAAAGCTCCATGCCATGTATCACCATCTAATTCATCCATCATTACCTTCATCCTCCAATAAATTCATATCTGAATATTGAGGAGACATAAACCATGTCCTTCTAAACTCTTATCGTTACCTTGATATGTAGGTTGCTCATTGATGTTACCACCTCCCATCGAATTATCGAGGGGACAACATAGCACCTTCCATCGATACATAGAAGTCCCATTGATGAATCTTATAGCACTACATATGGTCCCCACTGCCAGCAACAAGAATTCTCAACCTCCCATTGGGATGTTGAGGGGACAACATTCAAGGTTCCAGTGAGATAACAACAAGTCACATCGATGCAGTCTCACCGGAGTATCCAGGGGACTACTTAGAGACTCCCTCTGACATATACATTTCTTGTCGATGATGTTTCTCCTTACTGCCAATGCAACTCCAATAGAATGAAGTCCTTTCGCAAATCGGGACTCAAGGTTTCTCAATACTCAATACTGCAGACCCCATCAGCAAAGCATACGACGGAACTCCAAAGTACGATTGTTGAAAGTCTTCAACTTTTCTAAGTCATTTTCAACTGCATCCGGTAAGCGATAATCTCAAAGGCCGATGCATGACTACTTGCAAAAAATATAAGGCTTTTACTATGTATTTGATAATTGACAAGTCTGAAGCCCGAAAATCTTAATACAATAGTAAGTTTGAGACACATCTTTCTCAACAGGATTTGCAGATTTTTCATCTTGACTAGGGTTGTGATCATCCATTCTTAAGCCTGTTTGTTGATGAAAATTTTAAAAATTAACAATCATTTTAATGTAAAAAAAAACTATTCAAAAACTTATTTTTTAATTAAAATTCATAAAAAATAATGCAAAACTAATATAAAATTTATAAATACATATGAAATTTGGGTGATTTGAGCAGAAAAATCCAATGCCAAATGAATTTATGAGTTGCTCAAATGATAAAATGCACGAACAAGGTAAATGCATAATGAAAAATAACTCTCGAGTTTTGCTTTTTTTGATTTTATGCCACAGGAAATGGATATATGTTTAGTTTAATGTTGTTTTCTTAACTCGACAGGTCTAAGACCCGACTAGCTTATGGTATGAGTGTAAATTTATATTGGAATATATATGACAAATTACATATTTAACATATGTATTATTATATTATAATATAATATAATATAATATGATATGATATGATATGATATGATATATATTATATTATATTATATTATATTATATTAATATATTATAATATTATATAATAAACTAAAAAAACAACTTAAACTAAACGGATATTTGTTTTGTTGGGTGAAAATTATGTAATCCCTTTAACAGATTACAAAACTTGCTTTCAGCCACAACTGTGTGAGATACAATCTCTCCTGTCAAAAAGGGGAGGCATCCTTCTTACTGCTTATTGAAACTAAGTAAACTAATTAAGTATTCACAATGATATACACTACGATTAAGAGATGGGGGTGTGTCACATTCATAATTCTCTCTTTTTTCAGAGAATATGTTTTACAATGCTTCACGGTTTTGATTTCCTGATTCAATATAACTTCAAACTAAAAACAAAGCAGTAATTCCAATATTCTTATCTTGTCAAAGCAAAGACCAAGAATACCAACATAATAATGATAAATGATAAAACAAGAAAACTCACAAAGGCACAAAGTCATTTCGTAGCTTTCACCAATGAATCCTTTGAGATATGTAACCAACATTGTATTAGAAGCACAAATTCTTCTAGATACTCCATGATAGATCCACGAACATCATGAATAAATACAAGCACAAAGTCTTGTAGAGAATTCACCAACAACATTCAATCAATATCGTAAATTTGAATAAAAGAGTGTAACACAAAGTTTACATGGATTTACTCAAAACCCTTTAGATCTCAATCACTAATCACTGCCAATCTCAATAAAATTCAAGAGATAATTGATTCCAACACAAAGTCTGGTATTCAACTCTCTTCTTTATTAATCAAAATAGATTCACAAAGATGGACACAAAGTTTCATGTATTTTCTTCTCAAAATGGGCAGCACTTCGTTGCAAAAGATAAAAGATAAAAAATTACAATAGGATCCTCTCATATTTATAGATGGGAGAGGAGAGAAAATTTAGGAAGATCAGAAGAGTAAATCTAGGAGCAAATCTAGGAAAATCTGATCTAATTAACTAATTGACTTTTCAAAAATATCATCCATCTTTTTAGGAAAACATCTTTATTTTTACATGTAATTACATTTCTCAAAAGGACTTATAATATATTGAGAACTATTTACAAAATGTGTAAATGAAAGCAAAACTATCTAACACTGGAGATGAGAAAGAAGTCTTCATGGTTCCTTGCATTGGGCGCAAAAGTCTTCATATCTCTTCTTTGTCTCCAGTACGAATGCCTCATATGGACCAAAAGTGTAATCCACTATGGTGTGAACTCTAGTAATTGATCTTCTGGGATATGAGTGAAGCTTTTTGCATCTGTCAAGATGCGTCTTAAGATTATCAAGAGAAAGCCGCAAGTCACAAATCGCATGCATGGAGGTCTTTGAAAATTCAACATCCTCAACTTGCTTCATGATGGCTTCCTTGTAGATCTGTGAAAGTTCATTGGCCGAGAGGAAAATATGATCTTTATCAAGGAGTTGACCTGGTAAATCCTTAATTTCATCTTCTAGGATAACATGATTTCCTTCGACATCTTCCTATAATTGGTGGATATCTTCAATAAGAGACTTGATCACTTGAATGAGGTACTTGAAATATTCTCTTCCCTCCACATATTTCTCTTTGTCGAGGACTACCCTAACTTCCACCAACTTACTCATATTTTCCTCTTTCATTTGTTACCAAAATGAGAGGCTTTTGTCCATTTTTTCTTGCTCGTGGGAAAGTATGCTTTCTTCTTTATCAAGCTCTAGTTTTAGTGTGGCTATCTGAGTGGCCCTCTCATTCACAACATTTATAATCTATGAACCATGTTCTATCATTTCATTAATGAAATCATATAACACATTACCTTTGGAGGCAAATTTATCCACCTTCGGTATTGTTGGTTCCTCAATGCATATCATAGCCATAGATTGTGTATTTCCTGAAGAGCCTACTAATTTTCTCAAAATAGTTGCATATCGCTCGGCCTTCTCTTTGTATACATCTCAGGCGCACTCCATCTTGTTAAGCCTTCCTTCCAATGCATCTAGGACCACCTATGTATCTGCCTTGGCACTTTCATTTGTCACTTTACTGAGCTAGACTCTCGTGACTGTGTAGTCCTCCATGTTAACATCACCTTCCTCTTGCAGGGGTAGACCAATTTCTACAAACTTATGGCTAGTTTTTTCAACATGAAGCCTTGAATGAACTTTTTCCTTTTTCTTCCCCTTGGCTTTTGGAGGGGTTATCTCTTCAAGATCAATCTCTTTTGGAGAGATCATTTGTTTCGTTCACTTTGATACTTGAGAGACCAACCAAGGAGGAAGAGATGAAGTATACGCTTCTTGACTTGTCGTCAACTCTTGTGTCGTAGCTACTTCTATAGAAATGAATGGTATGGTAATAATCGGGGCAGTATCTGTCATGATTGCTTCAGTAGACTACATTTCAAGTTGACTCTACAAGGAATCATTCATGAATCTCTTGAATTCAGCTTCAGATGAAACATCAAAATATGGAGATGACAAACTTGGAATGGATGAAGGAGAGATTGACTGAACCTTAATAGTTTGTAGGTTTGAAACTATAGGCGGAGTGGCAAGGATGGTTGATGTTGTAGTGGGAAGAGAAATGTCCACTGCATGTATGGTAGATGTGAGAGGAGGTGATGTAGGAAGAGGAGGTGGAGGAGTGCTAGGATTGGGAGGTGTACGAGGAACATTTGAAGTAGCGGGTGATGATGTTTGGGGAAGGTCTTCAACAAAATTCTCATGTGGGGATAGAGTTTTATCTTTGTCATGCCTGAGTTCCTCTTTATCACCTTCTTGTTCACCCTCATCTTCTTTGGATTCTTGCTCTTCTGTAGAATTCTCTTCTTTAACAAAATCTTCTTTAGAAGTTGATTCCTCACTTTCATTCCCTTCTTCTTCGGACTCATGTTCTTTAGAAGCTGGCCCTTTTCCTTTTGAGTGAGTTGATTCATATTTTGTGGCCTCTTCTTCTCCAACTGCTCGTATATCCTTTTTTCCAACAGTGAACTTGATTTTAGGACCTTTTCGAGAAGGAGTAGCCACATGCTTGTCTTTTGTGTGGAGTTCCTGTTATTGGCTAGCTTTTTCTCCAGGTACTTCTCCTTCTTATTATGTCATGAAGACTTTCATCTAGAAACCATGTTTGTGCAGCCATTCTAATATGTTGGACAATATGGGGGCAAGCCTTTCCCTGATGGAGACACTTTCCTTCTTAGATCATTGTACTGCAGGCAAAGGTCTCCTAGAAATTTCATTTTCATCGTAGGCAGCGTTCATGATATCGCCAGGGTCTTTGAAACCCTCTGGTAGGTCAACCATGCCAAGATCTCTAATCTAATCTATGATTATCCTCCAGTAATCCATTTTGTGGATGTCTTCTTCATCCTTGCATTCTGCCCATATTTCTTCAAAGTGGTACTTGTGTCAATGACTTTCTTCAATTTCCTATTCACATCCCGATAGTCAAATTCAAATATATATTTGTATGTCCTTATTGTCATGATCTACATTTTTGCAGCAACTAACTTGGCCTTTTGTACATTGTGAATGGTATATCTACTAATCGTCAATGGAAATTTGAAACCCGGTTTTTGAATCCTCATGCGTTCCTTGTGAACTAAAATTAGTTGTCTGCATAACTCCATGAGTATCCACTTATCTGAGGGATATCTGGGCAACATTTAAGGACACACAGTATAGCAACCTACCCTCATGTAGGTGAAAGTTGGAAATTGCAAGAATATACACCCGACCTTACTTATCACTTTCTAGGCCTCATCTGACACTCTCTTCTTTTCGAGAGGGGTCAAAATTGAATAGCAGAGGTGCAAAGAAGGCATTTGTGACCCTCCTGAAATGATGAAGACTTTCCCTCAATTCCAACTAATAAAAATACTTATACATAGGTACAGTTTGTTGGTTCCCCTTTGTAGATAGCCCTGGTAATTGCCTCATCACAACAGCAGCATACACCAAATAATAATTCATGTAGAAATTCAAAGTGGTTGGCACATTTATCAATTGCTCATGGATTTCATCACTGATTTGGGTCCCCCAATCAATGTGAGCTTTATTTCTCTGTATGATTTGAATGTATTCATAATCCAATCCTAAAAAATGAGATGACTCGGGCAAGCCTTTCACCCTCCTCAGGAGGGTAATCATGTCTCGAACATCCTCTTTGAATTCACTTCGAGGAAGCCCCTTCGGCCATCTTGAGATAGTGGGCCTAGGTATTTTCAACCACTGGTTCTTAATCAAATTTTTAGCCTTATTGGGATCTAAATCATAAACCTCTTGTGCCTGTTGAGTTCAAATCTTTTCTTATTGTTTCATGTTTGGAACTTCGAAAATAATGTCAAAGAATTTAGGGTCTAGTCTCAGCATTACTTGTCCTAAAAAATATTTTACACTTCTTCTCTCTCGGATGTAGTGGGATGAAACCTAGAGAATGAACTGTATATTATGAGCAGATGTCAAGAACGTGGACACCAGGTGCATATTGTTGTGGACAATGGCTCTCAAGTTGTCTTCTAAGGGATTTTTCTCGGTTATTTTCATAAAATCTTCAAGGTCCTGATGACCAACTTCAGTGTCCTTGATTTTGTCCACCTTAGAGATCACCACGGTAGGCAGAAAGACACCTGATATTTATATTTTATTTTGTCCTCTTTTTTAGAAGATGATGGAGTCTTCTTTGTTGTCATCTAGAAGAACCAGGATCAAAGGATATCACCTTTGGGATCACTTGATGAGATATGGAGACAAACTGCAAGGATGGTGAATCAACAAATGTTAGGCAAAACTGTAGCATTGGGAAGTGTGAGGAAAGCAAGCAGCTTGGAACAAGCGTGAAATGAGTAGTTCAACATGGAAAATGAAGCATGGGCGAAGAAATGACATTTAGAGTGAAAGTGGAGCATTTTTAGAGCTTTATGGAAGAAAATTGCCTTTAGTGTAGGAGCACTGAAAATCAATGCTCCTACACTTGGGATAGTGATTTTACATGTAGAGGCACTAAAAATCAGTGCTCCTACATGTGTTTTACACTTTGAGAAATCAAAGTGTTGGGGGGCTGAAAATTAGCACCCCTGCATTTTTGAGAAGTTCATTTTTATGCTCGAGCACTGAAAATCGGCGCTTGAGTATGTCTTCTTACACTTCAAAAATGTAAAGTGTGTAAGTGGGAAAAAACAACGCAATAGCATTTTTCATGAAAACACTCCATGTAGGAGCAATGATTTTCACCACTCCTACATGTGGAGTTGGTGAAAATAAAATTTGTAATGGTGAGCATTTTCGCCATTTGGCAACAAAGGACAAGGTTCCCAATGTCCAAGCAGTGATTTTCACTGCTCGAACATATGGAAAGAGGGATGATCACCCTTCAAAAATATTGAAAACTTTGACATACTTGTTAAAAAAAATAATTTCACCGCTTGTATAGAATGGGAAGATTCAAAGAGAAAGCATTACAAAATGATGCACAAAGAGAAAGAAATGCGAACAGGAAAATGCAATGAAACAAAGTGTTGAAAAACCACTAGGGAACAATTCCAAAACAAGAACAAACCCTAGCATCTGAAACATAAAGAGCAAGGTTGTTGACCAAACACGCAAATATAAAAGAGGAAGGAGAACCAAAACATGAAGAGATCAAAACCCCAACACTTAAAAATGTATCAAGCCAAGTTCAATTACAATTAACAGAGCTTTAAAAAGAAAATAGAAAGGAAAAAATCAACGAAGAGGAAGGGGCAACAACATACCTATCAAAAACATGAAACCCTAGCTGAAAAGCACAAAAAAATATTCAAACGCGATTCGACTTGGGGTTGGATGGAGACCAACACGCAAGGAGGGAGAGAAAAATGGATTCAAATGAGGAGATGGCGAACTTAAGACAACTTAAATAAGTTAAAAAGAGCATAATAAATGCAACTCAAGTTGCATCAATTATGGCATACATAATGGCTCAAAAAATGCACGAGCGGTGATTTTCACCACTTGTGCATTTACTAACTTCAAGAACCAAAAGTGCACAAGCGGTGAATATCACCGCTCATGCATTTTTGACAAAGTGACCAAAGTGTAGGAGCGCTGATTTTCAGCGCTCCAACACTTGGAGTAAAAATTGTCTAAGGCACATGTAAGAGTTGATTTTCAGTGCTCTGACATGTTTGACAATTGGACCAACTCCCAAAGGTTGAGAGCTGACAAAGATGCTCGTTTTGAAGCTCTTCAAAACATGGATGAGAGGAGACCCTCAAACGGATTGTTTGAGATTTTGGACCACGCATTGAGGTGGATTTAAATTTCCCTTGTTTTGAGTGCTTGAACATCATGAAACTACGAAATGGACAAGTTTCGTAGGGGGGTTATCTGTGAGTTGAGCATTGCTAGATTCCATGATAACATGTTTCAGAACAAATATTTTTTTGGTAATGGATATTCGTTCTAAATGGATATCCATTTAGCTTTGGTGTTTTCTATGGCACCATGTACTTTCTTCCTGAGCCTAGAAAAATTCAAAGTAGATTTTTCACGTTTTTGGGCAAGTTAAAAATACCTTTTTCACATCGTCACTTTTTGGACCCCCATGATCTTGCATAGACCCTTTTGTATGATAGTGGGTTTGTCAATGTCACTATTTAAGTTTAAATATTAAAAGTTTTCTCAAAATTAACTAGTTTAAGACTTTAACAAATTTATATCAACGTCATTAATATATAAACTTATATCCAATAATATGAATATTATTGAAAGGAAAAAAATCATATTTTTTGAGAATTTAATTAAATTAACTCCATCCTATTTATTTATAATTATGAATTTCTTTGAATAATTTTAAGTTTGGTATTTATTTGAATTTGAGCACTTGAAAGGGTCACTCTCACCTTAGGAAGATTCTAATGGTCTTGCACCTCATAGCTATGGTACACTCTAGGAGGAACAATTCTTATTTAGAACATGTATAAAACATGCACAATAGAACAATTTGTTAGTGTGAAAATATTCTTTATCTCACCTCATAGACATTTGACACATGCCTTCAAACTTGTCCCAAGTGTTCTACATGTGTCACGTCACTTGGAGGGTTAGTGAGTATTTAAGTTTCACCTTCCTACTTCCTCTTTGTCCTATATTAAAAAGGAGTGATAATTGTATTCTACATATTCTAAGATAGTTTATTGGCTTATGCATTATGCTTGATTCATTTTATGATAGTTTAAATATTGCATTCATTATTTGCTATTCCAACATAGTGTCAAAGCATTGAATTACAAGTTCTTTCTTGTTTATTTGAGGGATCAAGCTCTCAACCCTATCAATGAAACTTCATCGAGCCAAACAAACATCATCATTACGTTTGAAAGGCCAAAAAACAAAGAATTATCTTTCGTTTTCATGAAAAATGGTAACTTTAAAATTTTGCAATTTTTTTGTTGTCGTACGATATAGTACCATACAAATCCATATTGTATGGATTTTTGGAAAAAAATACAATTTTTTTTAGCAGAGAGTTGGATCACCCTTTGCCAGTTTCACCATTTTGGTCAAAACTTTGTTTGCTTGTGGAAATCATTATTTTTCATAGGTCAACATTGCAAATTCGAGTTTTTTTGTTTTGGCATATCAGCAAGCAGGGTTTTTTTTTATCACTTTTCCACAAGCCCCTTTGTCTCTATTTTGGTAACTAGTTCAAGGGTTTGGTCCAAGGAATGAATCTTTTCTCATGATTTGTAAAGGATTTGACCATTTTTTACTAGTTTTTTGGTTGATTATCTAAACACCTATTTTTTTGCATAGTGTTGGCAGCTATGAGGGTGCAATGATAAAAGGATCAAGAGTAGATCTTGTGATCATGAAATTATATTTTAAGAATAAAGATATTAAATCCATTAAATTAAAACCCCAATCAAGCAATGAAGAACAAATAAATATGAAAACATAAATAATGCAATAAAGTTACCCAAAGTCTTCATATCATCAATACTTCACCTCCATTGCCCTTCTCCATTCCGCTATAATTAATGCCCTCAGTTTCGAGTGTTCAAATATAGCCTATGACTAGTGACTAGCAAAATATCGAAGAAAGTATTATCTCAACGGCATTGCAGCCTATAAATTTTAGATCCCTCAAAATGATAAATGACAACGATATTTATAGAGAGCTGAATGTGAAATAGACGGATGGGATTAACCAATTTTTAGTTCAATAAATGGCCGAAATTAGACGAGACAAGATGGGATAAGATTGAAAGTGAATGAGAATGAGGAAATTGAATGATTTTTTGACAAAATCAATTAGTTCGAAGAGAAAAGTGCATAATTAAATAATGGAATCATTATTTAATTACAAAAGGAAAAGTCAAGTTATCTTTTTGACTAAATGACAATTTAATTCAAAAAGGTGAGTGAAAAGGAAAGTCATTGATTAAATAAGATTTAATTAATTTGTGACAAAAGATGCCAAAAGTGAATAATTAAATAATTATCATAATTATTTAATTATAATGGAAAATGATAAATAATTAAATAAATATAAATTTATTTAATTATATAGGTTAAAGATATTAATTGTTGATGTTATAGTACAAAGGAGATATTTTTCTCTC
Source organism: Sequoiadendron giganteum (assembly GCA_007115665.2). Classification (NCBI taxonomy): domain Eukaryota; kingdom Viridiplantae; phylum Streptophyta; class Pinopsida; order Cupressales; family Cupressaceae; genus Sequoiadendron; species Sequoiadendron giganteum. Next base: position 433,188,520 of record CM021101.1, on the reverse strand, counting down.
AAATTTAAAAATAATGGATAAATAATACCAAGGCAAGTGAGACTTGCTATATATAATAATTTTATGAAGAGTCACCTTGTTTCTTAAAAGAGGCCAACCCAAATGAAGAGTCGCCTAGTTTTGTATAAATACAAGGTGATGATCATTCATTTGATCATCAAGTTCATTCATCATAATTTGCATTCCTAGAAGAAGTTCATACTTGAGCAGCAGATCATCATCTTGTAGCAGAAGATTGTCATTTTGTAGCAGCAAACCGATTTCAAGGAGAAACATATTCATTTGTATCTTTGCATCTAGAAGAGGTGCTATTATTCATTGTATCAAATTCATAATTATGTTGGGCCTCAGTTGTAAGAAGATTTCTGCTCTTATTCCTTCAATATATAAGAGATATATTTGCTGGGGTTTTCTCCCTCGAGTAGGAGGGTTTTTTCCAAGGTATCTTGTTGTGTTCATTGTCTTATGTGTTGCATTTTCTTATTTTTTTCATTTATGATCCTAAATCTAACATTAATGACATAATTAAATAAATACTAATTTATTTAATTAATCAAAAGAAGACATAGAAGGATAAAATGAATTAATTAAATAATTTAGATTATTTAATTAATAGAAGACTTTGCGACATTAGATAATAATTAAATAATTATGTTAATTATTTAATTACCAAAGATGAAAAAGGGGATTTATTTAATTCACATGCCTAATGATAATTTTTAGGTGTCTACATTTTCCCCTCTTTGATACAATGTAGTTTATCGCCTTGTGTTAAAGAAAATTAATCAAAAATATGCCAATGAAAGTAGGATGACGAGGAGGTAGTGGTATGCCCCCTCAAGAGGACAGGCAGGTTCAAAGGACATGGGTGTGCTCTTGAAATGGATAAGAGGAAGAAAGGATAAGGGGAAAATAGATAATGATGATGAAGATGCAGACTAGAAGAAATCTTAGAACAGAAAAGATGAATGTTAGCATAGAAGACATGGATGTTTGGATAGTGCTATTTGAGATAGTTTGCAAATATATATTTTTTTATGCAAGGATTTGCATTTAATCATCATTGGGCGGTAAAATATGAAAAATGGAAAAAAAAACATCATGGTATGACATAGACCAAGGTGTACAAGGTCATTCATCTATAAAACAGACGGTCGCGGACAAGGAATGTCCTAACTCATACTAAGGGAAAAGTTTCCCAAGTCTTTTTGTCAAGACAAATCACATAAAACAATCAAGTAAAAGACGAATCATGAGACATCATTGCTCCTCTAAATCCTTCATGGACATCCTTGAGGTAGCAGGTAACATGACCAAAGAAAATCCAAAAGATAAGACAAAATAGACCAACAAGGTTAATAGCCATTCAGATTGTTTGCCAATAAGTGTGTGCCAGTGTGTTGAGGGACGAAGTGAGTGATAGGTTGATTTTTTTGACAAGGCTTGGTTTCAGGAGAAGAAACATGTCATATAAGATGTCAAGTTTGGTTTCAATCATGCAACTACTTGTATAAGGAAAATGAAAAAGTGTGATAGTGACAAGGTCTGGTTTCAGGATGGACACATCATGTATAAGATCATTGGTTTTGATTGATTTGGCTGGTTTGATTGATTTGACTTGGGGGCTCGTTAACTTGCTTGTCTTGTTGATTTAGGATTTGTGTTTGAAGTTCAGATGATGATGTCGCATCTGAGTTGACAGTGTTCGATTTATTTTGACTAACCCCACAAAACTAAAAGACTGACCTAGGGGGCCTCGGGGGCTCATCAACAAATGGCCTTGCCTACATAGTAATGTGTAGAGACCTCATAGTTTGACATGACCCTTGACTTTTTTGCAATGAAAAAGGACCGAATCATGATTTTATTTGACCACTCCTAAAGGACTAACCTAATGTCTCGGGGGCACATCGACGGATGACCTTGCCAATGTCCAGTCACAAAGGCAACGTAGTTCAACAATCGTAAAGACTGACATGACCGACTTTGACTTTTTTTGGGGATTTTTGAAATTTATCTAAATGTTTTTTTGTTTTTATCATTTTATGATTTTTTTGTCTTTTTGGGAATATTTTGATTTTTTGTCTTTTTGAATATTTGATTTTTTTTGTCTTTTTTTAATGTTTTGATTTTTTGGATTTTTGAATGTTTTGATCTCCAGTGACAAGTGTAGAATCTAATGAATCTAGGTGTTAGGAAACTACCCCAATCAGGTATAAGACTAACCAATAGGGATGGGATGGGATAGGGGTTTATTGTGGGCAGATATGGAAGGTGAAAAAGATGCAAAATGTCAATCATTCTCATCTATGGGAAGGACAACAAAGTGTTATTATGGATGGTAACTATAATGATCATGACAAATGAATGTGTATGATGCCTACAAGCATACAAGAAAGCACACTCAAGAATCCTCAGACAAACATGATCTTGCCCCCAATCAAGCTAAAAACCAATTGACATGTGATGATGATAATGACGACGTTGTTTGACATGGGAAGGACACATCTCGAAACAACGTGAGGATGACGATAATGTGACTAAAGGATCAAGGTTTGCAGCAAGGCTAGAAATGGAGTCAAGGAGTGTTTTGGATGATGCACTAGGATGCATAGAAAGATTGTATTTATTAGGCTCGTTGCATTTGGAATGATTTATTTTCAGGATTGAATGAGATGATGGAGGGATGGTGGATAGGCGGATTAGAATCCTTAGACCATTGACAAGGGAAAACCAAGACATGTGATAGGTATGAAAGGATGGTGGGTGGATTTTGGTAAAGGATAGGAGAAATGAGGATTGATGGCTAGAAGAATTAGCATGTGATCTCCAAGGACTATGTCGCATAGGAATAAAACATTTTCTCTGAGGTATGGGTTTAGAAAATGATATGAAGGCTATGGCATGATATTTCATGGATAGTGTATGACCAAAGGATAGACATGTGAAGAGTTTTCCCAAAGCATGATTTATGTTTGTACCTCAGTCCTTATCAAGATCAAAGTAGGTGGGAAAATAGATGGTGAGTTAAATGGATGGATGAAAATTTCACAAGAAATGCATGGGAGATGAGATAACTTTCCCCCGAGTGTAGTGGTCATAGATAGTTAATTCTATGCATGACACCTGTTTGCTAGGTTCTCATCATGGTACTTATCCAAAGCACCATAAAAATGGTTTTCACTATTGGACAAAAATTTTCTCTTTACCTTTTCTTGAATTTTGTTTTTGGTGTCACCAAGACACCTATTTTCCAAGTTTTCATCAAGGCGACATTTTTTTTATTTTTCAAATTTTTTTCTATTTTTGATATTTTTGGATGGCCTTGCTATTTTAGTTGATCACTAAATGTTCTAAATCCATTGATGGTGTTGATTTAGAGACTAGGGTCATGATATGCCAATAAAGACCTTTATGAAGTAGTTGCCTTGTAAGGATCATAGCGCTTGCATACAATTGATCGATGTCATTGTGATTCTTTCCTGATACTAGAGTTGGCCTTATTAGAATACACACATCATGATAGAGTACCATGGGAGTCCTTATGATAAAGATTTTCTGCCAAGATGCGACGGATTTGTGAAGTAGGATTTTTGGAATGATGGATGATGGTAGATGTGGAAGGATTGTTTGGACGTTTGGATGAATCAATTTTTTATTTTCCAAACTTGGGATGTTGGATGATGGAGTTTGGAATTTTGATTGGGATAGCATTTGGAACCAACACTTTTATATTCCTTTCTTGATGACCATTTTGAAGGAGGTGGACATTTATTATACGTGGGATTCCTCTTTTCTTGTGGCTCCACATTTTGATTGAATTTTGGATTTGGAATATTTTCTTTGCTTGATCCATTTTAACTTGATTTATCCACTTGGATTTTTGTTTGATTCAATGGCCTTTGACATTGATTTTTAACTTTTGATTCGTGATAATTTTCTTTTTGTTGGTTCTAAATGAAAGGTTTATTCATGTTGGAATGACAGTTTATGGTGTGGATAGAAGGAGTGTTGGCAACAAAATTATGACAAGGACTACTTATGGCCGCCATTTTTATGTTTGTATTAGATAAAGAGTCCCCTAATATCATGGAGGTATCACTAAGATCATTTTTTTTTTTTACTAAAGAATAGCCAAGACCTTGATGTCTAGGATTTTCATAAAATTGTATTGGTTCTCGAATGCCTTGCTCATGTCGGCCTAGTCCTCTTCCTTGATACTACATGCTTTGGAATATTTTATATGCCATGGGGTATTTTTTATTCTGGAAGCAAGATGCAAACCCATAATTGTATATGTGGAGATCATTACTCAGTATTTTCTCATTTGCAAGAGAGCCTGCTCTAATAAAGATAGATGATCCTAGTTGATAAGATGTCTTAGCTTCATTGACATGTTGGATATACTTTTGATTGATATCTTTGGTTTGATTTTGTGAAACATTGGATTTCGATGGTTCTTCAATAGATATTGGTTCTTCCAAGTCGATGTAGAAACCTTTCTTATGGTCATTATCATAAATTCCAGTGAATTTGGCTATAGCTTGATCATGTGCAAATATGTCTAGAATAGACAACTCTTGTTATAGAGGAAGATCATCGATGTGTCCCATGGAGGCAAGTGTATCATTTTGGGAAATTTATGTGTTTCATACTTGGATAGGATCAACTTCAAATGTTTGATCATGAATGGCATAAAGGTCGATGAGAAGATTGTTTTGGATTTCTTGATCAATGGTAGTGTTGTGATCAAAGATAGGTTTTTATTGGGTTACATGACTATCTGAAAGGATTTCTAAGATGGACTTAAGGATGGGTCATGGTATGGACTACTTTGATCTTGACATGATGGTGAAGCTATGTTGTCATGCCTTGGTTTTTCTTCTTGACATATAATCTCAAGTGTAGGAAATGGGATGTGATTTTGGAGACCATGACCAAATTTATTTTCATGACTAAATGTAGGTTGAGATGGAGTGAATAGGAATGTATTAGTGGATGATGGACTAGGATAGGATGTGGAGTCTTTGAATGGGTTGAGGGATGATGGGCTAGGATAGGATGTAGTGGCTTGGAATGGACTAGTGGAAGGTTGGTTTCCATTTTCAAGGTTAGGATAAGGGTGATTAATGGATGTTTGTTGTGGATTAATGGCACGGATTGTGCTAAGGGACTCTTGATAGTGAGGGTAGATGGATGGAGGACTAGATTTTATGAGTTTTTGGTAATAAGGGTATGTGGGTAGTTGACCATAGGTTGAGGTTGATTGGTATTTGGGTTTGATGAATTGTCTTTTGAATTTTATGATTTGTTAGGCTTGACCATTATGAATTAATTGGTATTCAACTTGACTAGCAAGCACATCGAGGTTAATTGAAGACATGGTGGTGGATGGTATGAAGCCTAAGAGATACCAATGCAATGGAAGGTATGCACCTATGCTATATTTTTGGATTTTTGAAGATATAGGGATGCCTAATAATGATACCTAGATTAAGAGTTAAGGTGATGATAGTTTATGACTAAGATATGCAAAGTGTGGAATGAAGGGACAAAATAGTATGACCTAGTATGAAGGCTAAAACCTCTGGAAAACCTAAGATACGGTTGCTAATCAAACTAAGATAGGTATAGAAACTAATCTGATTATCAATGACCTTGGGTAAAGTAAAGACTGATAAGATGTGTTGATAAGGTGGTCTCAAATTGCACTGATGAGTTGAGCAACCAACCTAAATGATGAGGACTAGGATGATTGTTGTCTGAAAGATAAGGTCAAGAGAATATAGATTTGAATCTATAGTCTAGTCTAAGTTTGATGGACTTCCTAATCAAGAGGTTTATGCAAGGTTTATACAAGCTAAAAGGATGACCTAAAGTTTTGACCTATGGGGAATTTCTAATGAAAAAGGATGAGGTGATGGATGAAGGGATAATGATAAGAATGGGGTGAGCAATTCCTTGGTCTAAATAGATTTGAATGTCCAGCTTGTTTTGGGTATGTAGGCCTAGTTTGTTTCGAGGTTGAAATGTTGTCAGTTTTGGGTGTGGTTTTTGTTTGCTTGTTTGCTTTGAATACACACACACATAAAACACAATGTCTTGAGTTTGACCTTGATGTGAAATGGCACACACTTTGAAAACACTTTGCACAACCTAGGATAGAAAGAGATACTACCAGCTAGATCCCCACTTGGATTTCTCTAGCCACTTAAACAAGGCAGACAACTAGAGACTTGGTTGTGCTAGCTCCCCCTTACACGACACACACTCTTGGGCACACCAAGTCTCATTCCCCAAAGAGGAATTTCTATATCTACACATGAAAAGTGAAGACATGGGGAAACTTCAAAGTAAAAGGGATTTTGGCCACTAAAATAAAGGTTCTTAGTCAATACTCAGGGACATGGCACCTTGCAAGCATCCAGCAAGCCACTTAAGGCTTTAATCACTCCTACTAGGGGCTCTTATACATTTTACGGTAGTACCTCATTCTGAATGACACTGCATAGCTAAGGCCCATATACCATGAGGACTTGATAGTTTAGTCTTATCCATTTATATACCGGTTGGAGTCATTCCCTCCCATGAGGTAGGCCCCTCTAAAGGTAAACAAAAGTGAGACAATTATGTTGTTTTTTATTGCCCATATCGCACGAAGTGCAAGGAGAAAGCATACACAACACATTTTTCTCACACTTGCATGGGGTTCATTTTAATCCAAGGTCAAATGTGTGAGTAGTTGTACAAAATGCCAAAGGAATGCTTTTAATTCTCAAGATCGCCAAGTGGCACGAGAGAAGAGCATATGCATTCAAATGAAAAAATGCAAACTACAAGAACAACAAACACTTGTTAATTTTAACCCCGCTTATGATGCGATCTAATCTACAAAAAAAAAAAAATGTTTCAAGATAGATTCTCTGAAAATTGAACCTACAACACACTAATTAGTAGTGAGTCACTTGTCTTCGACAAATGAGAGTTTCTATTTATGTTTTCAAGTCTTGGACATTCGAACCTGCAAAAAGCCAAATCGACAAAGAATATCTACAAAATCAAAACTAACTAAAAAGGAAAATGGTATTAATCTAAACCTAACTAAATTAATCCAAGAATTAATCTAAATTAATCTAAAATTAATCTAAATTAAAAAAATTAATTACTAAAATTAATCTAATCTAATAAAAATCTAAATTAATTTAAATTAATAAAAATCTAAATTAGCAAAAATCTAAATTAATCCAGATTAGCAAAAATCTAAATTAATCTAAATTAGCAAAAATCTAAATTAATCTAAACTAACAAAAATCTAAACTAATCTAAAATTAAACTAACAAAATTAATTACTAACAAAAATCAACTTAAATTAGTCTAAATTAAAAATTCACATCAGGTTCACCAGATGTGATCAAGAAAATTGGATTTTAAGGTTAAAGATATTAAATCGATTAAACTAAAACCCCAATCAAGCAATGAAGAAAAAATAAATATGGAAACGTAAATAATGTAACAAAGTTACCCAAAGTCTTCATATCATCAATGTTTCACCTTCATTGCCCTTCTCCATTCTATTGTAAATAATTAATGCCCTCAGTTTCGAGTGTACAAATATAGCCTACGACTAGTGACTAGTAAAATATCGAAGAAAGTATTATCTCAACAGCATTGCAGCCTATAAATTCTAGATCCCTCAAAATGATAAATGACAATGATATTTATAGATAGGTGAATGTGAAATAGACGGATGGGATTAACCAATTTTTAGTTCAATCAATGGCTGAAATTAGAATAGATGAGATGGGATAAGATTGAAAGTGAAGGAGAATGAGGAAATTGAATGATTTTTCGAAAAAATCAATTAGTTCGAAGAGGAAAGTGCATAATTAAATAGTGGAAACATTATTTAATTACAAAAGGAAAATTCAAGTTATCTTTTTGATTAAATGGAAACTTAATTCAAAAAGGTGAGCAAAAAGGCAAGTCGTTAATTAAATAAGATTTAATTAATTTGTGACAGAAGATGCCAAAAGTGAATAATTAAATAATTATCATAATTATTTAATCATAGTGGAAAATAATAAATAATTAAATAAACACAAATTTATTTAATTATAGAGGTTAAAGATATTAATGATGTAATTAAATAAATAACAATTTATTTAATTAATCAAAAGAAGACATAGAAGGATAAAAATGAATTAATTAAATAATTTAGATTATTTAATTAATAGAAGACTTTGCGACATTAGATAATAATTAAATAATTATGTTAATTATATAATTATCAAAGATGAGAAAGGGGATTTAATTAATTCAGAGGCCTAATGATAATTTTTAGGTGTCTACATATCTTACTTGATTATTGGAGATATTATTGTTTTTCACCTATTTTGTTGAATCCAATTCTTTTACTGCATGGGACTTATAGAATAAAACATTTTTGCAGCCTTTAACTATGTGGAAACTTGTGATACCCTAAGGCATTCCTATTTTTTTTGTGTTGATGTGGCTCAATCTGCCAATCCAATATGTGGGGAATATTGAGGTTGCAAGCACTTGTTTTCAAAGCACATAAGGTTTTTGAAGGGTTTTTTCATTAAAAAGTCAATTCCATTCATTCATTGTGGAGATAAATTGCTACTTGTCAAGCTGAAATATTGGTCTTAATCTATTGTATTAAGATTGAACAATAGAGTCTCAAAAGTTGTGTAGTTGACAGTGTTGGGATGTGATATATATTCTTTGTAAGATCTTCCTTGCAAGGCATTTTGGAGGATGCTACAATTGCCTCTTTGCACCCTCATAGACTTGCATCAACCACACACTACAAGGTGACTAGGTCAAACCCACACAAACATAGCTCTTGTCATATGCATAGTCCTAATCATACTCTTATTGATTCTCCTACATAGTCTATCTTCTCATCCATGATAGTTGACTTGGCTCCATATGTCCTTTAACTTGGGCTCCTCCAACCATTTAGTTTAAATACTTCTATTCAAATTATTAAGCATTATATGCTACCATATTATGTTTATTGTCAATATTCATGTGTTAAACTATAATTGTGACAAACTATGTTGACCACTAACGATTAGGAACATTTGCAAGTGTTGTAAAAGTGGGACCATGGATTTTTTTTCATCTTTTGCATAACTTGCAAATGGGGGTATATTTTTTTCAAGTGGAATATTCATCAAAAATATGTTTTCATGTTGGAAAAAGTAGCATCAAGACGATATATTTTTCTTTTCTTTTTAACCTTCAAATCAGTGTACTTTGTGTGATTTGTGATGGGGCATAACCTTCATCCTGTTTGTAAAAAGGTCACAATTTTTTTTTTTAATTTATCAAAATTTTGTAAGGATTCTAGATTTCTAGTCAAATTTGAGTTTTGGAAATCCCATTTTTTTATATTTGTAAAAATCTTTGTGACATAAAGAGACGATTTAGCTTCTACACTTGACACAAGCTTGTAATTCTTGTTTTGAATATTACTAGGGGAGTCAATAATCAAATATAATACAATTTTGGGGGATTTTGTAAGGCACAATTCAAGTGTCTTATTGTGCATCATGGATCCTAAAATTGACTTGTTAACTCCACATAATTTCCACACATGAAAATTCAAAGTACAACAACTACTTCAATCTAAGGGATTATGGAAAATGGTTAATGGGAAAAAAATGAAGTTTACTAGATATTTTGAACATATCACTTATCATAACAAGTTAGATGAGGCAATGGGCATCATTTGTCTCCATGTTTTTGATAGTTTTCAATTTCATATTGCTATTTATATAATACCTAAGCAAATGTGGGAAAATTTTGAAGATCTCTTTGGTAAATTTGATGAGTTTAAGATTCTACAAGGGTGTGTGCACCAATTTGTGACACAAATAACATGCCAAATTGCTAAAAAAATGCCTTAAAAAACCATATTGTGCTCGCCAAGTTTGGTGCTCTCCAAATGGCTTGACCATTTGGAAAGCACCAAATTTGGTGCTCACCAAATTGAAAAGCAAAAAAAAACACGCACACACACTTGAAACATTATTTTTTGCTCAGCCCACAACTTCATTTGGGGTTTTCTAGCTCTGCAACTCGTGCTCGCCAAATCTCCTTTATTTTTTGCACTCTTAGCTTACAATTCTTCATGAGGATGTCACCAATACATCAAAGAGGTCGAAGAGATCAAAGAGGTATGGATTTCTATTGTTTTACTTTTGAATTTGAATTAAAATGTAGATTGAAACACAAATATACTTGATTTTTATTGCAAACTTTCATGAAAACATGCATACAGATTTTTGATCATCCATATCACTCGAAGTGCAAGATGAGAGCATACGTCTAATATGCTAGACTTAATGGAATATATGCAATATGATGCTCTAGACTCCAACTAGCCAATTTTGAATGTTTAAGGCTACCCTCTTTGCCCTTATTTATAGGGGAGTGTGGGTAATTCAACCTTAGCATTTTATAATTAATTTTGGAATCAGACCATACAAAAGTGGTACGTGTCCACACACCTACTACACCAAGGAGGAGACAAATGTTAGGCAGTCTTTCATAAACACTAACTTGGTGGAGGAAAAATACAATCACTTTTTGGAACCCGTGAGTGAGAAGGGCCCACTTAACACTCATAAGTGGATATAAGGATCTTGCTTTTTATGACAAGGTTGCATCCTGCTGTCACTTCTTAACGTGGAAGACATCACAACATAGACATTCTCATGTGCTAGCATCAAAAAGGGATAAGATCCATCGAACCATTAGGTAATGGTGTATAAAAAAAATTCCAATCTTCATGTCGACGATTGAAACATAATCTAACTGAACCACATAATCTTGTGAATAAGCACGATCCAACTCAATTCTTCTGGAAAGGGATGCAGGTCTAAGTCTGATTTCCATATATTCAATTTTTACTTCTAGATGCCATATGGATTCTAGAGGATAGAATTCAATTCTTGGGAAGTCATATCCAATTCTAGGATAATGCACCAAATATTGATCCATACTTCTGATCATTCAACTTCATAACTAAGGATGGATGAATTTGAGGAATTATTTCATATCTGGATTGAATCATGATCCAAGAAAATTCGTATATTCTTCAAATGAATATTGGTCAAAAACTTATTCTACTGATAAAACCATATTTCAAAGCCTTAAGAAAAATTATTTTGCTACGCTTGGACTAATTCATTCCAAATAATCCTTTAATGCGTATATGAATTTGTCCATATCTGCTGCACCAATTCTTTAATGGAGCATTTTTCAGTCCTAAGAGTTCCAAGAATTTATTTTCTTCATCTAAATCAACAATTCCTTGTCCATGATAATGCTGAATTGTTTGCCTTAATTCTCTAAGCCATTTATCTAGAGAATAAGATTCAAGAAGTAATTCCACAATATTATTGGGAAAGTAAGGAAAAGTGGTGAAGATTCTATTTCCATCTCTCCTATGGAACATTGGGGTGCCATCTAATTTGTAAAAATCAGGTTCATTGAAAATTAACCCATGATATATGGATCTTGTAAGCTCTCTTATCAGAGCATTAGTTAATGGATTATTCTCTCCCTTTTATCCATTCTATTTCAAAATCATAACCCAGAAATTCAAATACCATTTAGCAATTCTTCCCTGAGAAATATCTTTATTTGTATTTTTCTTGAGCAAGCTTCTCATTGCTGGCTATCAGTTCTTACAGTAAATTTTACTGGATTAAGAAATATTTTGAATTTCTCTATTCCCTTCTTAACTGCCAGTATCTCTTTTTCAAAGTTATGGTATTTGCATTCTATCTCAGTGACGGTTCCAGATCGATAGCCACAGATACATATTTTTCCACCTTTTTCTTACTGTATAAGCATAGCTGACCAAATAGTGTCAAAAGCATCAGTATAAAGAATTAATGGTAAATCAGGAATTGGAATCTTCAAAGAAGGAAAATTTTGCATTTTGATTTGATTCTCTGAACTACCTCTATTTCTTTGAGTGACCATCCTTCCTTGTTTTCCTTGAGGTGCTCTTGGATCACCTTTCTATCTTCTGTAAGACGTTTATAAAATGGTGAGACATAATTCAGATAACCAAGAAACCTTTGGATTTCTCTCTCACCATCTCTCTCTCTCTCTCTCTCTCTCTCTCTCTCTCTCTCTCTCTCTCACCCTACCTAGATATGTTCATCTGACTCCAACCCCATATCTCCACTCCCTCTCTCTCTCCATCTCCCTCAATTCTCTCAATGCCACCCCCTCTCCCTCAGCTCCCTCTCGCAAATCTCTCACTCTCCAACCCCCTCTCTCCCACTCCCTCACTCTCTCTCCCTCTCTCTTAGGTTACTCAAAGTAATAGATAAATTACTCTTGAGGTCACTCAAATCCTTTCCCTTCCTTTATTCTTAGAAACATTCTGAAAAGAGTGATACTAACATTATTGTTGTTTTCAAAAAACTTGATTTGCTTCTAAATGATGTAGTTGACCTTAAGTGCTCCCTGAAAACCCAACAAAGGTTTTTTATGTTGTCAGATTGCTTTCAGGTAAGCTTAGAAACTGGTGGAATAATCTACCAGATGTAGGAAACATAACTCCTCTAAATTAATAACATGACTATGTCAAGCAAAAGGATATGGAGAAAAATGACATTTTCACTACTGGATTTGAAGAATTTAGAATTTTTTTTATTGATATTTTATGTGGAGACACTACCAACCAAATAGAAGAAGCCAATAAAGTCCTTCAAACCATGAAATTAAAGAACTTGGAAAAATTTCATGCATATAACTTAGTTTTTGAAGCATATATGATTGCACCTAGAAAAATACATGATCTAACCACTAAACAATACTACCTAAATTCATTACCATGTGGTTTAGTTAGACGAGTAGAATATTATATCAATAGAAAAGAACACAAAACAATTGAGCAGAGTACTTTTGCTGAGCTTAAAGGATTTATTGCATATAAGCTAGAAAAGCAATGTTTATTGGGAGCTTTGCAAGCCAATGAAGAGGAATATAACTACACTTGCAATCAAAAAGAATTTTGTGATTTACCACTAGTTAATCAGCTTGCTGACTTTGCACAGCTTAAACAGTTTAGAAATAAAGGTTGTGGAAAGAAATGTAAATGTAAGAAATTCTCCAATAAAAGGTATGACGGTGAATACACATTCAAGAGGAGTAAACATGGAAAGTATGGTAAAAAGAGGTATAGATTTGTTCCTTTCAAACGCAAAAAATTCTAAGGATAACCACCAACATACTTGCTTAGGAAAAAAGATAGGAAGGTCCCAAAAGGTGTAAAATGTTTTATTTGCAAAGGACCTCATTATCCAACAAATTTTCCTAATAAGCTAAATCCTAGAACAAAAATATATGTAATGTTTGAATTTGAAAATAGGGATAGGGAAATAATCAATAGTAAAAATGTTTCCCCGGATATGAATGATTTGTATGAGTTAATAGATGTTGTTCCTAAATCAAGCTATATGTTAAAATTTAAGGATCTCAAAGATAGAGCAAAGAATTATGAAAGAAAATTTTCATCATCTGACTCAGAATCTTCTGAAGATGAAGATTATTTAGTCTCCTTGCTCAAAAATACATAAGAAGATGTCAAGTTGAAAATCTAGATTGAGAAATCAAAAGATCCTTACAAAACCACAAGAACAAAGGAAGAAAGGAAGAATGTTGTTAGAGAGCATTTAGCAAAACTGAAAAAATTGGAGTCTGAAAAGGAAGAACTCAGAAACAACTGAAGCAACAAAGGAAACCCAAGTATGGGTCATCCTAGGAAACTAGGACTAAGGCTGCCAAGGAAATTGACCATGGTTACAAAATTGTGTTATGGCATAAGAATAAACCATCTTCTTCAAAACATTTTGAAAAAGAGTGATACTGATATTATTGTTGTTTTCAAAAAACTTGATTTGCTTCTAAATGATGTAGCTGATCTTAAGCACTCCCTGAAAACCCAACAAAAAGAAATCAGGAATATTTCTTCAATAGTGGTAAAATTATGAGAAATTCTATTTAAGGTTGACCAACAAAATTCTGCAAAATCTGAATCTAAACCAGATAGTCAGCCAGAAGAGATGAAAGAAGAAAGAAGCAACGATAGTGGTAGTTTAATACAAGAAACCAGAGATAAGTCTTGCTCTCTATTGCTAGCTAACAATGGGAATTACATATAGGCTTTAAGAAGATCTCTATGGATGCATTTGTTGATATAGGATCTTCTAGGTCTTTGGCGAAAAATAATGCTATCCCCACTGAATTTTGGAAGCCAAGACAAGATCTCCCTCATAGCTATGCCATTAATGGAGAATTAATTCACATGGGAAGGTATGTTCAAGATGTACATGTGGATATTATGGGGAAAATGTTTGTAATAGAATTCATTGAGTATAATGGTCCAGAGGATGATGTTCTATTAGGTTATTTATTTCTCACTAAGTATGAACCGCTTCAGTTTTGGAAGCATAAAATTTCTTTAAGGCATGAAGATGGCCAAATAGAAATTTCTCCACTTAAGATTGTAAATCATAACTTTGAGCAGAGTGAGAAAAGAGGGAAGAAAGATTCAGTCAAAGAATTGGCAGAGTCATCTACAAAAATATTTGATGAAATCTGAAATAGGTTTGAGTCTGAATGTTGCAACATGACCCCTCTACAGTTCTAGTCACGGGAACATGAGGAATGTGAAATTCAGTTGCGGCCAAAATTTTAGTTTGTGATCCCACATGAACCAACATTATTTATGAGCCCATCAGAAGTAAAAGAAATGGATGAGCATCTGAATGAATTACTTGAAGGACATTTCATACGTCCTAGTAAAATTCCATTCTCTTGTCCAACATTTTTGGTAAATAAAAGAGCTGAGAAAGAAAGAGATAAGAAGAGATTTTGCATCAACTACAAAACTCTAAATTCTATCATCCTTCCATTTAATTATCCAATACCTTTCAGTGTTGATCTAATAAGAAGAGATTCCAACAAGAAGATGTATTCAAAGTTTGATTGCAAATCAATATTTTGGAAGATAAAGGTAAAAGAATCAGACAGGTATAAAAATTCATTTTCAGTCCCACATGGATTGTATGAGTGGAATGTCATATCATTTGGTCTTTGTACAACACCAACATATTTTCAAAGAAGAATGGACTAGGCACTTAGACATTTAAAATATTTTTGTGTAGTTTATATTGATGACGTAATTGTGTTTTCTGATTCAGCGGTTGATCACTTACAACATCTTGAAGAACTCTTTGCAACCATAAAAAAACATGCAATATGCTTATCATCGAATAAAATGGTAATTGGGAAAGATCAAACTGATTTCCTAGGATTTCACTTGAATAAAGGACAGATCTAGTTGCAGCCCCATATTCTACAACGTATTCAGGAGTTCCCTGATATTCTAAAAGATAAGAAACAAACCCAAAGGTTTCTTGGTTGTCTGAATTATGTCTCACCATTTTATAAAGGTCTTGTAAAAGAGAGAAAAGTGATCCAGGAGCACCTCAAGGAAAACAAGGAAGGATGGTCACTCAAAGCAACAGATAAAACCATATTTCAAAGTCTTTCCACAACACTTTCATTCTTGCCAAAATCCCCCCCTTTTTCATTGATGGCAACACATGATGTGAAAAACCATCAAAGACAACATACTAGCTCTAAATACATTTGTCTATTTTCTCTCCCTTAGAAGATGATCTCTTATATGTTTCTTCTCATTCTCTTTTCACATGCTTCTTCTCTCCCCCTTTGAAATTAATGGCAAACGAAAAAATAATATTTTCCATTAATCTCTCTTTTGACATGACAAACAAAATGACAACACCTGATCCTACCTACTCCCCGTGAGAGGTAGCCACCAAAAACATCAATCCAGAAGAAAGATAGAACCATAAATCCATAGGACTGGTGCATCTCCATATGCATCTAGTTGAAGAAAGGAGGGGAAATAACCCCTAACTTCTCCCGAAGATACTCAAAAGTATCTTTAGGAAGAGCCTTCGTGAAAATATCAGCTATTTGATCCTTCATTGGAACATACTCAAGATTTACTTAATCTTCCATGACTTTCTCTCTCAAGAAATTATATTTGATAGATATATGCTTCATCCTCGAGTACATCACAAGATTCTTAGAAATGTTAACTGCACTTGTATTATAATGGAAAATAGAAAGGGATCATCATATAGCACTGTGATATCTTTCAATGTCTGTTTCATCCATTGAAATTGTGTATAGCAAGATGCAGCAGCAATATACTCAGCTTCAGCAGTAGACAAAGAGACTGGGTCTTGCTTCTTACTCAACCATGCCACCAATCTGCATCCAAGAAAGAATGCACCACCACTTGTACTCTTTATGTCATCTACACATCCAACCCAATCTGCATGTGTATAGGCACTAAGTGTAAAGTCAGTATCTATAGGATACCACAATTCATAATCCGGAGTGTCATTCAAATATTTGAATATACTTTTAACTACAACAACTATGAATGGTGTTTCTATACCTACACAAACATAAAGAATAAACACAATATTAGATCCAAATGCAAGATAGAAGCAACATTCCCCATGAAATTAGACTAAAACATGAAAATAGGAAAAGAAATGAAGAACAACACAATGAAAGCAATCGAATACTATGCTAATGGAAAAACTTTCAATCCCATGGGGGAATTGGTGCCATTTATGTGTAGGAAATGACCCTTTCCAAACTCATTAGTGTGATTTGATGAAGATTCTTGATAATGTGATGATAACCTTGATAAACTTGATACAAAACTATGAAATTCAAAATGTAATGGATGAAGTTGTGAGTGAAATTGAGTATAGTAAGCTTTCATGGATTGTGGATGATTGATTCAATAGGAGAAGCCCTATATTTATAGATTTGAAGAAGGGAAGAATAAGATAAATGGATGAATGTGGGACAAAAGACCAACCAATGAGAGAAGGCCACTTGTCCACATGTGATTGGAGGAGGAATGAGCACATTTGGATGAATGTGCACATAAATATGGCTAGGTGGATTTGAAATTGTTGAGTTGACAAGTTTAGAGAGAATAAGAAATGGAGTAAATTCCACTTGGTTCAAGGCAAAGGACATGTAAGAGGACTTTAATGCCTTGTTGGAAGTACCCATCCCATTTTCGAGGGATTTTTGAATTGGAAGAATATTCCACCAAAGATGTCTTTTTGAATGGAAATTGATAAATTTATAAATCAAATAAATTGATTTACTGTGCAAGTTGCAAAATCTAGAGGATTGAAGTGATTAGGATTAGGATTAATCAAGATTTGATTAATTTAGATGAATATTAGATGATTTGACAATTTTGACTTAGATTTTAGGCTTTATTTAAATCAAAGTTGAGAGGAATAATGATTTAGATTTAATTAAACAAAGATTGATTTAATTAATTAAAGAAGATGATGTTAGATTAAATCAAATAAAAATTAATTTATTTAATTCAAAGAGATGACATTAGAGATTTAATTAAATAAAGTGAATTATTTAATTAAAAGAGGGACTATAGGATTAATTAAACATAATGATTTATTTAATTAATGGAAGAGAATGACTTAATCAGATAAATTTGATTTATTTAATTAAGAGAGGAAATATGGTGAATTTAACCAAATAAAGATTATATAATTAAATTAATTAGTAAATGGGATTATTTATGAAGAAATGATGTTAGTAAGATCAGGATCAGATGTGTAGGATCAAATTGTATATTTTTCATGTCTACATTTTGCCCCTCTTTGAAGTAATGCACCTATTGTGTTGATTCAAAGAATAAACTGTTGTGATCAAATTAAAAAAAAAAATCCAATTTTTTTAGATGCCCCACTACTACCCCAATGAGAAGGATTACATTGGTATGCTTCCCTCTCAAGAGATCGGACAAAAATTTGGATTTTTGGGTGATCTCGCGATAAAAGAGGACAAACTGCCTGATGGGTCTGAAAAGGGTCCAGGATACCAAAACATGAAAAAACGATGCAAAACGGCCCTTGGTCAAGCAAAAACGGGTTTGGGGGTCCAAAACCCTAGCTGGACAGCTAAATTAGGTCAACAAACCCTAATTTTTAAGCTTAAATAGAACCCAAGGGGTCACTTTCAAGTCATTTTCACACTTATCCTTTAGAAAATTTTGCACTTTGAGCTCTGAGCCTTGATCGAGATGGCGCAAATATTGCTCCCACGACACATATCGGATCGAGTACGAGTGCACCAACAGCCAGGCGACGCAGGATCAATGGTATGTCTCCTCCCTTAACTTTTGATTTCATTTTTTTACGTGCAATAAATAGGGTCAAAGTCAAATTTAAATCAAACGGCGCTATATAGCACCTCTAAGAAAGCAAAATCGGCGTTGCGTGACCCCAAAGTGTGTCGCATGTGCGAATAGCATTGTCACACCACATTTTAGCAAATTAGGGTTTAGTCTAAAGTCAGGCGCATATGAGAAGTGCGTCGCCACGAGTCAATTTGGAATTTTAGGGTTTGGGGGCGCAGTCAAACTGCATTGTCGTGGCGCAGTTTGGAATTTGCAAACTGTGTTGCAATTGCAAACAGAGCCGCATATGTTGTTTGAATTGTGAAAAATCAGGGCAAGATCTCAATTTTTTTGTAACCTAAAATTGTGGCTTTTCCTATGCAAGAGGACCTCAGGATATTGCATTCTCAGTAGCACAGGCACCCGATTCACATTCAATTAGATGGGTTACATGAGCTTCTCCAAGAGCACCTTGGGGCCATAGGACTTTGGTATGTCACCTATGCCCATCCCATTCGGACACACCTAGGGATGATGACAACCCTTGTAGAGAGGTGGCACAGTGAGACATCTTCGTTTCACTTGCCCACTAGCGAGGCCATAGTCACTCTAGAGGATGTCTAGTGCATCCTGCAGTTTCTCATCCACAGAGAGGTTTATCTATGATGTGTATGTTGGGCGAGATGCATGATTCGAGGTAATGGAGCTTGATGAGATTATTTTCTCTAAGGGATAGATCGACCTTAGGCGATATAGGGGCGTAGCGCCCACTTTTAGACTTATTGTAGCAGCTATTATATCAGGGCTTGTGGCACCAGATCGACGAGGTTGATACTTCAATCCAAGGTAGGGGCTAGCATGGGAGTGGATGCTCTTCTATAGAGAGTGCCTTGCTTGGGGGCTAGTGATGTTGGCCTCGCTCTATCGATATTTGCATGAGTTTTCCTACTTAGACAACAAGGCCATTGGGGCTAGTGTTAGTTTTTTTTCTATTTGGGTATGAGAGCACATTATAGTGCTTCGCTCATAGGTCACAATTGTCGCCCTAGAGCTAGATGATCCAATTGTCTGGTGATATGGTGGGGCCTAGATTACTTTCACACACAAAGGGGCAGGTGGTATCACCCATTGGTGAAGGTTCATCGATGAGATGATAGTGTTTACCTGGAGGCCCTAGCTTGGCATGGGTCCTTGGTTTGATGATGTACAACAACTCTTTTTTGCTCGGTAGGACAGATTCATGTAGGACCGAGAGCACACCATTATAGAGAGATACTTGCCAAATAGAGTGGCAAGACAATTTAGCGATAGACAGGACAGACCCAATGACCAGTATGTGGCCATCTTTGCCTATACTACGAGGGAGATAGAATGAGGTAGGCTCATCCCAATAGATGAGGCAGTTACATTATTCAGGCAGTTGGTGGCCATACCATGGCCATACAATCAGGGACAAGGGGATGCAGGGGTTACAACAGTGTATACAGCTTGGTTCAGACCACCCCTCTGACTTACAGATCCAAGTGCGGCACTCCCATGATGGAGGCCCAGAGGTAGGTCAGCCAACCGAGGGCGGGGACAGGGAGGCAGAGGGGATGGGGATAGAGATGGGGATGGGGACAGGGGAGGAGGTGGGCCACCTCCACTCCAGCCACATCAGACACCACCCTAGGTGCAGCCACATCAGACACCACCCCGGGATCATGAACAATAGACACTTCCTCGAGATCAACCTAGAGATGGGGAGAGAGAGGTTCCATAGAAACAACCCCCATCACCACCATGAGCACAACCAGATCACTGAGATGCCATGATTCAGTAGTTACAAGAACAGGTGCGGGTGCTCATGGCAGAGAGGGACCAAGCGAGGCAGCAGGTCCAAACACTTACTACGGAGAGGGATCAGGTGAGGTTTGAAAGAGACCAGGAGATAGGCCGGAGGTGGCAGCTTGAGATCACGGCCTCTGCATCCCAAGGTGGGACATTTTCCATACGAGCATATCAGGAGGCCATGAGAGAGGTGAAGTACTAAAAGCTCCACTAGAGGCAGGCAGTACTAGTAGCAGCTCAAGTGCCAGAGTATTCCCAGTAGACAGGGATGAGGCAGCCCAAGGATCATGCCGAGAGACAGGTTGGAGAGGTCAACAGCCAACAGAGCTAGTTCCTCATTTTGACAGAGATAGTATTCATTTTTTTCCATGGGCTCCAATTTTTGTATTGCCCTGATTGTATCATATACTTTGATTTATACACATTTGATCCTGATCTTTGTACCATGACAGCCACTTTGATGATATATATGAGATGATTTGATTTGTTTATGAAATGTCCTATTTTTCTTATGCTGATAAATGGATGCATTTAATTTCCTATGTGATGCAATGATGTGGTGATTCTATTTCATGAGATGTAGTTATGCAATATGATGTATGTTTTTTATGTGATGTAGTGATTATGGATGCAACATGTTATGATATGCAAGTGTGATGCTTTTATGTAATGGAATATGAATGTAACGATGTGAGATGTCACATGGAATTTATGATATATGATATGTAATGGTGATATGTAATATGTAATGTTGATAATTATGAGGTGATGACATGTGTGAGATGATTATGTAATATGGTATGCAATGATTCCTATAATGAATGCAATGTTACGTCATGAAGTAATGTTGTATGGTTCCTAATGATATGATAATGTAACAACTTATGATATGTGATGATGTGATATGTGATTTATGTAATGGTTGATTTGAATGTAATGTGTGTGATGTGAAATGATTATAATGATAATGTAATGCGAGATGACCTATGATGAACGCAATACAAAAAATATAAATGTAATGGCATAAATGCAATGATTCTTATTTCATAATGATTTGTGGATGCAAATATTTATGACATGTAATGCAAGTAATATGATAATGTGGAATGATTATTACACGAAATGTAAATGTTTATTATATATAATGAGGTTGTTATGACATGATGTGAATATGTATATGATAATGATGTGACTATGCATATGATAATGAGGATTTCTATAACATGATACTTATGCCATGGATGATTTAATAATGCTTATGTGATAATATCTATGATGGAATGCAAAAATATATACTAATGATGAAATGCAATGCATCTATGTTTCCTATATGATATGCATTATGTTGATGATTGGTGGATGCAGGGTGGATGCTTTGATGAAATGCTTTTGAGTAATTGTCATGGTACCATGTTAGTATGGAAAGAAGATCCAACAAGCCTACCTTATTAATGATGATGAGGATCAGGAATTGGGATTTTAAAAGGGCCATTTATGTTATGTTTGATAATACACATAGGTACGATGCATCAAGGTATTAAGAACCAGAATGGTGTTGCACCTAGTGTGATGGACTTTGAATCAACAATCAGATAGGAGTACTCATGTTCACACTTGACATACAAAACCTTATTCAGGATGTAGTTCAGATATTTTAAACATCTCGGACCAAAACATAGAAAAGAAAGCCTTCCTATGTGGTCAACAAGATACCCAAATCGTCATCCCTACAAACCAAACAAAGCACACAGGACGAAGTTATATTACAAGAACACCCAACAAGCACAGTAGATAAAAAGATAATGATCATTGCCCCACTCTTTTTTCACTAAACCTATTTTGATTAGGCATCATCGAGAGGTCATTGGAATGAACGCAAATAAGATAAGTCAAAAGACCAAGATAAAGCAAATAAGCTAATGTTCTTCGAACTGCTAGCCAAGACTAAACTATGGTGATGCCTGATGTTGATTTCCATTATAGGAAAGATGCATCCTAGGACATGTTGTGATCAGGTGATGATGAGATTCATTGGAAGATAAGCTATTGATACTCCGAGTTGATTAACTTGTTGACTTACTAACCTAGAATTGAGACTTTAACGATTGAGCTTTTACTTTTAAACCTGCTAGACTTGCTTCTGATTGCTTTACCAAAGGATGAAAATTTCGATAATTTATTATGAGTGAGATTATTGCGGGTGAAAGCGAGATGGAGATGAATGCACCATTTTGGGTTTTTTAAATATTTGGATGTTTTTGTTGTTTTGAAGTGTTTTTGAGGTTGTTTTGATTTTCAAGTTTTTCAAATTTTTGGATTTTTTGAGATTTTAATCAAGAGACTAACTTAAAGACCTATCCTAGGGGTCTCGGGAGCTGACCAATAGATTAGCATTGCCTACGTTATACACGCAGAGACTACATAGTTCGACTGACATAGACTTGATTACTGATGAGATAGATGGACAAATGGATTGCCATTTTATTACGACGAATGCCTAAAGGACTGACCTAGGGTGTCTTAGGGATGATCAAAGATCAACCTTGCCTACGTTCAAGCTCAAAGACGATGTAGTTTGGTAAGATGACTCCACTACTCTGATTTTTTTTTTTCGAAATGATTTGGATGTTTTTAGATTTTATTTTATTATTTGATGTTTTTGGATTTTTGATTTTAAGGAAGATCACAAGAAAATACATGAATCTGATCTGATGCAAGTACATGAACATGCCCCCAACATGGTGCGATAGAATACCTCAATATAGGTAGGACAAACCAACCTTAGGAATATGTCAAGTAGTACTAGGCTGGATCATGATACAAACACAAGATCAATCTATGGTACAAAAGTGGATGGGTGATGGAAGGGTGCAATGGAATGTGATGGATGAGTGGTAAGTGTGTAGAATAAGCCGTGAAGATCCTAGTTGATGGAGAGTACTTTATTTACACTTGGCGCCTATTTTCCAGGTTTTCACCAAGGTATCTAACCAAAGCGCCACCAAAGTGGTTTTCACTAGAGGACGATTTTTTTTCTTTACTATTTTCAATCCTTTTTCTGATTTATTTTTTGGATTTTTATATTTTTTGATTTTTTTGTATTTTTGGTTTTACCCTTAAAAGATCAGGCATAAAAATTTTTAAGGTGAGAGTTGTTCATGGGCTCCTGCAAAGGCTTCCCTTCGGGAATTGATAGCTGGTAGGCTCCTGATTTATAGCTTGTTGTGATAACGAATAGTCCCAACCAATTGGGCTCAAATTTTCCCCTGCTCTTTAGATTTGGCACATTCTTCTTATTTTCCTTCAGTACTAGCTCATTGACTTGGAAGATCTGCCTCCTGATTTTCTTGTTGTAGCTTCCCTTAAGGCAATTCTAATAGACTTGTAAGTGGTTTAAGGCATCCATACGTCGCTCATCCAATAGTTCTAGCTCATTCAGTCGTGAGACCCAATATTCTTCATCTATTATGATATTTTGTAGTGATATCCTTAGGGATGGGAGTTCGATCTCAATGGGGAGTATGGCTTCTGATCCATTTACTAGGGAGAAGGGGGTGGCACCTATTGGTTTGCAGATTCTTGTACGGTAGGCCCATAAGGTAGGATTCAGCTACAGATGCCAGTCAGGACTAGCGTCATTGACTATTTTCTTAAGGATTTTTAGGATGGTTTTGTTGGTAGCATCTGCTTAGCCATTTCCTTAGGGATAATATGAAGTGGAAAATCGATGTTGGATATTGAATTTATAGCATAGGTCGTGAACCTCTTGATTCTTGAAAGGTGTCCCATTATCTGAGATAATGGCTTGAGGGACACCGTTACGAAAAATTAGGTAATTCAGAATGAACTTGAATATCTGCTTTCCCGTTATGTAGGTCATGGGAATGGCTCTGACCCACTTTGTGAAATAATTTGTGGTGATGATGATGAATTTATGGCCATTGGATGAGGTAGGGGTGATTTTACCGATGAGATCGATCCCCCACTGTGAAAAGGGCCAAGGTGTGATAATGGTGTTGAGCTCCTGAGTTTGTGCATGGATGAGGTCCCCATGCTGCTGACACTACAAACACCTTTTGACATAGTCATGTGCTTCTCTTTCCATAGTAGGCGAATAGTATCCCATCCTCAGCAATTTATTGGCCAAAGTCATACCGCTCGAGTGCAAACCACAAATGTCATTATGTACCTCGGTTAAAGTAGTTAGGGCTTCCTCATTATTTAGGCAATGCAAAAGGGTTCCCTCAATGCTCCTATGGTATAGGGTATCTCCTAGGATGACAAAACGGGATGATTTTTTGATGAAATCTCTTTTGAGATTCAGGGTTATGTCAGTGGGAAGGACTCCTATTCTTAAGTAGGTGTAAATTTCATGGTACCAGGGATCATTGGGACCAACTATTTCATACACGAATTCAGACTCTAGTACCTCGAATGTTGGTACAAGAAGCTTCTCTATGAGGAATTCTTGTTTTGGGACATTGTGTAGGATCTTTAGGAGCGATCTGATTGTAGCCATTACATCCACTGCTCTGTTCTTTGCTCTAGGTAGTTGTTCAAATGTGATATCAATGAAGGACTCTCTGAGGCTTTCCACCAATTTCTTGTATGGAGTCTACTTGTCGTCCTTTATTTGATATTCATCGTTTACTTGGTTGATTATGAGTTGTGAGTCTCCATATACCTTAAGAGCCATAATCTGCCATTGCACCGCAATCCTCAACCTTATGAACAGAGCCTCATACTCCACAATGTTGTTTGTGCATGGGAATGACAACTTGTAGGATTTACGTATGCAGTCCCCTTGTCGAGCGATGAAGAATATTCCCACTCCTGACCCGTGTTGTGTGTAAGATCCATCAAAATACATCTTCCAGTGATCTGCTATACTGAAGTTGAACATTGACTCATTGGGGAACTCTGACACAAGTGGATTTTCTGCATATTAGGGTTCCTCTACCAGTTGGTATGTGATTGATTGTCCTTTGATGGCCTTTCGTTCTACATATTAAATTCATGCTCTATTAGGATCATAACCCACTTAGTCGTTCATCTTGTGAGAGTTTCTTTGGAAAGTAGATATTTGAGCGGATCTATTTTTGTGATTAGCTTGATCTGATGTGCTAGCATGTAATGTATGAACTTCTGAGCTACAAAAACAACTGCCAGACAAGCTTTCTCCATAGGTGTGTAATTTAGCTCATGTCCCACCATAGTCCTGTTGATGTAGTAGATAGCCCTTTCCCTTCTATTTTCATCATGTTGGGCTAAGAGAGCACCTAGGGTTGTCATTGTTGCTAATATGTATAAGATCAATGGTTTGCCTGGAATTGGCGGCATTAGAACTCATAGTGTGAGTAGGTATTTCTTGATCTTTTTGAATGTTTGGTTACATTTTTCATCCCATTTGTATGCTACCCCCTTATGGAGATGAGAATATTGGAATTGTTTGTCTGTTATCTGTGCTATAAACTAGCGGATAGACTGGAGTCTTCCTTGTAGGCCTCTTAGCTACTTCAATGTCCTGGTTGCTTCCATTTTGAGGTTTGCCTTGACCTTGGCGGGATCTACCTCAATTCCTCTCATTAACACGATATACCCTAGGAGCTGGCCTGATTGCACTCTGAAGACACACTTCTTTGGATTAAGTTAGACCTTGTCCTTTTCCAATCTATCAAAAATGGAACTCAGAGCTAATATGTGGTATCATCTTTTCCTTGATTTATCCAATATGTCATCCACATAATCTTCCATAGTTTTATGGATCATATTGTGAAAGATCAGTGTCATGGCCCTCTGGTAGGTGGCTCCTACGTTCTTCAATCTGAATGGCATCATATTCTAGCAATATGTTCCCCACGGACAAGTGAATGTTGTCTTGTGTTGGTCTTCTTTAGCTATCATGATCTGATTGTATCCTGAGAACCCATCCATTAGTGATTGCATCTCATGTCTGGTCACCATATCCATGATCATATCAATGTTGGGGAGTGGAAAGTCATCCTTGGGACATGCTTTGTTAAAATCTCTGAAATCTATGCAGATGCAAATTCCCCCATTCGGTTTTGACACAAGTACAAGGTTTGAGATCCATTCTAGATAATCAATTGGGCGTATGAATCCTACATCAAGGAGCCTCTGCAATTCCATTTTGACCAGCAATGCTATCTGGGGATGCATTTTTCTCAACTTTAATCTCATAGCACTAACTCATTTGACTGCAAAATAAGATGAAACTTTCCGATGAAAGACATACAATTAGATGAATCATCAGGTACATGTGTACTTTTCAAAAAAAAAATTGTGCCTAAAGTTCGTTGAAATTTTCGCGAATGGATTTTTTTATCAAAATATAGTCGAAAAATACAATATACCATTATCCTAAGGTCTCAATATATAATTAAATAAAATACAATAAATCATCAAATACAATCGACACAACGATGAGAAGGAAACATTCTGAAGTGGGACCTAGTTATAATAACGTGGGTGACATTGATGATGAGGATGAGTAGTTGAGATTAAACGAGGTTGATCGGACAACATACTAAGCTAGTGGAAGATGACGTATGTCATAAAATATTGGCAACAGTGAATGGTGGAGATCAAACAAAACTTTGATCGGACGTCTTTCTAGGAGCTTGGTGTGAATATTGTAGATTCCCTTCTTGATTCCATGAATTACACAAGTTGTGTACCTAAAAGCCTTATCGGCATGAGTGAACATCATCAGTAGGACACTTAGGGATGTCCCCCCAATACAACAATGACCTTCCTAGTGGAAGATGACGTATGTCATGAACTATTGGCAACAGTGAACAATGGAGATCAAACAAAGCTTTCATCGGACATCTTTCTGGGAGCTTGGTGTGAATATTGTAGATTCTCTTCTTGATTCTCCAGAATTACACAAGCGGTGTACCTGAAAGCCTTATCAGTGTGAGTGAACATCATCGGTAGGACACTTAGGGATGTCCCCCCGATACAACGATGACCTTCCTAGTGGAAGATGACGTATGTCATGAACTATTGGCAATAGGCAATGGTGGAGATCAAATAGAGCTTTCATCAAACATCTTTTCGGGAGCTTGGTGCGAATATTGTAGATTCCCTTCTTGATTCTTTGGAATTACACAAGCGGTGTACCTAAAAGCCTTATCGGCATGAGTGAACATCATCGGTAAGACACTTAGGGATGTCCCCCCGATACAACAATGACCTTCCTAGTGGAAGATGGCGTATGTCATGAACTATTGGCAACATTGAACGGTGGAGATCAAACAAAGCTTGATCAAACGTCTTTACGGGAGCTTGGTGCAAATATTGTAGATTCCCTTCTTGACTCTCCGAAATTACACAAGCGTTGTACCTGTGCCTTGGTGGATCTCTCACCATGACAAGTGTTAACATGAATGATGACGGTACAAACATGAGGATGACAAGGTGAGTGTGAACCCCAGGTGGAGTATGGAGGCATTATCAACGTGAGTGAACATCATCGGTAGGACACTTAGGGATGTCCCCCTGATACAACGATGACCTTCCTATCGAATGGACAAATAATAATATAATTATATAATATTATAATAATATATTATATTACAATACAATATAATACAAATATTATATTATAATAATATAAATATTGTATTATAATAATATAATATTATTATAATATTACATTTTTATATAATAATATATTATATTATATTGTATTGTAATATAATATATTATTATAATATTTATATTATATAATATTATCATATATTTAATAATATCTAGCCCAAGATTTATATATTGTAATTTATTTAATTTCATTTCCATTTTGAATGTTAATTTTAGCGGGAAAATACCCTAATGGGCGGGCATAATGGGCAGACAAGATTTGGACGTAATTTATTGAATTTCATTTCCATTTTGAATGTTAATTTTAGCAAGAAAATACCCTAATGGGCGGAAAATATTTGGCCATAATTTTCATTTTAATAAACAAAGTTTAAAACCCTTGTCGAAGCCTTATTTCAGGCTACAACTCGCCAAATCGAAGAAGTGAAAGGTCAATACCAGCAACAAAGAGTTGGAAGAATTGAAACCAAAAGCGGCAGGGAGGACACATGGAACAGGGCGTGCGAACTGCTTAACATAATGCCTCAAAGAATTGTGGTCTCATGGAATCCAATATTTGTATGATATGCTCAAATGGTTTTCTTGGAAAGCGTCGGATTGCCTGGGGAAGGGAACTCTACACCATGACCACAGTAGGTGGAAGTACTTTAAGCCAGTATGGTGGAAAAAAAGTCCCCTTGAAATGATGACAATCACCACGGTAACATTTATTTCTTATTCATTTAGAATGAATGAACTGGGGTAATTAAGCCATTGATTTTTTTATGCATCTGCAGAAATGAAACAAAGGAGTCAGCTACATTAACTAGTTTTGATCAATTTTACAGATTTGGGATAGTTGTATATTACAGAAAATATTCTGATAGTATTTAGTTGCTGGTTTTATCTGAGTTTGTTTGGTTGTTGCATTTTCAACCAGTCTATTTTTGCATGTTTATCCACAACCTTCATTTCTTATCATAGCATTTCTCTCTAATCTCACACTATGCCCTTAACCTCTCAGCTTACTTTCTTATCCCTAGATAATCTTCCTCTGTGAGGTCAAAGTTTGCAATGTACAATAGTGTTAATGTGTAACATTTTCAACAAGATGTAGGAATTTATTTCAAACATTTAGCGGCTAGAGAATTGCATTTGGTATAAAGAACATGGGGTCATGATACATGTCTACTGATAAATTTTAAGGGATATGGCTTTACACCTATTGATTTCCATTGCTTGAAAACTCCTTAAGCCCTTCCAACAAATATGTTTTGTGCATAACTAATGATTTGTGTGAATGAAATTTCATTCATGACAATGCAAGCTGTGCAACATGGCTGCCCATAGGATCAATGCAATTGACCTTCGATGTCTAAAATTTTATAATAGCATTTCCTTCACAATCATAATGAAAATGGTCATGAATCTAATCAGTCTTATACCCAATCATGTGTGTAATCATAGCAAAACTTGTAAGTTGAACCCTTGTAACTATTTGAACCAAAAAATAATAATCAAAAAAAAAAATCATGGTTGTAATGTGATAGCTAAGAAAGAGAAATATTTGCTTGAGGGTATGAGGAAAATGTAATATGTATAGTAGTTAGCGTGAAGTTCCATTAGTTTACCAATATATGGTAATTTATGAAATGAGGATCTATCAATAAATACATTTGCATTACTATATAAAGATTGTTTTGTAATTTTAGAAAGGAAATTTATAGCAATCCTATTACTATTAATGGAATTGAGCTTTGGTTTTATTCCAAAGGTATATAATACATAGATATATATTTGATATGTTATCAAGGTCTTTATGAATCTTCTTTTTGTGGGATAAAAATTTTATAATATGGATAAGCTTTTATTCTAACTGAATCTAGATACTAGCACTAATGGTTATATAACTACCATTATAATATTATCTTTGTATTTTAGATAAAATCCCTTTTATTGAATAGGAGGTTTAAGTGACGGATGAGATCAAGTGTATGAGGATAATATTCACATTGTATAATATATTTGATATGTTATCAAGGTCTTTATGAATCTTCTTTTTGTGGTATAAACATTTTATAATATGGATAAGCTTTTATTCTAACTGAATCTAGAT
The DNA here is from genome assembly GCA_007115665.2 of Sequoiadendron giganteum. Classification (NCBI taxonomy): domain Eukaryota; kingdom Viridiplantae; phylum Streptophyta; class Pinopsida; order Cupressales; family Cupressaceae; genus Sequoiadendron; species Sequoiadendron giganteum. The sequence goes on along the minus strand of CM021101.1, from coordinate 433,158,647 downwards.
ACTAGCACTAATGGTTATATAACTACCATTATAATATTCTCTTTATATTTTAGATAAAACCTCTTTTATTGAATAGGAGGTTTAAGTGACAGATGAACTCAAGAGTATGAGGAGTTATAAAGGTACGATGAACTTTCAACAAATGCATTAGGTATGGTCAAATTTGAAATTCTTGAACGAGTTGGCACTAATGACCTAGATATGCCATCCATTTTAAAAGTTGAAATTATACATCTTTTAGAGCCTTCTATGTTAGATAGATGTTAATTTTTTATAGGTATTAGAGTCGAGAGTTATGAGGGAATTTTTTTTTTGTGGGCTTCAATAGTTGTGTTGGAAGTTGGCCTTTGTTTTTTGGCCTTAACATTGTATGAAATTGCAAAAAAACACATTCTAGGCCATTCGGATTGTTCTAGAAGTGGACGGATGCTTTAATGGTCTCAAGAATTTCTTTTGCAATATCACTAATTCTATGCATTTTTTTATTTATTAGATTTACTCTGATAAGCTAGTAATATATTTAAGATATTACTTTGATATGTATTCTTTTGCAATATCATTAATTCTATGCATTTTTCTTTTATTAGACTTACTCTAATGCTTATGGGTATATGCATTTAAGATATTCATTGTTTATTGCTATTTAGTAATATGTTTATGGACAGTACAGAGCAAGGAGATATTGCTTTGATAAGCTAGTAATATTTAAGATATTACTCTAATATTAATTCTTTTGCAAATGCATTTCTTTTGTAATATCATTAATTCTATGCATTTTTATTTATTAGAATTACTCTAATACTTATGGGTATCTGATTTTATGATATTTGTTGTTTATGCTACCTAGTAATATGTTTATTTTTTGATTGTGGATAGGTATAGAGCAAGGAGAAAATGCAAAACTAGTGCCTTACTAGATGCATTTACAGCCCATCTCATGTGCAATAGTGGCATCACTGAAGACATGCATTCACACCATTTAATTTAATTTTTTTCAATTTTAAAAGTATAATTAATCAACAGTTTGCATACTATGAAAGATTTTGTATTCAAAACTCTATATATAGAGTTCTTTGTAACATATTTTATATACAGTTTGAATATATAGATAATTATTTTCCAATGTTGTACTAGTGTTTGATGATATGGTTTAGAGGTGTAAGGTAATCAAGATTTGTCTTCTTACTTCAGAATCGTATCTATTGGTTTTTTAGTGTTGAATTTTCTTTATAATTTACTGAATACAGACATCATCATGAACTAAAATGAACATAGCCACAAGGCTCCAATCAAAAAACTCGCCCACACCAATAATAAAATTTGTTCAAATGTATGTAATAGAATACATTTGAACGAATAATTTAAAAAAAAAAATTGCAAATTTCGTCGCAATTTCGACGAACCTAAACCAACGAAACAATAAAACCTCAGACGAACGTTTGGTGATTTGGCGAAAAAAATTTGGTGATTGTTCATCGAAATTGCAATGAAGTTTGTGTTGATTTTCCGATGAACACCAATTCCATTTTTTGTGGTGATGACTGACGATGTTGGGTCATACTTTCTATGTATAAAAGTTGGTCGAAATTGCGACGAAAAAATAGTGACGAAATTTATATGAGTGTTTCATCGGTATTTCGACAATAGTTTTTTGAAATACCGACAAACATTCATTGGAATTTGGAGTCAAATACAGTAGTGCAGGCTTCGCTTCATGATATAGAGCTGGGTGATGAACTACCACCTCTAGATCAAGCCCAGGCACGTCAACATAAGTCCATGCAAAGTTTAACTTTCTTTCTTTTAGGAATGTAGCTAGGAGTTCCTGGTCTTCCGTGAGAAGTGACTCAGCATACAATGTTATATGTGGTAGTTCCTTCGTTCCTAGATTGACTGGGTTGCACTTTTCTACCAAGAGTGTTGACTTTTCTTGATGAAGGGCACAAAGGGGAAGATTGAATCCTTTATCCTCTGGTGCCTCAAAGAGGTTTTCACTGTTGGATGTGTTCTTTATTTTTACTGTTTTGGGGTAAGAGAATGCCACAGTGTGGTTTTCACTCAAAGACCTTGAGATTATTCTCAATTTCTCACTTTTGTGATTGTAGGATTCAATCGTTTCCCCGTAATAGGCTTGTGTACCCAGTATGATGTCAAACCTAGCTTTATGATCACCATATGGTATTGTATCCTACAATCCCATGAATTTTGAGAGTGCCTCGTCATTTTCGAACGTGTCCAGAATTGGTGGTCCTCATTGGTTGTAATCGATGAGTTGGGGATAGACTAGGTTTATTTCATGGTTTTGATGGTCTAACTCAAAAGATAGTGTGTTGATCATGAGGAGGGGGAATCTTCAAAAAACATAGGTAAGTCGGTTATGGTGTCCTCATCATCACTACTACTACACACATCAGTTATGTCAAAGGTAAAGTTATCTAAGGGTAGACCTATAGATACGGGTAACTGAAGTTCGGTTTCCGATAGCTAAGGGGGAGTTCTGACTGCTTTAACCAGGGGGCTTCTGCCACGTATGGCTACACTCGGAGGGTTACACCCAAGGCCAAGATTTTTCATACATTTTTCCACAATGATAGGTTCCAATCAGCCATTGTTGTTCTTTCCAATACTCTCATTCCTATTATAGCCCATGCCCAACATTAATTGAAGTCCTTTGTTGGCATCATCCATGGGAAGGGTTGGTGTAGGTCTTTATTCTTGATAGAGGATATTGGATACGTCTCACTCGTCCACCACTTCTTGGCCTAGATCACCCCATCTTCTAAATCGAGAGGGATCCACTCTAAAGGTTTAAGTCATTCTATTGGTGGGCTATGGCTTTCCATGGGATCTAGGGGATTGAGGTAACTCCCTGACCATGAAGGCTCCTTTCTTCATTTTGTACTCCCCACACCCGCTGTCTTGGAATATAAGCTTGATTTCAGATATGTTAGGGATGGTGGGTGTCTTTGTCCTAGAAGTGGAGGCTATATTGGCTAGGTATATATATGGAGTTGAAGGGCCCTTGTCATTCTTTGGGACTTGGGGAATTTTATAATACTTTTCTTCTAGGCTCTTGCAGTAGGCGAAGGGCTCAGGATCACCGTAGATCGTGACCTCTTGATTTTGATATGTGAACTTGACACACTGATGGAATGTCGATGCAACTGCTTGCATCTCATAGATCCAAGAGCACCCTAGGAAGATGTTATAAGGTAGATCAAGGTCAAGCACCTGACAGCTAGTTTCCATAATAGCTGGCCCTACTTGAATAGGGAGTTGAATAGTGCCCTGAGACACTCTTTCTTGATCGTCATAATCTTTGATTGTGATTCCCTTTCCTTTTACAATAGAATCCTCAGAGAATCCCATATTCTTTATGAGCTTGAGAGAACAAATGTTTAAACCTGCACCCCCATCCACCAAGACCCTCTTAACTTTGTTTGTAAGAACCAGGACTTCAAGGTGAAGTGCACGGTTGTGAGATGGTTGGGTGGGGAAGTCTTGATCAGAAAATGTGAGGAGATTTGGGGTGATAATGTTTCCGACCATAGCTTGGAATTGTTCTGTATTGAGATTGGTGGAGACTGTGGATGAAGCCAATGCTTCCTCAAGGATTTATCTATGGGCGGATGAGATCTTCGGCAACTCCATGATGGAGATCTAAGCGGGGGTTATTTTCAACTAGTCCAAGACATTGTAGCCATTGGGAGTGGATTTTGGATTTGAGACGGATGCCCTAGGTGGCTGTGATGACCCAACAATGGTGACTTTACCACCGCGCGTGGTGACTCCACAATCGGCATTGGCTCCTTTGATGCTAGCAACAGTGACCAATTCATCTAGGGATGCAACACCTCCTTCGTACACATGGTTTACATTGCCATACTTTTTCTTCCCTTTTTTATTTCCTTGGTTGTGGTTGGGCATCAGATTCGTGTAAAGCTTTAGATCTTGATTGTCAGTTGGTTGTTCTACATCTTTGATCTTGTCATCGATGAAGTCTTGGATGACATTATTTAGCTTCATGTAATTGGTTTTTGTGTGCCCCTTGATTTTATGATAATCACAAAGGAAATTTTCATTGTACCAAGGTGGTTTCACCATGGGCTCTTGATAATTCTCAAAAGTGGGGATTTTAATGAGATTCTCGTCTACCAAAATCTTCATGATAGATTCAACTGATTCCTCAAGAGCGGTAAACTTTCTCTTGGGGGGATATTTGTTTCATGGGGGTGGTCCCCCTTGATTATTCAAATTGTTGATTTGATTATTGGGTGGTGTTCGTGCTACCGCATTGGTTTGTGTGTTGTTGTGATTGTTTTTTTGTGATTGTTGATATGCTGGGGTGTTCTATTTTGGAGCACTGATCATGACTTTGGCATCGACCACAACATCATTGGTGACGTTTCTATTTTTCACCCACGTGCAAGGTTTTTCGTTATAGCTGGTAGAAGGATGGTTGTCTTGATGTTCTAGATACGTGGGTGTCCCCCCTTGTGCAATAAGTTCTCATTCAATGTTAAGCGCCTTGGGGATCAATTGATCGTAAGTGGTGATAGCTTGCACCTTTAGATGGAATGCCAATGTTCTTTCAAGATTGGAAATGATGGTGCAATTTTTTTTCTCCTCCGGCATGGCCCACTTGCTCCGATTAGCCTTGGCTCACCATCATTGTAGGAAAGAAGCGAATGATTCCCCCTTTCCTTGTTTCAATGCAAATAGTTCCTCTAGACTAACATCCATGCCAATGTTGGAGGCATAATTCTTCAAGAATGCATCTACGATCTCTTGGAACATTTTTATACCAGTAGGCAAGCAAGAAAACCACTCCATTGTAGGGCCAACCAACCTTTGAGGAAATAGTTGCATTAGATATGTATCGTTGTATGTGACTTCCATGCAATGCACTTGGAATTCCCTCATATGATCTTCAGGGTTTCCCAACCCACGGTATTTGTCAAATTTAGGGATTTCAATCCCTTTGGGAATGGTATCATTGCAAGGCTCCTATCAAAAGGATAAGGACACAAATTGCCTACTATCCTTATTTTTTTTCCTTATTGGAGATCGAGCACTTGCTGTGAGAGCAGTTTGATTTGTGTTGTCACATCATCTTGTGGATCAGGAGGTGGAGTGAACATGTTTTGAGATGGTTGAGGTGTTTGATTGACGGGTGGAAAGTTGGTGGGAGTTTATTGCAAGCTTTGTTGTGCAATTAAGGCTTGTTGATATGCCTACATTTGTTGTTGTGCCAACAACACTTGTTTTTGGTCTTTTTGTTGCTATGCCAACAAGGCTTGTTGTTGGGTTGCTTGTTGGGCTGCTTGTTGTTGTGCTTGATACTATTGTAGGGCTTTTCAATATGCTTGTTATTGGGCTACTTGCAATTGTGCCTAGTATTGAGCTTGTGCTTGCGCTTGCTGAGCTTGATATTGGGCTTGACCTTGATATTGTGCTTGTTGGGCTGCTTGTGCAGCCTGGGTAGCCTACACGGCTTGGGCTTCTTGCACAGCTTGGGCGACTTCTTGTTTTTGTAGTAAAGCTTGGGCTTGGGCAGCTTGCTGCACCTGTTGCTCTTATTGTGTTGCTAATTGCGCTTGTGCTTGCTGAGCAGCTAGCTGTGTGGCTTGTTGATTTTGGATTTGTTCAAGTGCCTTTTAATAGGCGGCCTATTGAGCTGCTTGAAACATGATGTTGAATGAGTTTTCCATGTTGGGTTTTGGTGGTGGTGGTGGTGGATTAGGAATGGTGTTGACTGTTGTGATGAGAGGAACCATTGTATTAATGATTGGGGTTTGAGTGGTGGATGGCGTGATTGAAATGCTTGGTCCTTGGGAGACCATGTTTTGAGATATTTGGGGAATGGTAGATGACATGTTGATCACTGGGTTTGCTTGAATGGTTGCCACATATTGTTGTGATATCGATGGAAATATGGGGGATTAAGTATGATGTTTTGATTTATGATGGGGGGGTTGCTTGGATTTTGCTGATTGATGATGGGTGACATTAAGGGTAAAGGTGGAAATGGTGGAAAGATGGGTAGTGCATTCCCTTGAAGAGATGATAATGATGATGCAGGATCTAAGACTCCCCCTACTCCAAACAAATCACCTTATAGTTGTGAGGTCATAGGGAGAGAGGCTTTCATGTTAACTGGTGTTGCATGACAAGAGGATGAATGGGTAGGATTATGAAATGCAAGCAGAATGTATGGGTGCAATGGATTTAATGGGATGGATTGGCCCAATACAGTGTTTGCATCCAAATCTTGTTTATTCACAAGGGGATGTACTTGAAGTGCGAGAAGTAATGAGCTTCCCTTGTTAACAATTAGAGAAGTTGGAGCAATGGATGATGTGATTTGCAGGATGCTTTGAGTGATGCTTTGATATGGATGTATGGGTGGGATTGGAGGCCTGATCCCAATAGGCCTCTCCACAAGAGTTCTTATGTCATAATCGGAAGGGAGTTTGGCCCCTTCCTTTTCCAATTCTAGCATGTATTCAAAGGGATTTAACCTCATCATGGCATTGACAATTCTATGTGTTTCAGGATTTTGCACCATTCCAAGGATTTCATCGTGTGTCATCCCCAAGATATTTTTGGTGATGTCTTCCACTTGACCCTCCTCTTGAGAATTTTGTGATGATAGAGGAGGATTGTTTAGGGGATTGATCAACCCAATGGGATTCATTTTGGGAGTGGTTTGGATTAGGTCACTTGAAGTTGATGTTTCTTTGTTGATTTCCATATTCTTCTTGTGTTGTGATCTAGTTTGCACCATAAAATAGGGATCAATTTTTAAGAATGTGTGAGATGAACCTCAAATTCTTTTAGATTGATCTAACTTTAGGCACAAAAAGAGAAGATCTAGGATAATTAAGGATCAAATGATGGGGATGAGATAAATGGAAGATGGATGATACGAATGATTGAACTCTTAAGAAATCTTGAAGGAGATACTAGACTTTAGGACTTGATTTGTTTTTGATTTGGTTTGAATGGATAGTGGACTTGCAAACTCTAAGAGGTTGGATGTTTTTCCTAGAGTAGACTCGTACACAAGATGATAATTTGACTAGGTGTGTAAAGAAGGATTCATCAAGACACCCCTAGCCAAATAAGATGATTTCGATTTGATTTTTCTTTTGGATAATGAAATTATAAACCTCAAGATGTTGGATGTTATCAAGAGTTAAACTTGTTCACAATAATTGATAATTTGATCAAATATGTGGAGAAGTATTCATCTACACATACCTAACCAAACAAGATGATTTTGATTTTTGCCAAGAAGTCTAGCATAAATGATGTTTTCAAGATTTCCAAGAATTTTTGATGAGGTGATTTTTGATTTTGATGTTGAGGGACGGATGAGAATGATTGATTTTGATCCTAGATTAGACTTAGATAAAACTCCTTTCTACAAGACCTCGGTGTTGAAGAACATGCTTGGTACCTCCAATGTAAGAAATGCAAACCTTTAAAAGAGACTTGGATATTTTTGGCAATAAAACTCATACAAGTTAGGATTGTTCTTTGAATCTTTCTTGTAAAAATTGTAAACCAACCTTTCTCTAACTTTGTGAAGCCTTGAAAGACATTCTTCACGAGCTTCTGGGCTAAGAATTTTGAACTTTGATTTTTGGATCTTGATCTTTCGGGAAATCATTTGGAAGAGCACATGTGTGGGGATCATCTTTTTCTTAGCTTTGCTTAATGGCTTATTTTTACCACAAACAATTCTTGATTAGGTTTTCAAACTTGATGTCCAATGTCCTAACTTCTTCTCATTCCACAAAGTCCACTATGTGGAGAATCAAGGAAATTAAGGAAAAATTTCCCTAATGTTGACTTTAGTAAAGAAAATTATGATTAAACCCAAATACTTAGATGCCTCTAAGGATGGAATCCCTATGCAAAGAAAGAGCACTTGGATTTGTCAAAGGTATTTTCTTCTCCTAAAGGGTTTGAAATCTTGAGGATTTTGTGAATGTTTGTTTTCAAATGTTTTGAGATCCAAGAAAAGTGTTCTGATTCCAAGAATATGCACAATCCTAGGATGAAAAGACAATATTTGTTGGGTCCCCTCTTGGATAAATCCAACTACGCTCACTCTTAGCGGATTATTAGATGCTTCACCACACAGGCTCCTCCTTACAGTGCACTTACTTCTTGGGTCATCCAAACATCAATACCCATGAATCTCCCATGGCATACTTCTCATCTCTACTAAAAGTCGTAAGAATGTGGGGTGGCTTCAGAATGACCGTTCTTGTACCAATAAATAGTTAAGGATTTTGGCCTTTCTAAACAAGGGGTTTTAATGCAGATATTTTGTTTATGGGGGACCATCCATGCGGCAAGAGACCATTGTTGCCCTTCTTGTCGGAATGATCCTCGTGATACTCGAACTTTCCTCGAGTACCCACACTTATATACTGGCTAGAAGTTTCTTGGCTTTAGTGTGTTACCAATTGGGTCTTTCCCTAGGGTGATTACTTTTTCCCACCAAGCAGGCGCTCTATGGATAAACAAAAGAGATCAAGTACATTCGTAGTTTGATTGATCTTTGTTGAGAAACAAAGAGAGAACACTTGCAATGCACTCCACTCACACTGACAATATTTGTTCAATTTTAAGAACCCAATTTGAAATGTGGAGGTAATAACTTATACAACCTAATATCACAAAAAGGACTTTTTATTCTCAATATCTCTATAAAGTGTGAGAGAAGTGCATATGTTTTTTTGATGATATTATTTTGTAAAATAGATTACAAAACATTAAAAAAAACAAAAGTTCATTTTAACCACAAGGCAATAGTATGGATTCTTTTTAAGAACCAATTTGTAAGTGTGATAGTTGTTTGTTCATTGATTAAACCCCAAAACAAAATCTAGTGAGTTTTCCTATGATTCTTTTTAACCTTTTGTCTTGTTATTTTTAAGCCCAAACGAAATTTAGTAATCCTAAGAGCAAGAATATAGCAAATCCTTGACAGGGATTATAATTTCTCCCCAAAGTGTTTAAAAACACTTGATACAATGTGTTAATGATAACATGAAGGAGCCTTGGTCTTCATTTTCTTTCCTCACTTCAATCAATCCAACCTACAAAAACTAGTTAATACTACAAAAACAGAGACTGAAAACCAGTTAGAAGGCCAAATAATCAAAATAGAAAAAAGCACATGTCAAAAATAACCATAATTCTACCTTTTACCCAACTACAGCGATGCAATCCATGGGTGCAATGTAGTTTGGAAAGGTCAGCGATGCAATATAGTGTCGCTGAAGACTGAGAGCGGCGCTCTGCAACAAAACAGTGACCGCAATTGCAGCTCTATTTGACTAGTGACGCAGTTTGTATTTTGGAAAACCCACGGTTGAGTTTAAATTTTGAATTTTGTGGGATGGAAGACTCCAACGGCAGATTTTGGAATTTGGAACGGTGCAATATAGCATCGCTTGACTAATAGCAGCAGAGTTCCCTGTAGATAGAAAAAAAAGTCAAAAAAGCATGAAATTTTAGAAAAATGTGATGAATTTCTCCAGGTTTTCCCTCCCTCTAGCACCAAAATGTGAATGGTGTTTCTATACCTGCACAAACACAAAGAATAAACACAATATTAGATCCAAATGTAAGATAGAAGCAACATCCCCCATGAAATTAGATTGAAACATGAAAATAGGAAAATAAATGAAGAACAACACAATGAAAGCAATCGAATCCTATTCTCATGAGAAAACTTTCAATCCCATGGGGGAATTGGTGTCATTCATGTGTAGGAAATGGCCCTTTCCCAACTCCTTAGTGTTATTTGATGAAGATTCTTGATAATGTGATGATAACCTTGATAAACTTGATACAAAAATATGAAATTCAAAATGTAATGGATGAAGTTGTGAGTGAAATTGAGTATGGTAAGCTTGCATGGATTGTGGATGATTGATTCAATAGGAGAATCCCTATATTTATAGATTTGAAGAAGGGAAGAATAAGAAAAATGGATGAATGTGGGACAAAAGACCAACCAATGAGAGAAGGCCACTTTTCCACATGTGATTGGAGGAGGAATGAGCACATTTGGATGAATGTGCACATAAATATGGTTAGGTGGATTTGAAATTGTTGAGTTGAAAAGTTTAGAGGGAATAAGAAATGGAGTAAATTCCACTTGGCTCAAGGAAAAGGACATGTAAGAGGACTTTAATGCCTTGTTGGAAGTACCCATCCCCTTTTGGAGGGATTTTTGAATTGGAAGAATATTCCACCAAAGATTCCTTTTTGAATGGAAATTGATGAATTTATAAATCAAATAAATTGATTTATTGTGCAAGTTACAAAATCTAGAGAATTGAAGTGATTAGGATTGGGATTAATCAAGATTTAATTAATTCAGATGAAGATTAAATGATTTGACAATTTTGACTTAGATTTTAGGCTTTATTTAAATCAAAGTTGAGAGGAATAATGGTTTAGATTTAATTAAACAAAGATTGATTTATTTAATTAAAGAAGGTGATGTTAGATTAAATCAAATAAAGATTAATTTATTTAATTCAAAGAGATGACTTTAGAGATTTAATTAAATAAAGTGAATTATTTAATTAAAAGAGAGACTATAGGATTAATTAAACATAATGATTTATTTAATTAATGAAAGAGAATGACTTAATCAGATAAATTTGATTTATTTAATTAAGAGAGTAAATATGGTGAATTTAACCAAATAAAGATTCTTTAATTAAATTAATTAGTAAAGGGGATGATTTATGAAGAAACGATGTTAGTAAGATCAAGATCAAATGTGTAGGATCAAATTTTATATTTTATGTGTCTACAACAACATGTGTTTCCTTTTGGATCTTCTTTAAATATAGCCATGAGACAAACTGCATGCATGATATCTGATCTAGTTGCAATCAAATATAATAGTCCACCAATCATAGATCTATACTTGCTCTGATCAGCCTTAGGTGAATTATCATCTTTACCCAATTTGCAACCAGTCACCATAGGAGTACTTACCGATTTGGAACCATCCATCCAAAACTTCTTCAACATCTCTCTCACATACTTAGACTGTGAAATGAGAATTCATTTCTTTGTTTGATTAATCTGTAGCCCAACAAAGAAATTCATCTCCCCAAACATAGAAATTTCAAATTCTTTTGGCATCTCTTCCTCAAACATCTTGCACATATTTTCATTTCCTCCAAAGATAATATCATCAACATATACAACTATAATCAAGATTCTATCATTTTCAATCTTAAAGTACAAATTACTATCTATCGTACCTTTGTTAAATCCTCGTTGAATCAAGTATCTATCTAACCTTGCATACCAAGCTCTAAGAGCTTGCTTCAACCCATATAAATCCTTCTTCAATCTACACACCATATCCGGTTGATCTATTAACTGAAATCCTTCTGGTTGTTCTATATAAACTTCTTCTTCTAGTTCACCATTCAAAAATGTTGACTTGACATCCATCTAATAGACCTTAAAGTCTTTATAAGCAGTAAGTGCCAAGAACGTCCTTATAGCTTCCATTCTTGCTACTAGGGAAAAAATTTCCTCAAAATCTATACCTTCTACTTGTGAGTAGCCTTTACACACAAGCCTCACTTTGTTTCTAACAGCTTCTTCATTCTCATTCAACTTATTTCTGAAAACCCATTTTGATCCAATGATGTTTTTATCTACCGGTCTTGGGACCAATTCCCAAGTTTGGTTCTTCTCAATCTGCATAAGTTCTTCCTTCATTGCTTCCTCCCAATGTTCATATTTATAGGATTCACATATTGTCTTTAGCTCAATCTCAGAAAGTAAACACAAATTCACTTTAGCAACAACTTTGCTTCTAGTTAATACACCTTTTGTCTTGTCTCCAATAATCTCACTTTCTAAATGATTCTTTTGTACATATTTTGGTGTCTTAGGGGACATCACCGGAGAATCTTCTTTTATTTCATTATGTTTTTCCTACTTATTTTGCTCATCTTTATCCTGTTCTTCCATAATTTCTTCTATTCTTACACAATCATGCTCATCAGATATATATCCATCAATATCAATAGAATTATTCATTGTCTCATCAACCTTCACATTCGAGCTCTCTACAATTTTTCTCTATCTTTTATTGAAACATTTGTATGCCTTTATTTTAGTAGAATATCCAAGAAAAATACCTTCATCACTTCTTGCATCAAACTTACCCAAAGTTTATTTATCTCTTTTGATATAGCATTTGCTTTCAAAAACCTTGAAATATTTAACTATCGAAATTCTTTCATGCCATAACTCATAGAGATTCTTTGTACTGTTTTCTCTTGCTTGAACTTGATTGAATAAATAAACAACAATATTAATAGCTTCTTTCCAGTAAACTTTCGGTAAACCAGCCTCAGTAATCATTGATCTAGTAACCTCTTGAAATATTCTATTTTTCCTTTCAACAACTCCATTTTGCTGAGGATTTCTCTGAGCAAATAACTATCTCTTTATTCCATGCACTTAACAAACCATATTAAGCTCATGGGAGGTGAATTCTCCACCTTTTTCAGATCTTAAGCATTTTATCTTCAAATTCACTTCATTTTCAACCATTATTTTGAATTCCTTGAATCTATCTAATGCATCTAATTTCTCTCTAAGAAATGCAACCCATGTATATCTAGAATAATCGTCAATTAAAAGCATAAAGTACCTTTCACCAAGTAGACTTCTCACTCTTGTAGGACCACGTAGATCTATATGAACTAAATCTAGTAGTCCGGTAGTAGACTGTTCCTTTGATCTATAATGATTTCTTGTTTGATTTCCAAACTGACAATTCCTACAAATAGCATTAACAGGCTTTGTAATTCTTGGTAAATCTCTCACGGCCTGAACAACACTAATCCTTGCCAAGTTATCAAAATTCATGTGACACATTCTCCTATGCCATAACCAATTGTCATTTATCTAATTCATAAAGAATCATCCATCAACACCCTTAAGTTGATAGATATTCCCTTCAGATTTATTTCTTGTAGCAATCAATGTTTCGTATCCTTTTTGGATCTCACATTTCTCATCCTTAAACACAAGATCATATATTTTTTTACACATCTAACCAACGCTCAATATATTATGCCTTAAACCCTTAACATAGTAAACATCGTCAGTATGATGCTTACCATCAAAACTTACTGAACCTATCCCACAGATTTTAGCACTAGTATCATCTTCAACCATAACCAAGCCTCCATAATATTTCTCAATCTTGAAAAACTTACTTTTATCACCAGTCATGTGATGTGAAAAACCACTATCAACTACCCAAAAGTTCTTCTCTTGTTCAACATGTAGGGTAGAGATAGTTGTACCTTCATTTTTCTCCTTCTTCTCTGGAGGGCTTTCCTTTACCTATTTTTCAGAATTAGCAGAAGTAGGTTCGTCCTTAATTGCCAAGAAAAAGAATTCATTGTCATCTGGATCTTCATATTCTAAATTCTCATCAGAAATACTAGCATTCTCATTCACTTAGTAAGCTCTGTTAATATTCTTTACTTTATTTTATTTCTCATATCTTTGTTTATTTCGTTTATCTCTTTCCAGACACTTTGCAGCATAATGACCTATTTCTCCACAACTAAGGCATTTAAAGGGAAACTTACCTTCATACTTATCAGAGCATTTTCTCATTCTTCTTACAATGTTAGCTTCTATTTCATCAAAGTTCTCTTCATCCAGATCTTTAGCTTTTGTAGCTTTAAACTCAGTCTTTGATTTGCTTCCATTTCTTAGAATCGGCTTCCTCATTTCATAAGATGTCAAAAATCCTAATAGAAGGTCCTTAGTACAAGTATTATAATCTATAGTCTATTCAATAGCACTCACCTTCTCATTGTAAGCATCTGGAAGAATTCTAAGAATCTTCTTTACAATCCTTGTTTCATGAATAGTAGTACCAAGTCCTTGTATTCTAGCCACTATCTCATCCAATCTTTGTACATAAGCTTTGATATTTTCATCTTCAAACATATGTATAAGATCAAACTGTTTCTCCAAATTTTGTAGTTTCACCTTTTTAACTTTTTCATCACCATAATGCGCTCTTTCTAAAGTATCCCAAACCTCCTTCGTTGTCTTCAAATTCTGAACCTTAATCAACTCGAAATGTACCAAACTGTTCTTCAAGATAAACTTTGCCTTATTTTTTTCTTCATGTGCTTTGATCTCTTCAGATGTACTTGGACCATTAGCAAGAGGATTGTAAGGATTCTTGTAAGATTTCTCCACATCATATCTGCAATACTCTAAATATTCTTCCATCAATACTTTTCAGATACCATAATTAGTTCCATCGAACCTCAAATAATCAAAGACCATTTTTCCAGCCATCCCTAACCTTCCTCAAGTGGTTAAGCTCTGATACCAATGTTTGAATAGGACAATTGAGAGGGGGGGTGAATTAGTTCTCATAGAATTTACCCTTTAATCACTGGAACTAATACTTAAAACTGCTTAAATGATTAATCATCAAATGCCAATGTAGAAACTCAAATCCAACACAAAAACATAATAACACCATATTTACGTGGAAAACCCAATGAGGGAAAAAGAACAGTGAGGATTAACTTACACTATAAAGAATATCAAAACTGATTACAAAAAGGCTCATTGCTTGAAACAAGGCTCACTGCCTGAAATAAGGACTCACTGTCTGGAATAAGGACTCACTGTCCAACAGGGCTACAACTTGGAGTTCTCACTGCCACAAAGATACAATGAAGGCAAAGAAAACTTGTTACAGAGAGACTACAATCCCAATGGAATAAAGGATTCCACTACAGTCACTCAATCAACTTGCATGAATGATAGAGTTCACCTTCTGCTCACTGCATCCAAAAACTCGGCATTAAGCTTCACACTGATCTCCCACACTCAAAAAACACACACACACTCTTATTGAATAGAATCAATGTCGCATCAAACTACACTTTCTCTTTTCTTTTATCGATCTTCTTCTTCGCTCTTGTATTTTAACTTCATCATTAACTTATCTTGCATTTATACCATCTTCAACTTTGAAACATATCGAAAGTCGATCATCCAAATCAAATTCAAATTAGGTTAGTGCCAAAACATCCTAGGGTGGAATTAGAATGAGGGCAACCCAAACACATGCTTCAAGGGACCCAAAAAGATCCAACACACTTTATCATCCTCGAAAGTAGTATTTCACACAAGGTCATCCAAACCAATGTAAAACACATAGAACCATTAAGCATGAATCTTCCAAATGCTAAAACTCTTGAATAGAACATGGGTAACACAACTCTAGAACCGCAAGTCATAAGACTTCATCAAAGAGAAATCCAGACCAACACCATTTCTCCTGGACTTCAACCAGAAACATGGAAAACCATAGTTCACAACAGGTGAACACAACTTGAACTGTACAACGAATCAGCAACAAAAAAATTGGATATAACATCTACTAACAACCATAAACAACATATCTAAACCACACAACCACAGGAGAAAATATGGACCAAAAACCGGAGCAACCATTGAACACATGCAACATATCTTTATTACAATTTTCTCAATATCCTTGACATATTCAACCAATAGAAACTAGTAGATAACCAGTTGATTGTTTGACATCAATGACAACACCAACAATATTTCCACAATGCTTTCATTCTTGCAACACCATCTCCCCTATAGAATATTGGGGTGCCATCTGATCTGAAAAAATCCGGTTCATTGAAAATTAACCCATGATATATGGATCCTACAAGATCTCTTGTTAGAGCATCAACTAATGGATTATTCTCTCCCTTTATCCATTCTATTTCAAAATCATAACCCAGAAATTCAAAGTACCATCTAGCAATTCTTCCCTGGGCAATATCTTTATTTGGATTTTTCTTGAACAAGCTTCTCATTGCCTGGCTATTAGTTCTTACAGTAAATTTTACTAGCTTAATAAATATTTTGAATTTCTCTATTCCCTACTTAACTGCCAGTATCTCTTTTTCAAAGATATGGTATCTGCATTCTGTCTCGGTGAAGGTTCCAGATCGATAGTTGCAAATACATCTTTTTCCATATTCTTCTTCCTATATAAGCACATCTGAACAAGTAGTATCAGAAGCATTAGTATAAAGAATTAAAGGTAAATCAGGAACAAGAATCTGCAAAGAAGGAAAATTTTGACATTGCAATATGATTCTCTAAACTACCTTTGTTGCTTTGAGTGACCATCCTTCCCTGTTTTCCTTGAGGTGCTCCTAGATCACCTTTCTATCTTCTGCAAGACCTTTATAAAATGGTGAGACATAATTCAAACATCCTTCAACCTTTGGATTTGTTTCTTATCTTATAGAATATAAAGGAATTCTTCAATGCGTTGTAGAATATGGGGCTGCAACTAGATTTGTCCTTTATTCAAGTGCAATCCTAGGAAATCAATTTGATTTTTCCCAATTACCATTTGATTGGTTGATAGGCATATTCCATGCTTTTTATGGCTGCAAAGAGTTCTTCAAGATGTTGCAAGTGATTAGTTGTTGAATCAAAAAACATAATTATGTCATCAATATAAACTGCACATAAATATTTTAAATGTCTAAGTCCCTGGTCCATTCTTCTTTGAAAATATCTTGGTTTTGTACAAAGACCAAATCGCATGACATTCCACTCATAAAATCCCTATGGGACTAAAAATGCAGTTTTATACCTGTTTGATTCTCTTACCTTTATCTACCAAAATCCTGACTTGCAATCAAACTTTGAATACACCTTCTTGTTGGCATCTTTTCTTATTAGATCAGCACTGAAAGGTATTGGATAATTAAATGGAAGGATGATATCATTTATAGGTTTGTAGTTGATGCAAAATCTCTTCTTACCTATTTATTTCTCAGCTCTTTTGTTTACCAAAAATGTTGGACAAGAGAATGGACTTTTACTAAGACGTATGAAATGTCCTTCAAGTAATTCATTTGGATGCTCATCCATTTCTTTTACTTCTGGCAAGCTCATCGGGTATGTTGGTTCATGTGGGATCACAGACTGACATTCTAGTCATAACTGAATTTCACATTCCTCATGTTCCTGTGACCAAAACTGCAGAGGATTCATGCTACAACATTCAAACTCAAACCAGTTCCAGATTTCATCAAATATTTTTGTACATGAATCTTTCAATTCTTTGACTGACTCTTTCTTCCCTCTTTTCTCACTTTGCTCAAACTTATGATTTACAATCTTATGTGCAAGAATTTATATTTGGCCATCTTCATGCCTTAAATAAATTTTATGCTTCGAAAACTGAAGTGTTTCATACTTAGTGAGAAATAGATAACCTAACAGCACATCATCCTCTAGATCATTATACTCAATGAAATTTGTTACAAACATTTTTCCCATAATCTCCACATGTACATCTTGAGCATACCTTCCCATGTGAATCCATTTTCCATTAATGGCATAGTTGTGAAGGAGATCTGGTATTGGCTTCCAAAATTTAGGGGGGATAACACTAGTTTTTGTTAGAAACCAAGATCAGACATGCAAACCAGAAAAAACCTTCCACAAGAGAAAAATAAAATAAAAGCAAAGCAATTTGCATGAAGATGTGCAAATGAATAATATTCAGGAATTAAGAAATTACAAAAGATGAATTGCTTTATAAAAGAAATGTATGCATAACCCTAAAGGTAAAACCTAATATTGACCTAAAATCATCTCAACTAAATAAATCTTACTTATTAATTAAGTAAACTAATTATTACCTAAGTATACTTAATAAAGTGTAATTAAATAATTAATTACACCAACACCCCCCCTTAAGTGCAACTTAGCGAGACTAAAAGGCATGCACCTAATGCTAGGATGAATGCAAGAATGCATGAAAGCATGAATGGGTCCCAGAAACTAGTCCATGTTAGGTACCCATGTACAAATGCAATGAATGGGAAAAAAGAGAAAACCCAGTGGACAAAACCCCCCTCAATGAGATGACCTACTACAAAGAAGCACTGGAAGAACACTGGTGGAGTAACACTAGAATCTTGAATCTGGCAAGCAAGGAAATATACTTTTGTTCACAAGAAACCATATGAGAGTCACTGAAGGACTCAGGCAGAATCATGATAATGCAACAACATAACCGATGCCAAGGAACACTGGAAAAACTCACAAACTGCAACAACCCTGGAATCTATGAAGCAACAATAGATGAATAAATGATGCCCCCCATAAGAGGGAATGATATGATGAAATAATCCGGAAGCTATGTGAATCTCGATGCCGATGCCAAACTGTGACTAAAACTGATCCATAGGAGCAAGTACCATGAAGATTCTAGAACATTAACCATAAAAGGAATGACCCTCAAACTGATATGTGACCCAATGTGAATCTGATGCGATTCAAGAACATTTACTATAGGCTCTCAATATGAGATGTGAACCGATGCCAACCAAAATGTGTCAAGCAATGAGCAAGATGTTGCCAAAAGAAACTACATAATCCAAATACAACTCATGCGAGTTGTCATCAATATGAAGATGAGATCAAAGTGCATGCAATGCAACTACACTCTAATCAAATTATTATGCAAGAAGCCCCCTTGTTGGAACTTTATATAATTTCATTATACCCCATGATTGTAAAAGCAGAACATGCAAAAGATGCATAAAGCAAAGAGAAAATGCAAATCTAATGCATGAAAACAAGAAAGAGTGCATGCACAAACCAATTCTCACATTTGTCTCCATGATTAAAATTGACCTTAGATATGTGTAGAGTACTAACTTAGCTTTCAGGTGCTTCTTGAATCGCGAAAAAATGATAACTGAGGCAAAAGTTATGCCCTTTGAAGAAAAAAGTGCTTCATCTGACTTCAAAGGCCTGCAAAATAAATTTGGAGAAAAATCTGGAAAAACAACCCACACCACTAGATTGTGCTCGGAACTAGCTTTCCAACAGTATCTCATTTTTTTAAAACGAATATTGTATGCTCAAGATACGACCATTTTACTAAAAATGCTCATTTTGGCTTTAAACCAAATATTCTATTAATTTAAAGATTAAAAAAATAATAAAATATTCAGTTGTACCTTCATGGCATGAAAACTGAGGCAACATGGAAATTGAGAGGGCATAAAAATCTAGGCAAAATGGCATGAAAACTGAGGTAGCTTAAAAATGTTCTAGGCACCCAAAAATATGGCATGAAAATCGAGGCATCCGTATGAATCCGTACAGTCATACAGATTTTTTTGGCAACGTTTTTGAAAGTCCCCAAAAACACAAAAAAATCAATTTTCAGAAAACCTTATAAGAATTTATATGAAAATAAGGGTTTTTGGGCCTTCTGAGTGCACTTGTGAGGTCTATTTTGCACCAGCATGCACCATTTCAGAGATCAAGGTTGAAATTTTATTAAAAAAATAATAATGAAAAACCCCTCTGATCTTGCAAAAAATTATTGTAGCTTCAAACCCTCACAGATCTAATAAACATAGATGAAAATAACAAAACAAAAGCCAATCCTGACTTTTTCCAGCGCTTTGAATCCAATGGAGATGCTTGATCTAATCCAAAACACTCCAGAAATAAGCTCAAGTCATGAAACCCTTGAGGAACCCCGAACGTGCTCTGCAATGAATTTCTCCAAAAACAAAGAAGGGGCTGCAAATCAAGGCTCTGATACCATGTGAGAAACCAATATCAGACATGCAAACCAGAAAATACCTTCCACAAGAGAAAAATAGAAAAAACAAAGCAATTTGCATGAAGATGTGTAAATGAATTGTATTCAGGAATTAAGAAATTACAAAAGATGAATTGCTTTATAAAAGCAATGTATGCATAACCCTAAAGATAAAACCTAATGTTGACCTAAAATCAGCTAAACTAAATAAAGCTTACTTATTAATTAAGTAAACTAATTATTACCTAAGTAAACTTAATAAAGTGTAATGCCAAAGACCTAGAAGATCCTCTATCAACAAATGCATCCATAGGGATCTCCTTAAAGCCTGCAAAACAGATTAATTTTGATGTAATTCCCATTGTTAGCTATAAATAGAGAGAAAGACTTATCTCTGGTTTCTTGTATTAAACAACCACTATCATTGCTTCTTTTTGCTTCAGTCTCTTATGGCTGAGTCTCTGGTTCAAATTCAAATTTTGCAAAATTTTGCTGGTTAGACTTAAATAGAATTTCTTGTAATTCTCCCACTGTTGAAGAAATATTCCTAATTTATTTTTGTTGGGTTTTCAGGGAGTGCTTAAGATCAGCTACATCATTTAGAAGCAAATCGGTTTTTTTGAAAACAACAATAATGTCAGTATCACTCTTTTGAGAATGTTTTGAAGAACATGATTTATTTTTCTACCAAGGTGGAATTTTTTAACCATGGTCAATTTCCCTGGAAGCCTTATTCCTAGTTTCCTGGGATGACCCATACTTGTTTTTCCTTTGTTGCTTGAGCTATTTTTGGAATTCTTCCTTCTCAGACTCTAATTTTTCTAGTTTTGCTAAATGTTGTCTAACAACATTCTTCCTTTGTTCCTATGGTTTTGTAAGGATCTTTTAATTTCTCAATTTGGATTTTCAACTTGACATCTTCTAATGTATGTTTGAGCAAGGAGACTAAATAATCTTCATATTCAGAAGATTCTGAGTCATATGATGAAACTTG
Organism: Sequoiadendron giganteum; assembly: GCA_007115665.2. Classification (NCBI taxonomy): domain Eukaryota; kingdom Viridiplantae; phylum Streptophyta; class Pinopsida; order Cupressales; family Cupressaceae; genus Sequoiadendron; species Sequoiadendron giganteum. The sequence continues at coordinate 433,137,924 of CM021101.1, read as the reverse complement.
TCTTTCATAATGCTTTGCCCTATCTTTGAGATCCTTAAATTTCAACGTATAGCTTGATTCAGGAACAACTCCTATTAACTCATACAAATCATTCATATCGGGGGAAACACTTTTACTATTGATTATTTCCCAATCCCTGTTTTCATATTAAAAGATTGCATATATTTTTGTTCCAGGATTTAGTTTCTTAGCAAAATTTGTTGCATAATGAGGTCCTTTGCAAATAAAAAATTTTACACCTTTTGGGACCTTCCTATCTTTTTCCTAAGTATGGTGGTGGTTATCTTGAGAATTTTTTGTGTTTGAAAGGAACAACTCTATACCTCTTTTTACCATACTTTCCATGTTTACTCCTCTTGAATGTGTATTCACCTCCATACCTTTTACTGGAGCATTTCTTACATTTACATTTCTTTCCACAACCTATCTTTCTAAATAGTTGAAGTTGTGAAAATTCAGCAAGTTGTTTAACTGGTGGCAAATCACAAAATTCTTTCAAATTGCAAGTATAGTTATATTCCTCTTTATTATCTTGCAAAGCTCCCAATAAACATTGATTTTCTAACTTATAGCCAATAAATCCTTTAAGCTCAGCAAAATTACATTGCTCAATGGTTTCGTGTTCTTTTCTAATGATATAATCTTTTACCCATCTACCTAAACCACATGGTAATGAATTCAAGTAGTATTATTTAGTGGTTAGATCATGCATTTTTCTAGCTACAATCATATATGCTTTAAAAAATAACTTATATGCATGAAATTTTTCCAAACTCTTTAATTTCATGGTTTGGAGGGCTTTATTGGCTTCTGCTAATTGGTTGGCAGTGTCTCCACAGATAAGATCAATCAACAAAATTCTAAATTCTTCAAATCCAACAGTGAAAATGTCATTTTTCCTCATATCCTTTTGCTTGACATAGTCATGTTCTTCATCTAAGGGATTTCTTTTGCCTACAACTAGTAGATTATTCTACCAGTTTCTAAGCTTACCAGAAAGTAGTTCGACAACATACAAAACCTTTGCAGGTTTTGTCCAAGAGCCACTTCTATCAAACATATTTTCAAGAGTATCTTTTCAAGTGCAGATAGTGTCGTAGGGTTCCACAAAATTTTCAATGTTCAAGATATAGCCATTGGCAGAAAATGGCCTCATTTGTTCTGGATTAGAGTTTTCAGTAATTGCATCCTTCATTTTGAAATCCATATCTACAAGCTTCTTAGTGGATTTTCATGGTTCGATTTCTAGCAATTGATTATATCTAGAGAAATCTAGATCTACTTGATCAAATTCATTATCTATAGTATTTACAAAGAACTGAGAGGTATCTGAATCACTAGCAGACATCTCAAAAGTATTAACATTTGATGTTTCTTCATCTCCTAATTCTTTATTAGCATAACCCGGTTCATCCATATACACAGGTTTTTCTTGTTCTTCTTCTCCATTCAATTCATGCAACCAATCCCTAACCTTTCCCTTTTCTTCTTGGTTAGCTAAACTATGTTCTTTTACCTTGGGCATAGATATATAAGTAGTGGGTTTATGAATTTTAGAGGATGACTCAATAATTTCTTCCTTTTCATATTTTTCTAGTATGAGTCCTTCGTTGTACAATTATTTTCTTTCATTTTGGGACTGATTGATCTTGAGCCTTCCCTTCCTTTCTTCTTCAAAAGAACTATCATGGCCATTTTGTGATTTTATAACTTTTTTTGTAACTAGCCTAATCTTTTCTAGCTTCCTAGCTACAACATCTATAAGCAACTTTTGATCCTCCACATCTTTCTTTCTGGAGTTTTCATGATTCTTTTGGTTTTCATAGATGGATGTTAGGTAATCATCTTGATGGGTTTGGTTGGTTACCATGGTTCTAACATCTTGTTGTGCTTGGCTTATTTGGTAGCTTATTCTAGAAAGATTGTTTATAATAGAAGAAGAGTGTTGCTCAATCTTGGTGATAGAAGAAATAATCTTATTTTGTGTAGAAGAAACATTATTCAAATCTATATGAGTTTTTAAACAATTGTTACCTATACTCCTAATATCTACAGCCATGTCATCAATGTTTTCCTAGGCTGAGATCATCCACTGGGTTAACTAATTCCTCTGTGCTTCAAATTTTTTTTGCTTGGTACCCAGATCTACATGAAGTCTAGCCTCATATTTTCCCCAAATTTTCTTATTAGGATTAACCACCATGAATTTCTTTGGGGTTGGTCATCTCCCAAGTTCATATCCAACTATTTCTTTCTCTTTTCCATGTATATCCAACTTATAATTTTTTTTCTTTTTAGCTCCTACACTAGGAAGATTTCCATTCATCATGCAACCTCTTGCTCCCATTTTGGCCAATTTAATCCCTTTTCCTTTATTGTCTGACTATTCCTCTTCCTTAGGTGTTAAAGCTAATTTTTTACTGACTTTTCGAGCTAGCTTATCCATAAGCTCAGGGTTACTACTCAAATCAGAAAGTGTAGCTAAGGAAGCTCTAGAGGGATACAAATTTATAGAAGGCTAACTGTACATTGGGAAATAGGTAGATGAACCAATGGATTCTTTAGGATTATAGTCCAAGTAAGGCTTTTTAAGTATTTGGAAACTTTCTTGACAAAGAATATGATCTAGTTGATAGACTAGGTCTACCACTAGTAGCTGCTTCAAGTTGTTCAAATAATGTCTCCTGAGGAAGTGATCAAATATCTATACTTGACAATCGACAACTTTGAGTATGGGGTTTATCACATAACCATTTATTGGATGAAACAAACAATTCTTGGAATTTGGGGTGTGACTAGTTAATAAGTTTTTCAATGATAGGGATCTTATGTAAAACCCAATATGATCAATATGACGACCAAAATCTAATACATTGGAATTTCCTTCTAGATAACTTACCTTGGCAAGAAAATTGGAAGGTGGAAACACAGTTTTTAGTAATCTATACATACATCATCCACCTATTGTGGCATAGAGAGACTCATGTTGCAACTCAACACCTTTAACTTGAAGAAGTAAGAAAACGGTAGACTGTGCATGTTTATCATTAAGAATAATTCTGAAATTAGGATGGATAGCAAGTCTACCATCACATCATTTTGATTCATCAAAGGCTTTGACAAGATGACCTCTAAATTGGGTGATGATAGCCTGATCCCAAATCTGACATCTAGTATCAATAAGACTACAGAAATAATCAGGTCTGATGTCATAATTGAAATGGGGATTAACAATAATGTCAGCATATAAAAAATGCACATGGAAGAACCCTTTTTCTTTCCATCGTTTAATGTCATATGGTAAAAAAAATGCAAGATAGACTGGACATATACCAGAGCCAAAGACTAATAGATTTACTTCAGATTGTCTTATAGAATTCATTGTCTTAGCCTTAATGCCCTTTTTAGGATATAGATCTAATATCTTTACTTCTAGAAACTTAAAATTACCCTTTTCATCTACATATTCCTTTGTATCCTCAAAGTAATTATGAATGACAGAAGAGAGATCTACTAGCATTCATAAACCTTCGACTAGCCATTGGAGGAAGATTAGAACTTACTTGTGTGCTTTGATCCTTTTGTTTCTACATTTTTTGTCTTACTGCTCACCCTTCTACACCTATCCTTCGGCTCCAATACGGGATTTACAGCCTTACTGCGGGTCCACAGCTACTCACAATCCTACTTTGTATCTTTTAGTTCCAGATCCAGAAACAACAGTTTTCCTTTGGCTTAGAATTCTTACGCTATCTCACTCATGAATAATATACAAAATTATTGCAATGAGGATGAGGACAAATAGGTCCTACAAATACAATAGATCCTAAGGATGATAATTTCTTTGGATTTAAAGCACTAAGCACATGATTCGTCAAATCTAGATCCAAGAACAATGTCAAGATTGAAACTATCAACAGGCATTACAAACACAAGGCTCTGATACCAAATTTGCATAAACATAAATATACTTGATTTTTATTGCAAACGTTCATGAAAACATGCATATAGATTTTTTATCATCCATATTACTTGAAGCATAGGATGAGAGTGTGCGTCTAATATGCTAGACTCAATAGACTCTATGCACTATGACACTCTAGACTCCAACTAGCCAATTCTAAATGTTTAAGGCAGCCCTCTTTGCCTTTATTTATAGGGGAGGTGGGTAATTCAACCTTAGCATTTTACAATTAATTTTGGAATCTGACCATACAAAAGTGGCACATGTCCACACACCTACCACATTAAGGAGGAGTCAACTGTTTGGTAGCCTGTCATAAACACTAACTTGGTGGAGGAAAAATACAATCAGTTTTTGGACACCCATGAGTGAGAAGGGCCCACTTAACACTCATAAGTGGATACAAGGATCTTGATTTTTATGATATGGTTGCATCTTGTTGTCACATCTTAATGTGGGTGACATCATGACATAGACATGCCCATGTGCTAGCATTTGAAAGGGATAGGATCCATCAAATCATTAGGTAATGGTGTATAGATAGAATTACAATCTTCATGTCAAGGATTGAAAACATAATCTAACTGAACCACATAATCTTGTGAATAAGCATGATCCAACTCAATTCTTCTAGCAAAGGATGCAGGATTAAGTCTAATTTCCATATCTTCAATTTTTACTTCTAGATTCCATCTGGATTCTAGAGGATAGAATTCAATTCTTGGGAAGTTGTATCCAGTTCTGGGATAATGCACCAAATATTGATCCATCCTTCTAATCATTCTACTCCACAACTGAGGATGGATGAATTTGAGGAATTCTTTCATATCTGGATTAAATCGTGATCTAAGAGAATTTGTGTATTCTTCAAATGAATATTGGTCAAAACTTATTTTGTTGATAAAACCATATTTCAAAGTCTAAAGAAAATTCATTTTGTTGCGCTTGGACCAATTCATTCCAAAGAATCCTTTAATCCTTATATGATTTTTTCCATATCTGCTACACCAATGCTTTAATGGAGCATTTTCCAGTCCTAAGAGTTCCAAGAATTCCTTTTCTTCATCTGAATCAACAATTCTTTTTCCATGATGCTACTAAATTGTTTACCTTAATTCTCTTAGCCATTTATCTATAAAATAAGATTGGAGAATTAATTCCACAATATTATTGGGCAAGTAAAGCAAAGTGGTGAAGATTCCATTTCCATCTCTCCTATGGAACATTGGGGTGCCATCTAATCTGTTAAAATCGGGTTCATTGAAAATTAACCCATGATATATGGATCCTACAAGCTCTCTTGTCAGAGCATTAGCTAATGGATTATTCTCTCCCTTTATCCATTCTATTTCAAAATCATAACCCAAAAATTCAAAGTACCATCTAGAAATTCTTCCTTGGGCAATATCTTCATTTTACTTTTTCTTGAGCAGGCTTCTCATTGCCTGGCTATCAGCTCTGAAAGTAAGTTTTACTAGCTTAAGAAATATTTTGAATTTCTCTATTCCCTTCTTAACTGCCAGTATCTATTTTTCAAAGATATGGTATATGCATTATGTCTCAGTGAAGATTCCAGATCAATAGTTGCAGATACATCTTTTGCCATCTTCTTATTCTTGTATAAGAACAACTGACCAAGTAGTGTCAGAAGCATCAATATAAAGAATTAATGGTAAATCGGGAACTAAAATCTGCAAAGAAGGCAAATTTTGACATTTCGATTTGATTCTCTAAACCGCCTCTGTTGCTTTGAGTAACCATCCTTCCTTGTTTTCCTTGAGGTGCTCCTAGATCGCCTTTCTATCTTCTGAAAGACATTTATAAAATAGTGATACATAATACAGACAACCAAGACACCTTCGGATTTGTTTCTTATCTTGTAGAATATCAGGGAATTCCTAAATGTGTTGTAGAATATGGGGTCGCAACTAGATCTGTCCTTTATTCAAGTGCAATCCTAGGAAATCAATTTTATCTTTCCCAATTACCATTTTATTGGCTTATAAGCATATTCCATGATTTTTATGGCTGCAAAGAGTTCTTCAAGATGTTGCAAGTGATCATATGTTGAATCAAAAACTTTTGAATAATTGTTTTATTTCAATTATGACATCGGAGCTGAGTATTTTTGTAGTCTTATTGATACTAGATGTCGGATTTGGGATCAAGCTGTCATCACCCAATTTACAAGTCAATTTGTCAAAGCCTCTAATGAACCAAAAGGAGGTGATGGTAGACTCGTTGTCCATCCTAATTTCACAATCAGTCTTAATGATAAACATGTGCAGTCAACCTTCTATAAATTTGTATCCCTCTAGAGCTTTTGTTGCTACACTTTTTGATTTGAGCAGTAACTCTGAGCTTATGGATAAGTGAGCACGACTTAGTCAATAAAAATATATTTTTAACACCTAAGGAAGAGGAACACTCATACAATAAAGGAAATGGGATTAAATTGACCAAAATGGGAGAAACAGGTTGCATGATGAAAGAAAAGCTTTCTAGGGTAGGAGCTGAAAAGAAAAGTATTTATGAGTTGGAAATGCAGGGAAAAGAGAAAGAAATAGTTGGATATGAACTTGGGAGATTTCCAACCCTAGAGACATTCACGGTGGTTAATCCTAATAAGAAACTTTGGGGAAAACATGAGGCTAGATTTCATGTAGATTTGGGTACCGAGCAAAAAAAAATGAAGCATAGAGGAATAGGTTAGTCCAGTGGATGATCTCACCCCAAGAAAACATTGATGACATGGCTATAGATATTAGGAGTATAGGTAACAATTTTTTAAAAACTCATATTGATCTGAATAATGTTTCTTCTACACAAAGTAAGATTAGTTCTTCTGTCACCAAGATTGAGCAACACTCTTCCTCCATTATAAACAATATTTCTAGCATAAGCTACCAAATAATCCAGGAACAGCAAGATATTAGAACCATGGTAACCAACCAAACCCATCAATGTGGTTAACTAACATCCATCTATGAAAACAATAAGAATCATTAAAACTCCAGAAAGCAAGATGTGGAGGATCAAAAGTTGCTTATAGATGTTGTAGCTAGGAAGCTAGAAAAGATTAGGCTCTTTTCTAGCTACAAAAAAAATTAGAAAATCACAAACTAGCCATGATAGTTCTTCTAAAGAAGAAAGGAAGGGAAAGGCTCAAGATCAATTAGTCCTAATACAAAAGAAAATAATTGTACAACAGAGGACTCATACCAGAAAAGATGAAAAGGAAGAAATTATTGAGTCATTCTCTAAAATTCATAAACCCGCTACTCATGTATCTACAGCCAAGGTAAAAGAACATAGTTTAGCTAACCAAGAAGAAAAGGGAAAGGTTAGGGATTGGTTGCACAAATTCAATGTAAAAGAAGAACAAGAAAAACCTATATATATGCATGAACTAGGTTATGCTAATAAAGAATCAAGAGATAAAAGAAACATTAGACGTCAATACTATTGAGATGTCTGCAAGTGATTCAGATACCTCTCAATTCCATGTAAATACTGTAGATGATGAATTTGATGAAGTAGATCTAGATTTCTCTGGATATAATCAATTGCAAGAAATTGAACCATGGGAATCCACTAAGAAGCTTATAGAGATGGATATTGGAATGAAGGATGCAGTTACTAAAAAATCTAAGCTAGAACAAATGAGGCCATTTGCTGCCACTGGCTATATCTTGAACATTGACAAAATTATCGATCCCTATGACACTATCTGCACTTGGGCAAATACTCTTGAAAATATGTTTGATAGAAGTGGGTCTTGGACAAAACCTGCAAAAGGATATGGGGAAAAATGACATTTTCACTGTTGAATTTGAAGAATTTAGAATTTTTCTTATTGATCTTTTATGTGAAGACACTGCCAACAAAATAACAAAAGCCAATAAAGTCCTCCAAACCATGAAATTAAAGAATTTGGCAAAATTTCATGCATATAACTTAGTTTTTGAGGCATATATGATCACAACTGGAAAAATGTATGATCTAACCACTAAACAATACTAACTAAATTACCATGAGGTTTAGGTAGATGGGTAGAAGATTATATCATTAGACAAGAACACAAAACAATTGAGCAATGTACTTTTGCTAAGCTTAAAGGATTTATTGGCTATAAGTTAGAAAAGAAATGTTTATTGGGATATTTGCAAGCCAATAAAGAGGAATATAACTACACTTGCAATCTAAAAGAATTTTTTGATTTACCACCAGTTAATCAACTCGTTGAATTTGCACAACTTAAACAGTTTAGAAATAAATGTTGTGGAAAGAAATGTAAATGTAAGAAATGATCCAGTAAAAGGTATGAAGCTGAGTACGCATTCAAGAGGAGTACACATGAAAAGTATGGTAAAAAGAGGTATAGATTTGTTCCCTTCAAACGCAAAAAATTATCAAGACAACCACCACCATACTTGCTTAGGAAAAAAGATAGGAAGGTCCCAAAAGGTGTAAAATAATTATCTGTAAAGGACCTCATTATGCAAAAAATTGTCCTAAGAAATTAAATCCTGGAACAAAAATATATGCAATGTTTGAATATGAAAACATGGATTGGGAAATAATCAATAGTAAAAATGTTTCCCCAGATATGAATGATCTGTATGAGTTAATAGAAGTTGTTCCTGAATCGAGCTATATGTTAAAATTTAAGGATCTCAAAGATAGATCAAAGCATTATGAAAGACAAGTTTCATCATCTGACTCAAAATCTTCTGAAGATGAATATTATTTATTCTCCTTGCTCAAACATACATTAGAAGATGTCAAGTTGAAAATCTAGATTGAGAAATCAAAAGATCCTTACAAAACCACAGGAACAAAGGAAGAAAGGATGAATTTGGTTAGACAATATTTAGAAAAACTAAAAAAATTGGAGTATGAAAAGGAAGAACTCCAAAAAAATCTGAAACATCAAAGGAAACCCAAGTATGGGTCATCCCAAGAAACTAGGAATAAGGCTACTAGGGAAATTGACCATGGTTACAAAATTCTGCCATGGTCGAAGAATAAACCATCTTCTTCAAACAAATATGAAAAGAGTGATACTGACATTATTATTGTTTTCAAAAAACTTTATTTTATTTTAAATGACTTAGTTGATCCTAAGTGCTCCCTGAAAATCCTATAAAAAGAAATTGGGAATATTTCTTCAACAGTGGGAGAATTATGAGAAATTCTATTTAAGGCTAACTAGCAAAATTATGCAAAATCTGAATTTGAACCAAAGACTCGACCAGAAGAGACTGAAGCAGAAAAAAGCAACGATAGTGGTAGTTTAATACAAGAAACCAGAGATAAGTCCTGCTCTCTATTGCTAGCTAACAATGGGAATTACATAAAAATTAATTTATGTTTCGCAGGCTTTAAGGAGATCCCTATGGATGCATTTGTTGATATAAGATCTTCTAGGTCTTTGGCATTACACTTTATTAAGTTTACTTAGGTAATAATTAGTTTACTTAATTAATAAGTACGCTTTATTTAGTTGAGCTGATTTTAGGTCAACATTAGGTTTTACAAGAAACTGAACTAGAGACTCAACCAGAAGAGATGGAAGCAGAAAGTAGCAATGATAGTGGTAGTTTAATACAAGAAACTAGAGATAAGGCATGCTCTCTATTGCTAGCTAACAATGGGAATTTCTAGGCTTTAAGAAGATCCCTATGGATGCATTTGTTGATACAAGATCTTCTAGGTCTTTGGTGAAAACTAATGCTATCCCCCTAAATTTTGGAAGCCAAGACCAAATCTCCCTCACAACTATGCCATTAATGGAGAACATATTCACATGGGAAGGTATGCTCAAAATGTACATATGGAGGTTATGATAGAAATTTTTGTAACATACTTCATTGAGTACAATAATCTAGAGGATGATGTTCTGTTAGGTTATCTATTTCTCACTAAGCATGAAGCACTTTAGTTTTGGAAACATAAAATTTCTTTAAGGCACAAAGATGGCCAAATAGAAATTCCTGCACTTAAGATTGTAAATCATAAGTTTGAGCAGAGTGATAAAAGAGGGAAGAAAGAGCCAGTCAGAGAATTGATAGAGTCATCTACAAAAGTATTTGATGAAATTTGAAACAGGTTTGAGTCTGAATGTTACAGCATGAACCCTCTACAGTTCTAGTCACAGGAACATGAGGAATGTGAAATTCAATTGTGGCCAGAATGTCAGTTTGTGATCCCACATGAACCAACATACTTGATGAGCCTGTCAGAAGTAAAAGAAATGGATGAGAATCTGAAATAATTACTTTAAGGACATTTCATACATCCTAGTAAAAGTCCATTTTCTTGTCCAGCATTTTTGGTAAACAAAAGAGCTGAGAAAGAAAGAGGTAAGAAGAGATTTTGTATCAACTACAAACCTCTAAATGATATCATCCTTTCATTTAACTATCCAATACCTTTTAGTGCTGATGTAATAAGAATATTTGCAAAAAAGGTGTATTCAAAGTTTGAATGCAAGTCAAGATTTTGGAAGGTAAAGGTAAAATAATTGGATAGTTATAAAACTACATTTTCAGTCCCATAGGGATTATATGAGTGAAATGTCATACCATTTGGTCTTTTTACAACACCAGCATATTTTCAAAGAAGAATGGACTAGGTACTTAGACATTTAAAATATTTATGTGCAATTTATATTGATGACATAATTGTGTTTTCTAATTCAGCAACTAATCATTTGCAACATCTTGAAGAACTCTTTGCAGCCATAAAAAAGCATGGAATATGCTTATCAACCAAGAAAATGGTAATTGGGAAAGATCAAATTGATTTCCTAGGATTGCACTTGAATAAAGGAAAAATCTGGTTGTAGCCCCATATTCTACAACGCATTCAAGAATTCCATGATATTCTACAAGATAAGAAACAAATCCAAAGGTTTCTTGGTTCTCTGAATTATGTCTCGCCATTTTATAAAGGTCTTGCAGAAGATAGAAAGTCAATCCAGGAGCACCTCAAGGAAAACAAGGACAGATGGTCACTCAAAGCAACAAAGGCAGTTCCGAGAATCAAATCAAAATTTCAAAATTTTCCTTCTTTACAGATTCCCATTCTTGATTTACCATTAATAATTTATACTAATACTTTTGAAACTACTTGGTCGGTTGTGCTTATACAGGAAGAAGAAGATGGAAAAAGATGTATCTGCGGCTATCAATCTAGAACCTTCACCGAGACAGAATGCAGATACCATATCTTTGAAAAAGAGATACTGGAAGTTAAGAAGGGAATAGAGAAATTCAAAATATTTCTTAAGCCAGTAAAATTTAATGTAAGAGCTGATAGCCAGGCAATGAGAATCCTACTCAAGAAAAATCCAAATAAAGATATTTCCCAGGGAAGAATTACTAGATGGTACTTTGAATTTTTGGGTTATGATTTTGAAATAGAATGGATAAAGGGAGAGAATAATCCATTAGCTAATGCTTTGATAAGAGATCTTACAGGATCCATATATCATGGGTTAATTTTCAATAAACCCAATTTTTATAGATCAAGATGCACCCCAATGTTCCATAGGAGAGATGGAAATGGAATTTCACCACTTTTCCTTACTTGCCCAATAATATTGTGGAATTACTTCTTGAATCTTATTTTCTAGATAAATGGCTCAGAGAATTAAGGCAAACAATTAAGTATTATCATGGACAAGGAATTATTGATTCAGATGAAGAAAAGGAATTCTTGGAACTCTTAGGATTGGAAAATGCTCCATTAAAGCATTGGTGCAGCAAATATGGACAAATTGATATACACAAAGGATTCTTTGGAATGAATTGGTCCAAGCGCAACAAAATAAATTTGCTTAAGACATTGAAATATGATTTTATCAGTAGAATAATTTTTTACCAAGATTCATTTGAAAAATATACAAATTTGCTCAGATCACAATTCAATCTAGATATGAAAGAATTTCTCAAATTCATCCATCCTCAGTTATGGAGTAGAATGATCAAAAGTATGGATCAATATTTGGTGCATTATCCCAGAAGTGGATAAGACTTCCCAACAATTGAATTTTATCCTCTAGAATCCATATGGAATCTACAAGTAAAAATTGAAGATATGGAAATCAAACTTAGACCTGCATCCCTTGCTAAAAGAATTGAGTATAATCGTACTTATTCACAAGATTATGTGGTTCGGTTAGATTATATTTTCAATCATCGACATGAAGATTGGAATTTTGTCTATACACCATTACCTAATGATTTGATGGATCCTATCCCTTTCTGATGCAAGCACATGGGCATGTTTGTGTTGTGATGTCACCTACTTTAAGACATGACAATAAGATGCAACCCTATCATAAAAATCAAGATCCTTGTATCCACTTACATGTGTTAAGTGGGCCCTTCTCACTCACAGGTGTCCAAAAAGTGAGTATATTTTTCCTCCACCAAGTTAGTGTTTATGACAGACTGCCTAACAACTATCTCCTCCTTAGTGCTGTAGATGTGTGGACACATGCCACTTTTGTGTGGTCGGATTCCAAAATTAATTATAAAATGCTAAGGTTGAATTACCCATACTCCCCTATAAATAAGGGCAAAGAGGGCCACCTTAGACATTCAGAATTGGTTGGTTGGAGTTTAGAGTGTCATAGTGCATAGAGTCCATTGAGTCTGACATATTAGATGTATTCTCTCATCCTATGCTTTGAGTGATCTAGATGAGTTTAATATCCAAGATACTTCAAAGTCTTAAGCAAAGTATGATGGTTTTCATAGATGGATGTTAGGTAACCATGTTGATGGGTTTGGTTGGTTACCATGGTTCTAACATCTTGTTGTGTTTGGCTTATTTAGTACCTTGTGCTAGAAAGAGTGTTTATAATAGAGGAAGAGTGTTGCTCAATCTTGGTGACAGAAGAACTAATCTTACTTTGTCTAGAAGAAACATTATTCATATAAATATGAGTTTTTAAAAAATTATTACCTATACTCCTAGTATCTACAGCCATGTTCTCAATGTTTTCCTGGGTTGAGATCATCCCCTAGGCTAACCAATTCTTATGTGCTTCAAATTTTTTTGCTTGGTACCCAGATCTACATGAATTCTAGCCTCATTTTCCCCAAAGTTTCTTATCGGGATTAACCACCATGAATGTCTCTGGGTTTGGCCATCTCCCAGGTTCATATCCAACTATTTCTTGATCTTTTCCCTACATTTCCAACTTATAAATGCTTTTCTTTTTAGCTCCTACCCTAGGAATCTTTTCTTTCGTCGTGCAACCTCTTTCTCCCATTTTGGTCAATTTAATCCCTTTTCCTTTATTGTCTAATTGTTCCTCTTCCTTAGGTGTTAAAGCTATTTTTTTACTGACTTGTCAAGCTAGCTTATCCATAAGCTCAGGGTTACTACTCAAATCAGAAAGTGTAGATAAGGAAGCTCTAGAGGGAAACAAATTTATAGAAAGTTGATTGTGAAATGGCTAAATGAACCAATTAATTCTTTAGGATTATAGTCTAGGTAAGGGTTCTTAGAAGTATATAAAAAAATTCTTGACAAAGAATACAGTCTAGTTCAAGGACTAGGTCTACCGCTAGTAGTTGCTTCAGGTTGTTCAAACAAATTCTCTTGAGGAAGTGGTCAAAGATCTATACTTGACAATCGACGAATCTGAGTACGGGGTTTATTAGATAACCATTTATTGGACAGAACAGGCAATTCTTGGAATCTGGGGTGTGATTGGTTAATAAGTTTTTCAATGACAGGGAATGTCCCTATGTCAAACCCAGTATGATTAATATGACGACCAAAATCTAATACATTAAAATTTCCTTCTGGATAACTTACCCCGACAGGAAAATTGGAAGATGGAAACGTAGTGTTTTGTAATCTATATATGCATCATCCACCTATAGCGGCATAGACAGACTCAGGTTGCAACTCAACACCTTTAACTTAAAGAAGTAAGTAAAAGGAAAACTATGCATGTTTATCATTAAGACTGATTGTGAAATTAGGACAAAAAATGAGTCTACCATCACCTCCTTTTGATTCATCTGAGGCTTTGACAAGCTGACCTCTAAACTGGGTGATGACAACCTAATCCCAAATCCCACATCTAGTATCAATAAGACTGCAAAAATACTCAGCTTCGATGTCATAATTGAAATGGGGATGAACAATAATGTCAACATATGAAAAATACACATCGAAGAACCCTTTTTCTTTCCATTGTTTAATTTTATCTGGTAACAAAATGGAAGATAGACTGGACATATGCCAGAGCTAGAGACTAACAGATTTACTTTAGATTGTCTTAAAAAATTCATTGTCTTAGCCTTAATGTCATTTTCAGGATATAGATCTGATATCTTTACTTTTGGAAACTTAAAATTACCCTTTTCATCCACATATTCCTCCTTATCCTGAAAGTAATTATGGATGACAGAAGAGAGAGAGCTACTAGCATTCATAGACCTTCGACTAGCCATTGCAGGAAGATTAGAACTTGTGTGTTTTGATCCTTTTGCTACTACATTTTTCATCTTACTGCTCACCCTTCTATGCCTATCCTTCAGCTCCAATATGGGATTTACGGTCTTACTACTGGTCCACGGCTACTCACGATCCTACTTTGCAGCTTTTGGTTCCAAATCTAGAAACAACAATTCACCTTTGGCTTAGAATTCTTTGGCTATCTCACATATGAATAATATACAAAATTATTGCAATGAGGATGAGGACAAATAGACTACAAATACAACATATCTTAGGGATGATAAGCTCTTTGGAATTAAAGCACTGAGAACATGATTCATTAGATCTAGATCCAAGAACAATGTCAAGATTGAAACTATCAGCAAGCATTACAAACACAAGGCTCTAATACCAAATTTGTGAAACATAAATATACTTGATTTTTATTGCAAACTTTCATGAAAACATGCATACAAATTTCTAATCATCTAGATCACTCGCATAATAGGATGAGAGCATACATCTAATATTACAAACTCAATGGACTCTATGCACTATGATGCTTTAGACTCCAACCAACCAATTTTGAATGACTAAGGCGACTCTCTTTGCCCTTATTTATAGGGGAGTGTGGGTAATTCAATCTTAGCATTTTACAATTAATTTTGGAATCCAACCATACAAAAGTGGCATGTGTCCAAACACCTACCGCACCAAGGAGGAGACAATTGTTAGGCAGTCTATCATAAACACTAACTTGGTGGAGGAAAAAGACAATATTTTTGGACACTCGTGAGTGAGAAGGGCCCACTTAACACTTAGAAGTGGATATAAGGATCTTTCTTTTTATGATAGGGTTGCATCCTATTATCACATCTTAACGTGGGTGAAATCATGGCACATACATGCCCATGTGCTAGCATCAAAAAGGGATAGGATCCATCAAATCATTAGGTAATGTTGTACTGACAGAATTCCAATCTTCATGACAAGGATTGAAAATATAATCTAATTGAACCACATAATCTTGTGAATAAGCACGATCCAACTCAATTCTTCTGGAAAGGGATGCAGGTCTAAGTCTGATTTCCATATATTCAATTTTTACTTCTAGATGCCATATGGATTCTAGAGGATAGAATTCAATTCTTGGGAAGTCATATCCAATTCTAGGATAATGCACCAAATATTGATCCATACTTCTGATCATTCAACTTCATAACTAAGGATGGATGAATTTGAGGAATTATTTCATATCTGGATTGAATCATGATCCAAGAAAATTCGTATATTCTTCAAATGAATCTTGGTCAAAAACTTATTCTACTGATAAAACCATATTTCAAAGCCTTAAGAAAAATTATTTTGCTACGCTTGGACTAATTCATTCCAAAGAATCCTTTAATGCGTATATGAATTTGTCCATATCTGTTGCACCAATTCTTTAATGGAGCATTTTCCAGTCCTAAGATTTCAAAGAATCCATTTGTTCATCTAAATCAACAATTCCTTGTCTATGATAATACTAAATTGTTTGCCTTAATTCTCTAAGCCATTTATCTAGAAAATAATATTCAAGAAGTAATTCCACAATATTATTGGGCAAGTAAGGCAAAGTGGCAAAGATTCCATTTCCATCTCTCATATGGAACATTAGGGTGCCATCTGATATTTAAAAATCAAGTTCATTGAAAATTAACCCATGATATATGGATCCTACAAGCTCTCTTGTTAGAGCATCAACTAATGGATTATTCTCTCCCTTTATCCATTCTATTTCAAAATCATAACCCAAAAATTCAAAGTACCATCTAGCAATTCTTCCTTGGGAAATATCTTTATTTGGATTTTTCTTGAAGAGGATTCTCATTTCCTGGCTATCAATTCTTATAGTAAATTTTACTGGCTTAAGAAATATTTTGAATCTATATTCCCTTCTTAACTGCCAGTATAGCTTTTTCAAAGATATGGTATTTGTATTCTGTCTCGGTGAAGGTTTCAGATCGATAGCCATAGATACATCTTTTGCCATCTTCTTCTTCCTATATAAGAACAGTTGACCAAGTAGTGCCAGAAGCATCAATATAAAGAATTAATGGTAAATCAGGAACTACAATCTACAAAGAAGGAAAATTTTGACATTTTGATTTGATTCTTTGAACTGCCTCTATTTCTTTGAGTGACCATCCTTCCTTATTTTCCTTGAGCTACTCCTAGATCACCTTTCTATCTTCTACAAGACCTTTATAAAATGGTGAGACATAATTCAGACAACCAAGAAACCTTTGGATTTGTTTCTTATCTTGTAGAATATCAGGGAATTCTTGAATGTGTTGTAGAATATGGGGATGCAACTATATCTATCCCTTATTCAAGTTCAATCCTATGAAATCAATTCAATCTTTCCCAATTACCATTTTCTTGGAAAATAAGCATATTCCATGTTTTTTTATGGCTACAAAGAGTTCTTCAAGATGTTGCAAGTGATCAACTGTTGAATCAGAAAACACAATTATGTCATCAATATAAACTACACATAAATATTTTAAATGTCTAAGTGCATGTTCCATTCTTCTTTAAAAATATGTTGGTGTTGTACAAAGACCAAATGGCATGACATTCCACTCATACAATCCCTCTGGTACTGAAAATGTAGTTTTATACCTATCTAATTCTTTTACCTTTACCTACCAAAATCTTGACTTTCAATCAAACTTTGAATACACCTTCTTGTTGGCAGCTCTTCTTATTAGATCAGCACTGAAAGGTATTGGATAATTAAATGGAAGGATGATATCATTTAGAGGTTTATATTTGATGCAAAATCTCTTCTTACCTCTTTCTTTCTCAGTTCTTTTGTTTACCAAAAATGTTGGACAAGGGAATGGACTTTTACTAGGACATATGAAAGGTACTTCAAGTAATTCATTCAGATGATCATCCATTTATTTTACTTTTTACAGGCTCATCAAGTATGTTGGTTCATGTGGGATCACAGACTAACATTATGGCCACAATTGAATTTCACATTCCTCATATTCTTGTGACCATAACTGCAAAGGGTTCATGCTGCAACATTCAGACTCAAACTTGTTTTGGATTTCATCAAATATTTTTGTAGACGACTTAGTCAATTCTTTGACTGACTCTTTCTTCCCTCTTTTCTCACTCTGCTCAAACTTATGATTTACAATCTTAAGCGTGGAAATTTCTATTTCGTCATTTTTTTGCCTTAAATAAATTTTATGCTTCCAAAACTGAAGTGTTCATACTTAGTGAGAAATAGATAACCTAACAAAACATCGTCCTCTAGATCATTATACTCAATGAAGTTTGTTACAAACATTTTCTTATAATCTTGACATGTACATCTTGAGCATACCTTCCCATGTGAATCTGTTCTTTATTAATGGCATAGCTGTGAGGGAGATCTGGTCTTGGCTTCCAAACTTCAGGGGGGATATAGCATTAGTTTTCGCCAAAGACTTAGAAGATCTTGTATCAACAAATGCATCCATAGGGATCTTCTTAAAGCCTAGAAAATATAAATTAATTCTGATGTAATTCCCATTGTTAGCTAGCAATAGAGAGTGGTAATTATCTCTGGTTTCTTGTATTAAACTATCACTATCGTTTCTACTTTATGCTTTCGTCTCTTCTGGCTGAGTGTCTGGTTCAGATTCAGACTTTGCAAAATTTTGTTGGTCAGCCCTAAATATAATTTCTTGTAATTCTCCCACTGTTGAAGAAATATTCCTGATTTCTTTTGTTGGGTTTTCAGGGAACACTTAAGATTAGCTACATCATTTAGAAGCAAATCAAGTTTTTTGAAAACAACAATAATATCAATATCACTCTTTTCAAAATGTTTTCAAGAAGATGGTTTATTCTTCTACCATGGTGGAATTTCGTAACCATGGTCAATTTCCCTAGCAGCCTTATTCCTAGTTTCCTAGGATGACCCATACTTGGGTTTCCTTTGTTGCTTCAGCTGTTTTTGGAGTTCTTCCTTTTTGGACTCCAATTTTTTCAATTTTTCTAAATGTTGTCTAACAACATTCTTCCTTTCTTCCTTTGTTCCTATGGTTTTGTAAGGATCTTTTTATTTCTCAATCTGGATTTTTAACTTTACATCTTCTAATGTATGTTTGAGCAAGGAGACTAAATAGTCTTCATCTTCAGACGATTTTGAATCAAATGATGAAACTTGTCTTTCATAATTCTTTGCTCTATCTTTGATATCTTTAAATTTTAACATATAGCTTGATTCAGGAAAAACTTCTATTAACTCATACAGATCATTCATATATGGGGGAAAAAAATTACGATTGATTATTTCCCAATCCATGTTTTCATATCCAAACATTGCATATATTTTTGTTCCAATATTTAGTTTCTTAGGACAATTTTTTGCATAATGAGGTCCTTTACAGATAAGTTTTTTTACACCTTTTGGGACCTTCCTATATTTTTTCCTAAGCAAGTATGGTGGTGGTTGTCTTGACAATTTTCTACGTTTAAAAGGAACAACTCTGTACCTCTTTTTACCACACTTTCCATGTTTACTCCTCTTGAATGTGTATTCACCTTCATACATTTTACTGGAGCATTTCTTACATTTACATTTCTTTCCACAACCTTTCTTTCTAAACTGTTTAAGTTGTGCAAAGTCAGAAAGTTGATTAACTAGTGGCAATCACAAAATTCTTTCAGATTGCAAGTGTAGTTATATTCCTCTTTATTGGCTTTCAAAGCTCCCAATAAACATTTCTTTTCTAACTTATAGCCAATAAATCCTTTGAGCTCAGCAAAAGTACACTGCTCAATTGTTTTGTGTTCTTTTCTAATGATATAATCTTCTGCCCATCTACCTAAACCATATGGTAATGAATTTAGGTAGTATTTTTTAGTGGTTAGATCATGCATTTTTCTAGCTGCAATGATATATGCTTCAAAAACTAAGTTATATACATGAAATTTTGCCAAGTTCTTTAGATTCATGTTTTGGAGGACTTTATTGACTTTTGTTATTTGGTTGACAGTGTCTCTATAGAAACATAGCTCTTGTCATATTCATATGTTGGAAACACTAGGGAAGACAACTGAGAGGGGGGGCTGAATCAGCTGTCACATAATTTGAAACTTATTAAACTTATTAACCCTTATTCTCAGATCTGATTAATAACCATGAAAGCATGAATCGACAACACATTAGAAACACACATAACATCAAGATTTTTTTACTTGGAAACCCTGTTAGAGGAAAAACCATGGTGGAGGTTAATCCACAAGTTTATACTCTGTTAGAAGTATAAGAAGAATAAATGAGGAATGCACTTGCATTCGGGCACACTGCCTAAAGCTCACTGCTCAAATACAAAGGAAGATGCACTGTCTTACAGAAATATTCAGATTAAATGCATCTGAAGAATTTGAACTGAGAAAGTAGCATCTGCTAATGCCTGATTACATTTTTGGCTAAGAACATGAACACTTCTTCACTTTTCTTCACACTCTACTCTGCCTTCAAATGATCTGATCTTTATTTGCACATAGCACTCGCACACTTTTCTTCATACATTTCTCAAATGAGATTAAAAAAAATGCTTATATATATCCACAACAAGTAATTACATTGCTTCATGTCGGCTTCAACAAAATAATAAGATGAATAAAAACTATCAACTCAATCCATGATCAATTCTTAATGCGCACGAACCAAAGTCGGCCATAACACAATAGAGACCCAAAACAACATCCTCAAACATAAAACACCTTCAAGGATTATTCCACGAAGATCCACAACACGCTTTAAACACCATGTCGTACATGAACACGCAAGAGAAAATCGTAGATCATGAGCACAATGATCAATGGGGATGTGCAACACAGATAGATCATGATCTAGAAACATCAACAAACACCACAGGAGCATACGTAACAACTCAGATTACCAGAATTGCATTACCTTCTTCTAGGAACACCATCAACAATAAAAAAATAACTGTCTGAACACATAAACTCATAACTTGCTCAAACTTCATGCGCACCTCTGAAACTTTCAGATAATAAACTAGATAGACTCTCCAACAAACCCTTTAATCCACAACTTCTCATCATCAACATACCGAAATTTTCATCGCACTAAACTTCACTGCTTCATAGACAACCTTCAACATATTTATTACAATTTTATCAATATCCTCGACATATACAGCCTTAAAGAAATTAATTATAATAGTGTTGATATCAATGACAACCACAACATCCAAAAATCTCCCCCTTTGGAATTGATGGCAACACATGATGTGAAAAAAACCATCAATGCAACTAACTTCATCACTTATTCCTCCTTAGGTTTTGATTCTTCTCTTATTGCTCTTCTCCCCTTCTCATACTTTTTCACATTACTCTTCTCTCCCTTTCTTCTTCAAAAAATTTTCACATTACTCTTCTCCCCCTTTGACATCAATGGAAAAGCTACACACAAGCTCTGAACTGGTCATATCTGAAACATATGACTACTCCCCCTAGGTAGTAGCCACCACAACATCAATCTGAAACAAGATATGACTGTGTATGCACGAATTGATGCAAAGACTTGCATCTTAGTTCTTATTAGGAGGGGAAATCATCCCTAACTTTCCTCTGAGATACTCAAAATTATCCTTAGGCAATGACTTAGTAAAGATGTATATAATTTGTTCCTTAGTAGGCACATACTCCAATCTAACATCCTTATCACTCACCTTGTTTCTCAAAAAGTGATATTTGATAGATATATGCTTGGTCTTTCAATGCAGCACCGGTTTCTTAGAAATGTTAATGGCACTTGAATTATCATAGAATATAGCAATAGGCTCATCATACACAACTCTGATATCTTTCAATATCTACTTCATCCATATTACTTGAGTATAATTGTTAGCAGCATCAATGTATTTTGCCTTTGCAGTAGATAAAGAAATGGCATCCTGCTTTTTACTTAACCATGAAATCAACTTCTTTCCCAAGAAAAATGCACCACCACTAGTACTTTTTTTGTCATTCACATCTCCTGCCCAATTAGCATCAATAAAGGCACTCAAAGTAAGATCATCATCTTTAGGATACCATAGGCCAAAATCAACTATTCCCTTCAAGTATCTGAAAGTTCTCTTCATAGCAGTCACATGAGATTCCTTAGGATCGGCTTGAAATCTTACCACAATACATACAAAATTCATGATATTAGGTCTAGTTTGAGTCAAATAAAGCGTTCCATCAATCATTGATCTGTATCTATTTTGATTTTCCTTCAAAGAATCATCATCTGTTGTCAACTTACATCCGATCACCATGGGTGTACCAACTAGCTTTGAATCTTTCTACCAAATTTCTTTAGCAGTTCTCTCACATACTTGGACTGAGATACAAAGATCCCTTTATCTAACTGAGTAATTTTCAATCCCAAAAATAATTTCATCTCTCCAATCATTGACATCTCAAACTCATTCTACATATCATCAACAAACTTCATGCACAAACCATCATCTCCTCCAAAAATGATATCATCAAAAAATACTTCCACAATCAGATCTTTATCATCATCAATCTTGAAATACAAATTACTATCAGCAGTACCTTTGTTAAATCCAAGCTTCAACAAATAATTTTCCAATCTGGCATACCAAGCTCTTGGGGATTGCTTGAGTCCATACAATGCTTTCTGCAACCGACAAACCATATCTCCCTGATCAGTCAATTGAAATCCATTTGGTTGTTCAACATACACCTCTTCATTCAATTCACCATTTAGAAATGTTGACTTGACATCCATCTGATAAACTTTGTAGTTTTTGTAAGTAGCATAAGCAATAAATAGTCTCACAGCTTCAATTCTAGCAACAGGAGCAAAAGTTTCTTCAAAGTCAATTCCCTCCATCTAAGAATATCCTTTACATGCCAATCTTGCTTTGTTTATGATAACTTCACCTTGTTCATTCAACTTGTTTCTAAAAACCCATTTAGTTCCAGTTATATTTTTGTCCTTAGGTCTAGGAACAAGAGTCCATGTATCATTCTTCTCAATTTGATGTAACTCTTCTTTCATTACTTCAACCCAATGTTCATCTTTGTATGCTTCATTGACATTACTTGGCTCAGTCTTTGAAATCAAACAGTATTCTTTAGCAATTCTTCTCCTAGTCTAGACACCTTTGTTTTTATCACCTATAATATGTTTTTCTGGATGATTTAATCTCACATACCCTAGAGTCTTAGAATGTTCTTGAACTTTTGGCTCTTGTGATCTCTCTTCTGCACTTTTACTTATTTCTCCTTTCTCTTGATCTTCTTGATTCATCAGATTGATTTGAACTTGATTTGAAGTCTGACCTTTGTTTGTACTATCATTATGATCATCAGAATCATATCCACAGGTTCTAGATGGTCTAGCAATGTCTTCATCAACCTTAACATTTGTGCTTTCAACCATTTTCTTCAATCTCTTATTGTAGCACCGGTAGGCCTTACTCTTAGTAGAATAACCAAGAAATATTCCTTCATCACTCCTAGCATCAAACTTTCCTATATCTTTGTCTCTTCTAATATAGCATTTGCTCCCAAAGATTTTAAAATATCTAACAGTAGGATTATGACCAAACCATAGCTCAAAAGCAGTCTTACCAGTATCACCTTTGATTTGTACCCGGTTTAGGATATAAACAACAATACTCACAACTTCTCTCCAATAGATATGAGCAACATTTCCTTCCAGCATCATAGTTCTAGCAGCATCTAGAATTATCTTGTTCTTCCTTTCCACAACACCATTTTGTTGAGGGGTCCATGATGTAGATAATTGTCTCTTTATCCCATGCACTTCACAGAAAGAATTAAATTTACTAGAAGTAAATTCACCACCTCTATCTGATCTCAGACACTTAATCTTCATACCTTTCTCTGTCTCAACTTTATCTTTAGAGATCTTGAACTTCTCCAGAGCTTTAGATTTCTCTCTTAAGAAAGCAACCCACATCAATGAGAAACATGAAATACCTATCTCCTTTTAGACTTCTGATTCTAGCAGGACTACACAGATCAGTATGCACAAGCTCCAATATTCCCTTTGAACAATTTTGTTTGCTTTTGAATGAAACTCTACTTTGCTTTTTCAGCTAGCATTCCTTGCATATGGCATTGGTAGGCTTTACCAACTTAGGAAGATCTCTCACCGCCTGATTAGAACTTATCTTGATAATATTTTCAAAGTTTACATAACACATTCTTCTATGCCACAACCAACTTTCATCAACTTGAGCAATCAAACAACTTTTACTAGCAGCATTTAGGTGAAAAATGTTACCTTTTGTTTTTGTACCTGAAGCAATTACATTTCTAGAACTTCCCAATATTCTACACTTTCCATACTTGAATTGAAGATTTTATCCCTTATCAGCCATTTGTCCAACACTTAAAATATTATGCTTCAAACCTTCAACATAAAGAACATCATCAGTGTTATTCTCACCATCAAAATAAATACATCCTCTGCCATGGATTATACCACCAGTGTTATCA
Source organism: Sequoiadendron giganteum (assembly GCA_007115665.2). Lineage (NCBI taxonomy): Eukaryota > Viridiplantae > Streptophyta > Pinopsida > Cupressales > Cupressaceae > Sequoiadendron > Sequoiadendron giganteum. The sequence goes on along the minus strand of CM021101.1, from coordinate 433,113,932 downwards.
CCAAATCTTACAACACCACCATCATATTTTTCCAGACTTACAAATTTGATTTTAGCACCTATCATGTGATGTGAACATCCACTATCAATTACTCATTCATCCTTCTCTTCAACTCGAGCAGCTAGGGCTTTCCCCACATTTGTACAACTAGCAGATTTAGTAGACACGGGATTATTTTCCTTGATAGCAATAAACACAAACTCATCTTCACTTACATTCCCTTTATTAGATTCATCATTTGTCACACCTTCATCAGTAGCATAATAACACTTCTTTTGAAATTTAGGCTTGTAAGGTCTTGACTTAGGAACTCTTTTCAAACACCTTGATGCAAAATGACCTATCTTATTGCAGGAAAATCATTTAATAGGAAATTTCCCTTTATACTTACCTTCTCCTCTAGCTTCTCTCTTGACAATAAGTGCTTCAAGCTCATTTAGTTCTCTTTCTTCTTCTTCAATCAGTCTCAGTTCTTCCTCATACCTGGATACCTTTCTAGAATAACTTTCACCCCGATCATATCTCTGCTTGTCTCTTCTAGAGGTAGTAGCTTTAAATGTAGATTCTATCTTAGGAAGGGCATCACCAAATTCACTCAACTCAAAAGTAGTAAGTTTACCAATCAACATATCTCTGGTTACATTTGTCACAATGCTGAATTCATCAATAGTTGTAGCTTTCACTTTGTATGCAGGAGGCAAGTATCTAAGCACTTTAGCAAAAATCTTCGATTCATCCAATTGTCCACCAACACATCTGATATCACACACAAGTTCATTCACTCTTTGCATGAAAGTAGTAATATTCTCATCATCACCCATAATCAACAATTCATATTTCCCTTTCAGACTTTGTAGCTTAGAAATCTTCACATTAGCATCACCTTCATACAAGCTTTCCAACTTTTTCCAGATCTCATAAGCAATCTTCAGCTCCATAACATTAGTCATTTTAGAATCAATCAAAGCACTCAACAATGCTTCCTTAGCCCTGATATTGTATTCAACATCCCTAGTCTCAACAGTAGTAGAAGGACCATTTTGAGGGATAACATACCTAATACATGTAATTTTCTAGTACGATTCACCAATGCATCTCAGATGACACTCCATTTGAGTCTTCCATAGAGAATAGTTTGTTCCATCAAATCTCAAACTATACTTCTTATATTTCACCATCCCAGATCACCTCAAGCTGTAAAACTTCTTCCAAGGAACTTAGCTCTTATACCAATTTTTGGCAACACAAGGGAAGACAACTGAGAAGGGGGGGTGAATCAGTTGTCACAAAATTTCAAACTTATTTAACTTATTAACCCTTATTCTCATATTTGATTAATAACCATGAAAGCATGAATCAACAACACATTAGAAACACACATACCACCAAGCTTTTTTGCGTGGAAACCCTATTAGGGTAAAAACCATGGTGGAGGTTAATCCACAAGTTTATACTTTGTTAGAAGTATAAGAAGAATAAATGAGGAATGCACTTGCATTCAGGCACACTACCTAGAGCTCACTGCTCAAATACAAAGGAAGACACACTATCTTACATAAACATTCAGATTAAATCCATTTGAAGAATTTGAACTGAGAAAGTAGCATCTACTAATGCCTGATTACAGTTTCAGTTAAGCACATGAACACTTCTTCACTCTTCTTCACTCTTTTTCACACTCTGCTCTGCCTTCGAATGATCTAATCTTTATTCGCACATAGCACTCACACACTTTGCTTCATACATGTCTCAAATGAGATAAACAATCGCTTATATATATCTACAAAAAGTAATTGCATTGCTTCATGTTGACTTCAACAAAATAATAAGATGAATACAAATTGTCGACTCAATCCATAATCAATTCTTAATGCGCACCAACCAGAGTCAAAAAAATTAGCATCAAGACAATTTCAAAAAAAAATCTTTTTTTTTAACCTTCAAAAATCAGTGTACTTTGTGCAATTTTTGACGGGCCATAACTTTCACCCTATTTGTCAAAAAGTGACAATTTTTTTTTAAAATTCATCAAAAACATTTAAGGATTCTAGATTTATAGTCAAATTTGAGTTTTGGAAATCCCATTTTTTTATATTTGTAAAAATATTTGTGACATAAACAGACGATTTAGCTTCTACACTTGACACAAGCTTGTAATTATTCTTTTGCATATTACTAGGGGAGTCAACATTCAAATATAATACAATTTTGGGGGGTTTTGTAAGGCACAATTCAAGTGTCTTGTTGTGCATCATGGATCCTAAAATTGGCTTGTTAACTCCACATAATTTCCACACATGGAAAGTCAAAGTACAACAACTACTTCAATCTAAGGGATAATGGAAAATGGTTAGTAGGCAACAACTGAAGTTTACTAGAGATTTTGAACATATCACTTATCATAACAAGTTAGATGAGGCAATGGACATCATTGGTCTCCATGTTTTCGATAGTTTGCAATTTCACATTGCTATTTATACATCACCTAGGCAAATATGGGAAAATTTTGAAGATCTCTTTGGTAAATTTGACTATTTTAAGATTCTACAAGGGTGTGTGCACCAATCTATGACACAATAAACATGCCAAATTGTAAAAAAATGCCTAAAAACATATTGTGCTTGCCAAATTTGGCGCTCTCCAAATGGCTTGACCATTTGGCAAGTGCCAAATTTGGCGCTCACCAAAGGGAAAAGAAAAAAAACACACACACACTTGAAACACTATTCTTTGCACAACCCACATCTTTATTTGGGGTTTTCTAGCTCTGCAACTCGTGCTCGCCAAATCTCCTTCATTTTTTGCACTCTTAGCTTACAATTCTTCATGAGGATGTCACCAAGACATCAAAGAGGTCGAAGAGATCAAAGAGCTATGCATTTCTATTGTTTTAGTTTTGAATTTGAATTAAAATGTAGATTGAAGTAGGTTTTTAAAAAAACTTTGTTTTAATTTCTAGGAAATCGATCTACACCTCCAAACATTGACAATTCATAATCACCCCCTCACAAAGACCCTCTCAAACAAGAACAACCTCAAACCCCTCCCTCAATTTGTAGGCATCCACAAGGAACCCAAGAAAATATCTTAAATCAAATTGAAAACAACAAAAAAGACCTTGAACAATTGATTGGAATATTAATTGAGTATGTTGAAACCCACCCTTATAGGAGAGGCATTTCCAAATCACTGAAGTCGATTGTATCACATGTAGGAGAAATGAGTGAGAAAATTATTTTTTTGGTTGAATAAGAGAGATGAATTTAAACAATTTTATGCAAGTGGACTTTCCTATGCACGAGTGAAGAAAGAAAAAATTAGCAAAGCCAACTTGTGTGCCATTTTTACAGACCCAAGAACCAACACACCTTTATCACATGCATGCAGGAGGTTCCCCATCCATTAGTGCCATAATGAATTAATTAAAAATAAGTTTTTGGAGTAGTGGTGGATGGTTTTTGACCAAACTCCATGCAATAACTATGAGGTACCACAATATTTTTTGAGGAAACTCTATTGTGAGTTTTTCCTCAATAAGGTGCCAAATTATTTTGACATTTTAGAATTTTAAGGTAGAGGTGGGGGCTCCATACATGATAGACTGAGTACATGATGTAATACGTAGTTGGAACCGAGACCCTTGGTCAAACCCATGGTGGAGCATGTCACTGTTCCTTCTATTGTGAAGGGAAATATTGAGGTGGACACACTGGACTCAATTAGCTCTCTCACTCAAAACATTGTATAGTGTGTGAGGCCTCTAGTAGAGCCTGATATGGGTGAGACTTCTAGGCCCAGAGTTCTAGCCCACCATTGTCGCTCTTGTGGTGTTGTTTGCACGTATGATGGTGAGAGTGCTCAGGATGCAGCTACGCAAAATCCATCAGTTGCAGAGAAGATGGTTATGATAGATGCCTTGTTGAATGAAACATTTGACATTGATACTCAGGTAAAATTCAGCAAGTTCATTTAATTTTGTTTATTAAATTCTATTTTGAAATGTAAGAATAACTTAATTAGTAGAATGAATATGATAAAATTTTAGGGTCGAAGTGTTGATGATGCATGCACCATTCCTACAGACCCCTATATGTTTGTGACATTGAGTCCACAGGTATGCAACTAGTATTAAAGAAATAATTATTACATGTGAATAGTTGAATGTTATATGAATGATTGTCTCATAACACGCTTTAGATGTCAAATAGTTTTCTGGTGGAACTTTGACCTCAACACCTTGATATTCTCATCCTCTTGAACAACTTTCACTCGGGTAACCTTTATTCGTTAATGGTGTTGTAAAACAATGTTAGCTAGTTTTGGTAATTTTTCTTGTACAAATCTAAAATAATGCTTGAAACTACATGAACTTAGATAACTAGGTTCTTTAAAGTGATGGGTATAGGAGAATTCATTAGTCTTTTAAATAATGCATTATATATATTTTATTTTAAATTGTTTTTACCTTCCCTTTAATCTCACACCCTTTTACATATTAATTTTTCTATCTTATAGCTTTGTCTTTGATGAAAGTGCCTTCTTTACGACTGAAAACTATCATTTTGTGATGAAAAGGTACAAAGGACTGTCATTTTAAGTCTCAAACATCCCTTTTTCATGATTTTCTTGAGTTTGATGTGAAGTTAAGGACACTTCAATGAATTCCCTATATCATTTGACTATCCTTAAATTGAACCTTGTATTGTCATCTATGATGAAGTGACTACCTTCTTTTCTTTAAAACTCTGTTACCCTTGAAGTCTTCCCTTTGTAATGAATAACCTTTCTTGTAATCCTTTCATCTCAAACATCCTTTCCATATTTTCCCTTACTCATCATGGTTTCACTATTATATGCATTTTTATCTTCAACCAATTGCATACATTTAGTGTCTAAAATAAATCCATAAACTACCTTTAAATCCTTGGAGACCACTATACTATCAAATTATCCTTTGAATCTTCTTTCTTCCTTGACAGTCCTATCACTATCATCAATGAAGTGATTGTCCCATTTGAATCTTTCTTGAGGTCTTGTACACTATCAACAACCTCCAAGACATCTTTCTATTTATTCTTATGAAAGTCTTATAACTTGACATATGACTCCCCCTATCATTTGCCTTGATTATCATTTACTGTAGATTGTCATATGCCCTTTTTCACTATAACCCTAGCATCTTTGGTTATTACCCTACTTTAAATCTTTGAATATGCAATAATACAATGAAAATGTTGCTCCTAATACTAGACTTTCCTATTGGAATGATGACAATATGACTATCCTCGATTAGTAGTGGTTTTCCTCTATTTCTCTAAAATTTGATAAACTACCCCTTGATTGCCTCTCATGCCTTAATCATTGATATTTTATTATACCAAGTCACCCTTAGGTTGATTATCCTCATAAGGTATTTGTGACTTTAAATTTTTAATTTTCCTAATGAATATCTTTCATAAGGATCCATAGTACAATCATAAATACTCCCCTTAGGTCACAATATAGTCATGGTTATTATTATGAAATGACTATCCTTTAATGTATGAATGATGTCCTTTATTCATACTTTCCTCTTTAAAAAAGTTCCTTTTTCTTAAATGGAAACACCATACTCATAAGACTCATTGAGAACTATGAATAGTCACAAGACTTCATTGAGGACAAACCATTGCACTTAATGAGGATAAACCACATGGTCTTAGCTTCATTGGAAAGCATAGTCACAGTCATTAAGACTTGATTTAGCACACTTTCAAATACATAAATCACATTTCTTGACCACTTTCTTAAGCTCTTCATCCAAGGTCATAGTACAGTCATTAAGACTACCAACAATACAAAAGTATTCATCACATTCATGAGGACTATCAACAAGATCAATGTCCTTAAATAATTATTGCAATCATTTAAAATCATAGTCATAAATTGTATGTTAAGGACAAATTAAGAATCCTAAATCACAATCATTTATATATTTATCACAATCATTAATGACTATACTTGTTTTCCTTATTATAGGAATGTCATTGTCCTTGCATTTACATTCTTAGACTGACCCTCTTATCTTCATGTTTTATATCTTTCATAGGATTCATTGTATATTCATCAAGATTGCCTTCAAGGTCACCGAGAAATTATGAATTATTGTCAAGGAGGTAATTGTAGATTGAATTCTTGACTATCTTTTATTAAGATATCATCTTCCATTGTCATTTTGATGAATGTCTTTTCTTCATGAATGCTCAATAATATAACCCTTAACTCCTTTCATCACAATGGTATTCACTATTCTTTTTGTATAGTAACTAATACTAATTCATCAACATGGTTTAAGGTTTTCCTCCATTCTTCAAAAACCTATCATTATTAAAAGTGACTACCCATTGCATTATTGGTAATGAGTGTCATTAAAATTTTGCTATGGTTATCCCTTTCTACATGAGATTGTGTCCTCTTTTCCATTGTAGGTGTTTCATCCTGCATTATGAAACTACTAACATATGTATTTTGCAATGTTTCATTTTTCCCATATTGAGACCAAAGGTCTTTATTTGCTACAAGTTTTTATAAAGTAGGTGAATCATATTTGTCATTATGAGGTCTCTCAATAAGCCTTTTTGTAACATTCAATGAATATCAAAAAATTCTCCATTATTTGTGGATTCCATGAGAAATATATGGTTATATACCTTCAAAAAGACCCTGATAACTACCTTATAAGCAATCCAAAAATAGACATCAATACAATCCATAGAGATTTTCTCGGCATGACATTCATCATTTCTTACCATCAGCACGAGACCACATTTCTTTGAGGAATTTTTTCAAATAGTTCATTGCCTTGTCTATGCTTTTAATTAAACAAAGAAACTAATGAAAGTGATAAAAAAACTTCATATTTGTTGTTTCATTTTTAGATGTTGACATCAGATAGCCCTAGCGATGTTTGTGGCATGATGGACCATGGATTCTCTGCAATATTATCCAATTTTGATCCATTGACAGAGGTATGTGACAGATTAGTAAACTTGACATTATATTTTCTCTTTTATGGTCTATTATTGAAATTTTTCATGATACTTGTATGGAGTTTAATTGTTATCTTGATGGTTGCTACAGGTTCTTGTCACTCTGGATCATCGATGTGCTAATGTTGTGAATGAGTGTGATGATTATTTATTTGTGGTTGTCGATTGAGGATATTAGTATGGGATGATTAAGCTTGATCCACGAAGAATCGAAGAATAACAAAGTCACTAATACTCAATCCTAAACAATATCATTCAAATGAAAATTAAACAACATTTATTGAAACTAAACATTATAAACTATGAAAGTGTTGAAATGTCTACTCTAATCCATCTAAAACTCATCCCATTTTGGAAATGGTGTCGTGTTGATGTGGAACAATGACCCTTTCCCAATCACATGATCAATTGGCTTGTTCCAATCGATTCTATTAAAGAGAATCAATGAAATTGTTGTGATATATGGATGAAAGCATGATTTATGCTAAAATGAGTATGATGCAAGATTTAATCTATCATGATTTTATGCTAAAAGATGATGACATGCAATTTCTAAACTAATCCAAATGAGATTTAAACTAAAAAGATTCAAACCCTAGTTCTTTCATTAGCTAAATGGATGCATTATGGAAGCAATTAATGGAAGCTAAGCTATTATGCAACTAATTTAAACTAAAATATGCTAAATGTATGCAAAGTATGAGTGTGAGTGTGAGTGATTTCAACATCATAAGCTTGATGTTGAGATATGGATCCATTTGTCTCCAAATAGTGACCTATTTATAAGAGAGCAAATGAGAAATGGAAGGTTGAGATTAAAAAAGCTAATCAATGGTCAAGGATGGAGGAAATTAGAGGCATGGATCATGGATTCTCATTAACGGATGAGAATGCAAGATGAGATTTAATCAAGGATTCTCATTCCTTCCAAACAAACACACTTTTGACCTATATAAGAGGTCAAAAGTTAACTTGCACATGAAGCTAAGTGAGAATATTCCCTTTTGTAAATGATTGGAGGAGAAAGAATATTCTTTGGAATATTCATGGGTGAAAAAAGAGGATATTTTGCTAATTAAAATAAAATTTAATTGTGCAAACGGGGAGGGAATATTCCCTTGCAAGTGGGAGGAATTAGATTAATTAGATAATTGCTAATTAAACAAGGTTTAATCAAGCAATTAGGGGAATTAGAAGAATAAAGTGATATTCATTGAATTAAATGATTTAATGAATGGGAAAAAAGGTGAAATGACCTTTAATTAAATAACTTAGGGTTATTTAATTAAATGGGAAGACTTGGGGAATTAAATTAAATACTTTGATTTATTTTATTTAATGAGATGAAATGTTAGTGTGAAAGGGGGTGAATTAACCCAATTTAATGAATTAGGTTAATAGATGCAAATGAGGCAATTAATTAAATAGTTAAGTTAATTTAGTCAATTAAGTGAAAAGAGGATAGGTTTCAAGAGGAAACGATGTTAGTATACCTGATTTGAGTGCATGATATCATTTAGGACATTTTTCAGTGTCTACATTTTGCCCCTCTTTGAAGCGAGGTACCTGTTGCTTCGGTTCAAAGACTGATGCTCTTTTTGGATTAAAAACTACAGCTTAAATCAAAAAAAAAAAATTATTTATTTTTGATGCCCCACTACTGAAGGATTAACCTGATTCCCTACCCCCTTGAGAAATTAGACGAAAATTTTGAATTTTTGTGTTGATTTTGCGACAAAGGGGAAAAGCTACCCCAAAGGCCCAAAAATGTTCTGGTATGCAAGAATCATGCCAAAAATGTAAAAAATAATGCAAAATAAGCTTCAGATTGAAAAAATTGGTGAAAATGATGATAAACCCTAACTTGAAGGTTAAATTAGAGCAAAAAACCCTAATTTGGATGCATAAATAAGCCAAGAAGGGTCACTTTCAATTCATTTGTGCATTCACACCTTAGATATTTCTTGCAGTTTGAGCTCTAACCCTTTGATGAAATGGCACAACGAGTGCTTCCACAACACATTTCCGACTGAGTTCGAGAGCACCAGAGGCTTCCAGACATAGGACCACCGGTATGTGATCCAAAACTTGATTTGAAATTTAACTTTTTGATGCATTTGTTACGCTTTGAAATTTAAACTTTGGCTACATTGCTATATGGCAATGCCCAATTGAGAATCAACGATGCTAAATTGAATTTTAGCGACGCATATGTATATTGCGATGTAGTTCACAATTTAGAATTAGGGTTTCCAATTTTAAATTATGACGCATATGTGTATGGTGACACACTTCTCAATTTAAAAATGAGGGTTAGGGTTTCCAAAGTTTAAATTGCAACACATATGTTTCCAGCGACGCGATTTGCAATTTGCAATTTTAAATGCCTTCGGCGTCGCTGCTTAGAATTTAAAATATAGTGGCGCTATTGTAAATAATGACATTATTGTCATTTTGAGGATGAAAATTCCAAACTTAGTCAATTTTTTCACATCGTGCACTTTGTGGGTGCAGGAGGTCATTCCACCTTTGATGTCTTGTGAGCATCAGCCCACAGTTTTGGAGAGACTTGGTGATTTATCTGAGTTGTGCTAGGAGCACCTGAGAGAGATTATCCTATGGTATGTTTCATACATTCCCATTGTTTAGACACATCTGGCGATGATGACAACGATGTGCGAGCGATGGCACAATGAGACTTCGTCGTTCCACCTTCCCACAAGCAAGGCAACAATGACATTAGAGGATGTATGGTGGATACCAAGTTTGCTAATACATGGCAAGTGCATGATATATGATGTTGACGTCGGATACGATGTCTACCATGAGGTGATGTAGATTGAGAACATCGTTTTATCCACCTCACATATCAACCTTGAGATGTATAGAGGTCGAGTGCCCACCTTCCGATTGATAGTTGCAGCCATCATTTCAAGTTTGGTCGCTCTCGACCGACAGAGTAGAGGATTCATCCCAAGATGGGGCTTGACATGGCATTGAATGCTCTATAGGAGGACATAGTTTGCATGGGGGTCGGTGATGTTGGAATCATTGTATCATGATATGCACGACTTTATCTATTATGATGGGAGAGTTATCAGGACAGGAGTTACCTTGCTACACATCTGGGCTTGGGAGCACATTATTGTGCTTTGTCTAATTGTTCAGATGACCAATGTAGAGCCAGATGACCTCGTGGTTTGGAGGTACAAAAGCACCATTACCTTACGACACACTGGGCAGCTTGGGATTTCATACTGGCATCGGATCATCGATGATATGACAATCTTCAGATGGCGACCCTGGCTATAGATGCTAACATGGTATGATGATGCGCAACAATTGTTCTTTGCCAAATAGACCCTGTATATGCAGGGTTGGGAGAACACGATTATAGAGAGATATCTACTAGACAAGGTGGCTAGATAGTTTGGAGAGCCACAAGATAGGTTAGATGATGCATACAGAGTCATCTTTTCTAGATCAGCTTGAGAGGCACCCACGTGGGGACCTACGATTCTAGCTCCTGAGGTGGTTGAGGGGTTTCAATAGTTGGTTGCATATCCATGGGCATATGACCAGGGAGAAGTGGACACTCAGATGACACTTGCATACAATGCATGTTTTACACCCCCTCGCAGGTTGAAAAATCCGAGTGCTCCTCCACGAGGGAGACCTAGAGGGAGGGGAGTGGGAAGAGGCAGAGGCAAGGGACATGATGGCCAGGACAACCAAGATGGGCAGATTCTGAGGGCACCACCAATGGATTAGCAGCCTCTGGTTTAGCAGTAGCCTGTGCAAGCAGCAACCACCACCACAGGATCCTCGAGATTTATAGATTCAGCAGTTGTAGCAACAGGTGTAGGTCATTACAATTGAGAGGGATTAGGCCCGTCAATAGATTTTGGCTATTACTGCTAAGAGAGATCAGGCACAACATCAGGTTTTGGCCATAACTGTAGAGAGAGATCATGCGAGGTAGCAGGTATAGGCTGTGACTGTCGAGAGAGATTAGGAGATTAGTCATCACTAGTAGTTGGAGGCGATGACAACGACTACAGGGTATGACTGTATCTGTCAGGCTATACAAGGAGGTTGTGACTGAGGTAGCCTATTATAGGATTCATTACTATAGAGATGTTCAAAAGGTGCTCAGGCAGCCTAACTACTCACAAAGGAGTGATGCATGGCCCAAGGTTGAGGAGCAGCCAGAGAGAGACCGGAGAGGGGAGCAACCATCAGGGTTAGCTCGATTGTATATACACTTTTTTACTTGTTGCTCAATTCTCTTATACAGATATACATTCATAGGCTCATTTTTTATAGCCTCATGGATATTTTATTTATGTTTGATATACATACAATGACTTAGATATTGTACCATGACAGTCATTTTTTGATATATATGATATGATATAGATACAAATTTGATATGATGTGTTCATCTTATTTCATGCTTTTGATTATATGGATACAACTTTGATATGATGTGACATGCTTATATTTTATCATGTATGGATGAACTTTATTTATGCCTATGTGATATGATATGAGATGATATGTGATTTTATGAAATGGAATGGATACAATATTATATTCTTTTTCAGTATCATTTCACGACATGTTATGGGATGGATGATATGATATGCAGATGTTATGCTATGATTATGTATGCAAATATTATGGATGCATTTCTTTTTGTGTATTTTCTATGCAGTTTTATGATGAGATGTTGATGTATGCATATGGATGGATGGTGCATATATTTATGCTTGTGATATGATAATGTGATGTATGTGGTGCAATGACTTTAAGATGCTCAAAATAACAATTCCATATTATTTGTCACAACTTAAATGATAATGATGATGCAAGATGTATGCTTTATGATATGTTATGACTTGTGGATGCATGCATGCTGATGATTTTTGGATACATGATGGATGCATTAATGATGTTTTTGTTGACTGTCATGATACCAGGTTAGTGTGGAGAGAAGATAGAAGAAACTAGAATGAATGATTTTGACCATTGATTTTGATGATTGCTTCAAAAGATCCAACAAGTTTATGATCCATTGAGACTTTATTAGGGATGGTGATGAGAAATGCATGATGATAATGAATGCATGATGATGATTTTCTCAAATCTTTGGATTGGGATTTTATGTCGTTCCTTATTGTTTGATAAAACACATAGACACGATGCATCAAGGTATTGATTACCAGGATGACATTGTATCTAGTGTAATGGACTTTGACTCTGCAAATAGATAGGATAGTTCTTGTTCACATCTTGACATAAAGAAACTTCATTGGAATGTAAGTTAGAAGCTTTAGAATATATTAGACCAGAGAATACGCAATAGTCAACAACATACTCCAAACAACCTTCCTACACATAACTAAGCAAGTATGAGCCAAGATTATTTTACAAGAGTACCCAAAAGCACATCAAATGAAAGATAATAATTGATGCCCCATTCCTTTCTCTCTAAATCATTTTGATAGACATCATCGAGAGGTCCTCGAAATGGGTCATTAAGATAAATCATAAGAAAATATCAAAGAAAAACACTCAGTATTATCTATATCTCTTGCCATATTAATTATAGCTAAGGTGATTTTTGATACTAATGTCCATTGTAGGAAGGATACATCCTAGGACATGTTGATCAGATGGTTGTTTGATATTAGGATGACGATGAGCTTTATGATAATTCGTTGATACAAACTTCACTAACACATTTACCTACGATCTAGACTTTAGATTTTGACACTTAAGTTCTCACTTTATGACTTGCTATACTTACCTTTTATTTATTTTACCAGTGATTTTTTTAGTGGCTAATATTCACCAATTGGCTAATAGTTGAAATTTTGAAATCCAAAATTGGCTAATAGTTTGAGCTACAACGTGACTTGAATCGTCACATTTTTACAAAAAATTATTATAGTCTTATTTAAATCACCAAATAATTTATTTATTAAAAAATTTAACTCAAAAAATTGCCACAATATTCGATACATGATTAGATCAGATTCACCTAAATTTTATAAATTATAGTAGAAATCTATATTAATTCACCAATAGTATATCATAACTATTAGTTTATTTAGAACCATATTTCTAATCTTTAGTTTCCACCATTGACTTATAGTATAATCTAATGGCCCTTTTTGTATCCCACAAGGTAAAATGTACCCATGATCTGTAATGCTTATGGGGACCACAATTTTGGGTCTCATGAGCATTATAGATTGTGGGTAAATTTTACCTTATAGAGTACAACGAGGGTCGTTAGATCAATGATTTAAAAGAAAATTTGAGCCCCATGAGAATTACATATCATGGGTATATTTTACCTTGTAGAATACAATGAGGGCCATTATATTATATTTTAAAACAATGGTGGAAAGTAAATATTATAGTCTACCCCTTCAACCCATCGCTAATTTCCACCCTCAAGCCCCTACTTTTCCATGAGAAATTTTTAGATTGGATAGATTCTCCATCATAATTAATGCATTTTCCTATTATTTTTCAATATTCACCAAAATTTCCTACAAAATTTTAGTGATGTTAAAAAAATCGTCAATAATTTTTTATTTTTTTTAAAAAAAGGAAAGATTTGCTAATAGAAATTAATATTTTTTCCTAAAAAATGAAAGATTCGCCAGAATTTTATATCGTTTTTTGAAGGGGGTTTCTTAAACCTATCATTGTATTTTGCCAAAGTTTGAACATGACACTTGATTTATTATGGATGAAAGTTTATTTCAGGTGAAAGTGAAATGGGATGGATGGTTTTGGATTTTTTTGAAATATTTCAATGTTTTTGGTATTTTGAAAATGTTGAGGTTGTTTTTGGTTTTCTTGAAAGTTCATGTGAATGTTTAAGTTTTCGATTATTTGAGGATTTTTAGGGTTTTCCAATTTTTTTGTGTTTTCTAAGTTTTTGAATGTTTAGGGATTTTGAATGTTTTGGGGTGTTTTGAGATATTTGAATGTTTAGGGATTTTTTGATATTTTTTTTTTGGGGGATTTTCAAATTTTTATGACCAAAAACCTAACCTAAAAGACCTATCCTAGGGGCCTCGTGGGCTGATCAAATATAAGACTTGCCTACGTTATACATGCAGAGATCACATAGTTCGACCGACACGACCTATTAACAAATGAGATATTAACAGTTGATGGAATGTCAATTTATTATGACAGACTCCTAAAGGACTAACCTAGGGTGTCTTGGGGGCACATCAATGATGGATTTGCCTATGTTCAAGCTCAAAGACCCGTAGTTTAACAAGGGTACTATTTTTCGGATTTTTGATGTTTTAACTTTTTAGGGTTTTTGATGTGTTTTGGATGTTTCGGATTTTAAATTTACAATTTTTTGAATGTTTTTGGATTTTAGCTGTATAGGATTTTGCAAATGTTTTTCGATTTTCTGATGAATATTTTACAAATGTTTTGGGATTTTCGATGAGATTACCAATAATCTCAAGATATACAAGAACCCAATATGATCCATAACAAATTGCCCCTAGTGTGACACAATAGACTACCTCGATATAGGCAGGACAGAGTGACCTTCGGAATATGTCGAGTAGTAATAAGGGGATTGAAATTCCTCACAACATCAAGCTATGATAAGGATGCAGATGGGTGATGGAATAAATAGGATGCATAATGAGGTGATAGATGGAGGGTGAGGCAAAACGATAAGATAAAGATCCAAAGAATAAATGGAGGTACTTTATTTATGCGAGGCTCATGTTTGTTGGGTTTTCACCAAGGTACTTGCCCAAAGCACCACCAAAGTGGTTTTCACTAGAGGATGAATTTTTTCTTTACTTTTTCAATCCTTTTTTTTTATTTTTTTGGATTTTGATCATTTTTTTATTTTTTTTGTATTTTCAGATTTTACACCCTTCAAGCCTAGGCATAAAACTTTTTGAGATGCAAGTTGTTAGTTGGCTCTTACAAGGTTTCACCTTCAAGCGTTGACAATTGATATGCCCCTGATCCATAGCTTGTTGTGATGACAAAGGGACCCAAACAGTTAGGCTCAAACTTTCCTTTACTATCCTGATCTGGTAGATTCTTCTGATTCTATTTTAGGACAAGATCCCCTACCTGAAAAGACCAAAATTTTATCTTCTTGTTATAGCTCCATTCCAGTCAATTTTGATATACTTGCAAGTGATTAAGGGCATCAAGGCGATGCTCATCCAAGAATTCTAGCTCATTCAACTGAGATACTTTGTATTCTTCATCGTTGATCAGGTTCTATAGTGACACTCACAGTGATGGGAGCTCAACCTCAATAGGCAAGATGGATTTTGATTCGTAGACCAAGGAAAAAGGGGTTGCACCTATTGGTGTGCGAATACTGGTTTGATAGGCCCAAAGAGTGGGATTTAACTATAGATGCCAGTCACAACCAACTTCATTGACTTTTTTCTTGAGGATTTTTAGGATGGTTTTATTCATAGCCTCAGCTTGGCCATTTCCTTAGGGATAATATGGGGTAGAGAATCGGTGTTGGATGTTGAATCATTGACATAGCTCTTTCACATCCTGATTTTTGAAGGGTGTTCCATTGTTTGAGATAAGGGTTTGTGAAACACAGTAATGGTAGATTAGGTCATTCAAGATAAACTTGGCAATTTGCTTCCCCATTATGTAGGTCATAGTAATGGCTTCAACCCACTTGGTAAAGTATTCAATGGTTTTTATGATAAACTTGTGGCCGTTGGATGAGGTTGGAGTGATTTTTCCTATGAGGTCAAGTCCCCACTGTGAGAAAGGTGAAGGTGTGATTATTGGTTACAATTTTTGAGCTGGGACATGAATCAAATCTCCATGTTGTTGACATTGGACACATTTCTGCACATACTGATGAGCTTCTCATTCCATAGTTGGCCAGTAGTACCCTGTCCTCAACAGTTTCTTAGCTAAAGTCATACCGCTAGAATGGGAACCACATATTCCATCGTGTAATTCTGATAAAGTGATTAAGGCTTCCTCTTGGTTAAGACATCATAGTAATGTCCCTTTGATTCTTCGGCGGTAAAAGGGCATCACCTAGGATCATGAATCGAGATGAATTCTTGACAAAGGTATTTTTAAGGTTAGAGGTGATATTGGATGGGAGGATTCCTTTGCTAAGGTAGATAAATATCTCATGATACCATGGGGATCCAGAACCAACAATGAAACACACGAATTTAGATTAAGGGATTTTGAAAGTTAGTACGAGAAGTTGTTCTACCAAGAATTCACATTGAAGGATGTTGTTCGACATGTCTAGCAATGATATGATCATTTCCATAGCGTCTGCTACTTGGTTGTTCATGCAAGGAATCTGCTCAAAAGTTATGTCTATGAAAAGATCTTTGAGATTCTCTACATCTTCTTGTACAGAGTAAGATTTTCGTCCTTAGTTTGATAGTCATCATTGAATTGGTTGATAACCAGTTGTAAGTCCCTGTAGACTTTCATCTCTTCTATCTACCACTGAACTGCTATCCTTAGACCTGTGATTAAGGCTTTGTACTCGACAATGTTGTTGGTACACAGAAATGATAACTTGTACGACTTTGGAATGCAATCACCTTGAGGGGTGATGAAAAGAATACCTACTCCTGATCCATGTTGGGTGAACGATCCGTCAAAGTACATCTTCTACTAATATGGGAGATTGACCAGGAACATCGATTCATCAGGGAACTCAAATATCAAAGGGTTCTCTGCATAGATAGGTGCATCTTCTGTTGGTCTATGATTACTTGTGCTTTGATTTCCTTGCACTCCTCATACTCTATGTAAAATTCAGCTAAGATCATTACCCATTTGGCCATTCACCCAGTGAGAGTTACTTTGGATAACAAGTATTTCAACGGGTCGGTCTTTGCAATAAGTTTGATTTGATGTGACTGCATGTAGTGTCTGAATTTTTATGAGGGTAAAACTTCTACCAAGCATGCTTTTTCAATGGTTGAATAATTTATTTCATATCCCACCAATGTATTTCTGATGTAATAGATAGCCCTTTCCTTTCAGTTTTCATTATGTTGTGCTACAAGAGCACCTAGTGTTGCTAATGTTGTTGAGATATATAAGATCAATGGTTTGTTCAGTATCGGTTGCATGAGTATTGGAGGTGTCAATAAGTAGTCCTTGATCTGTTGGAAAGCTTTATCACATTTCTCATCCCACTTGTAAGTTATTCCTTTATTGAGAAGATGTGAAAAAGGGTGGATTTTATCTAATAGTTGCGCTATGAATCTTCTGATGGACTGCAATATTCCTTGTAACCCTCTCGTCTCCTTTAGTGTTTGTGGTGTTTCTATGTCTAGGATGGATTTTACCTTTGTTGGATCAATTTATATCCCTCTTTGTGAGATGATAAAGCCAAGAATTTTCCCTAATGTAACCCCAAAGACACATTTTTTTGGATTCAGTTGTACCTTGTATTCTTCAAGCCTGTCGAAGATGGGTCCTAAGACTTGTATGTGCTCACTTATTTTCTTTGATTTTGCCAAAATATCATCCACATAATCTTCAACTATTTTTTGGATCATGTCATGAAATATGAGGGTCATTGCTCTTTGATAGGTTGCTCCTGCATTCTTTAACCCGAATGGCATCATGTTCTAGCAATAGGTTCCCCATAGATAAGTGAACGCAGTTTTATGTTGATCCTCATTGGTGATCATGATCTGATTATAGCCTGAAAACCCATCCATGAGTGATAGCTTTTCATACCCAGTTTTTAAGTCCATAATGAGGTTGATGTTAGGAAGAGGGAAATCATCCTTCAGACATGATTTATTTAAGTCTCCAAAATTAGTGTAGATTATGATGCCCCTAGTGGGTTTTGAGACTGGTACTAGGTTTGAAATCCACTCAGGATAATCTATCAATTAGATGAATCCAACATCAAGAAGCTTGTGTAACTCTAGTTTCACCGAGAGTGATATTTGAGGGTGCATCTTCCTTAATTTTTGCTTGGCTGGCTTGGCTTCAAGATAGACTACTAAGTGATGTACAACCACCTTTGGATCAAGCCCTGGCATATCTGTGTATGACCATGTGAAGTTAGCTCTTCGCTCTTTTAGGAATGTTGCTAGGTTTTTTTGTTCTTCATCCATCAAGGATTTAGAATAGAAAGTGACATTGGGTGATTCTTTTGTTCCCACATTGACAAGAGTGACCTTTTATACTAGCACTACTAACTTCTTTGGATGCATTGCACTAAGGGGGAGATTGAATCACTCATCCTTGAGTGCCTCAGAGAGGTTTTCACCTTTAGATGCGTCCTTTGTTTTTACTATTTTAGGATCAAAGAGTGCCATAGTGTGGTTTTCACTCAAATATCTACATGTTATTTGTATTTCATCAATTTTGCGACTGAAGGATTCAATCGTCTCCCCATAATATGCCCTTGTGTCTAGCTCTATGTCAAAACCTACTTTGTGATCTTCCCATGATAGGTTGTCGTGGAGTCTCATGAATTCTAAGATTTCTTCATCATTTTTGAATAAATCTAGAATCGGTGGTCCTTGTTGGTCAATGTCAATGAGTTGTGGGTATACTAGGCGTAGTTCACTTGGTTGATTGCTTGGAGCAAAGGATGTTATGGATATCATGAAGAGGGAGTTATTCTCAAAGAGGTCAGCAACATCAAAAGGTAAGTCATCTAAGGTCGTATCATGTGATGTAGGTAACCTAGAGGAAGCCAAAGCCCGTTTAGTGGAATTACTTTGCTAATAAGGGTGACCTTGCTAGTAGTAGAACCTAGCCCAAGATTCTTTAATCGTTTCTCAGGAATGATAGGTTCTAGCAATCCATTGCCATTATGTCCTATCTTCTCATTCTTGTTATAACCTCATCCTTTCATTAGCTACAAGCCTTTGTTGTAATCTTCCATGGGAAGAACAGGGACAGGTCTTTCATCTTGATAAAGGAGTTTAGAGACATCCTCCTCTTTGATATCTTCTTAATTTAGATCCCCCCCACTTGGTGAAGGTAGTAGCTACCATCTTGATTGTTCCAGGCTCTTTGGTGCTAGATGTGGGTTTCTCATGGGATTGAGGAGAAAGAGGTAGCTCTCCTAAGACAAAGGTATCCTTCATTAGCTTATAGTTTCCACAACCATCATCTTGGATCACTGCTTTAATATCAAGAATGTTCTACACAATTGGGGTTTTAGTTGTTGAGGTAGATGCAAGGGATGACAGATCAACAAATGAGGTAGGTGTGGGTGTAGGCCCTTCATCATTCTTAGGAACTTGGGGTATCTTGTAAAACTTGGCCTCAAGATTCTTGCAGTAGTAGAAGGGCTCAGGATCTCCATGGATGGTAATTTCTCGGCCTTCAAAGGGAAACTTTACACATTGATGATAGGTCAAGGCTACAAATTTTAGGGCATGGATCCATGGTCGACCAAGTAGGATGTTGTATGAAAGATCAAGGTCTAACACTTGGCACATACTTTCTACAATGATAGGTCCAACTTGGATGGGTAGTGCAATGATGCCTTGGGATACCCACTCTTGGTCGCCATATGCTCTAATGGTGGTACTCTTTGCTTTCTCAATAGTATCTTCTGAGTAGCTCAAGTTTTTTATCAACTTAAGGGTACAAATATTTAGACCAGCACCTCCATCCACTAACACTCTTTTAACCTTGTTCTTATGAATAAAGACCTCGAGGTGTAAAGCACGATTATGAGATGGTTGTGATGGTAGGTCTTGTTCTGAGAAAGTGAGGAGGTGATCGGTAATATTCCCCACCATAGCTTGAAACTGATCAGTGTCAATATCCTCGAGGATGGATGACTCTAATAAAGATTTATCTAAGATTTCCCTATGTGCGGGGGATAGCCTCAATGGTTCTAAGATTGATATCTATGTTGGGGTCTTCTTAAGCTAGTCTAGGAGATTATACTTGTTGGGATTCGATGTTGGAAAAGTAGGTTGTGCCCTATATTGAGATGGGAATCCTTGGATGGTGACCTTTCCTCATTGTGTGGTGATTCCACACTTCACACTAGGTCCTTTGATGGTGAAAACAGTGATGACGCTATCGCATGAAGTGACCATGTTGGAATAGGTATGTTGCATGTTTGTGTAATCCTTAGGTTTTTTGTTGTTCCCTTTGTTATGATCTGGCATAGGGTTCTTGTATATCTTAAGATCTTGATTCCCAGCTGGTACTTCAACAGATTTGGTGTCATTATCTATGAGGTCTTGGATGATATTCTTGAGTCTCATGCAGTTTTTCATTTTGTGCCCTTTCGTTTTGTGAAAATCGCAGAGATCATTCTTGTTGTACCATGATGGTTTCTCTTGGGGTTCTTGGTAGTTTTCAAAGTTGGGAAGCATTATTAGGTTTGACTCTACCAACTTCTTCATGATGGTTTTGATAGGTTCAGATAACTATGTGTAATTGTGTTTAGGATAATTATTCTTGTTGGTAGTTCACCTTTGTTGCATTTTGGCGTTGTTGATCTGATTGTTTGGAGGAGGTGTTGTTTGTTGCACAACTAATTGAATGTTAGCAATTTGATTATTGTTTGGCCTAGAAGCACTTAGGACCACCTTAGCATCTACCACACCATCATTTGTTACATTCTTGTTCTTAGCCCAGACACAAGGCTTGTCATTTGAACTAGTTGATGGATGGTTGTAAGCTTGAGTATTTCCCTGTGATATTAGAGCTCATTCGATGTTAAGGTCTCTAGGGACAAGCTCATCATATGATGTGATGCACTGCATTTTCAAGTGGAAAGATAGATCCGAATCTAGATTTTCTATGATGATCCTGACTTGTTGTTCATCGGGAAGGGTCCACTTGCTCTTACTAGATTTTTGTCTCC
This sequence comes from Sequoiadendron giganteum, assembly GCA_007115665.2. Taxonomy (NCBI): domain Eukaryota; kingdom Viridiplantae; phylum Streptophyta; class Pinopsida; order Cupressales; family Cupressaceae; genus Sequoiadendron; species Sequoiadendron giganteum. Next base: position 433,093,016 of record CM021101.1, on the reverse strand, counting down.
ATCGCTGCAATAAATTGGTGAATGATTCTCCTTTGGTTTGTTTGGGAGTGTACAAATCTTCTAGACTAACATCCATGTCAAGATTGAAGGAGAAGTGATTGATGAATTTATCAGTAATTTCTTGAAAATTTTTGATATCGGGAGGTAGATGAGAAAACCAATCCATGGCAAGACCTGTTGAACTTTGAGGGAAGAGGTGCATCAAATAAGAATTATTGTAGGGCACCTCCATACACATGACATTAAATTCCTTGACATGGTCCACAAGACTTCCTCTCCCTTTTTATTTATCGGATTTAGGGATTTCAAATCTGGGAGGGAATGGTACCATTGCGATGTTTCAGTCAAATGGATAAGGACAAATTTTGTGTATGGGGCTTCTTTGTCTTGGCCATTCGAAGATCCTGCATTTCTTGGGAGAGTGTCTTGAATTGTGATGCTAGATCGTCTTGTGGGTTTGCTGGAGGAACATATGGTGGGATGATGGATGAGTTGTATGTGGGATTCTGATATGATGGTGTGTTGTATGGGGTGTATGGTGGCGTAGGATTATGTGAAGGTGATTAAGTTTTTGATGTATATGTTACTAACACATTTGTATTGACAATGTTTTGTTGAGGATTATAGTAGGAACTTGGTTGTTGTTGTTGATGATGATGTTGGGGCTTGTTGGTAGGCTTGATTTTGTTGATGTGTGACTAAGGATGCTTGATAGGCTTGTTGTTGTTGATGTATTGCTAAGGCTGCTTGTTGTTGTTGTTGTTGGTGTGTTTCTAAGGCTACTTTTTGTTGTTGTTGTTGTTGTTGTTGTTGTTGTTTTTGTCGTTGTTGTGTTGCTTGTTGTGTTGCTAAGGTTGCTTGTTGTTGTTGCTATTGTTGGACAACTTGTTGATATGCTTGTTGTGCTTGTTGTAAGGCTAAGGCATGAGCTTGCAATGTAGGAGCAATTGGTTGTTGGCATAATTGTGATGGATTGTGGGTGTTAATGCTTTGGATGGGTGGTGAGCTGGTGATGAGAGGTTGGGAGTTCCCTTGGTTTTACATTCCTTATAAGATGGTCGATTGAGGTGGAGGAATGTAAGTTTGAGGTCCCATTTTATTTTGCATAGTGAAGGGGACCATGGGTAAAAATGAGGATGGTGTCATTAGATTTCGCAATGGTAATGACATACTAAAACCTTGAGTCCATTTATTGAAAAGGTTCCCTTGTCCAATGTCCCGAGGATTTTCCTATGCTAGAGATGTGGACAAAGGATTACATGTGTTGATGGGATTCGTTACCAAGGGATTTCTTTGAGATGGGTTGATAATTGATGGAATGAAAGCATTTTGTGACACCAATGGTATGGATGAACCCATGGGGGGATTGGATAAAGATGTCCCTATTTGCATTAAGGGTTAATTTTGCATTATGGTGTTGACATGCCCTTGTGTGCTGTTTTGAGATACTTGGTCCATACTACTTTTTGTGATGGTGGGCACACTTTTGGTACTCATGGGTATGGATGAAGAGGGGTGTCCTCGATATGTGGAGTTTTTTTATGGAATAATGAATTTTGAGGGGTTTATATGGTTGTTTAGGATCTTCAGAAATGGGAGGAGCACCAAAGGTAGGTGTCCAAGTGGTTGTTGGAGGTGGAGGATTGGTATCAAGGGTACCCGCAAGTGTACTACTTTCAAATGGAAGAGTTAGACAAAAATCCTTAGCAAGGCTAGTTGCAAAACTAGGAGTGGATGTTTGATTTATCCCTGATGGTGGTGTTGTGAATCCTTGTGCAACAAATGATGGGGGAATAGGAGCTATGTTTTCAAAGGCTTGATGTTCCATGATTTCCTCCCTAGTAAGTTCAAATGGGTTGTTTGTGATGTCCTCTATCTCATATGATCTTGATGGAGATGAGGGTTGCTATGATGGGGTGACTTGACTTCTCGGATGAAATTCTAGAGGATTTGGATCAATTGAGGTAAATATGACTTTGGTTTTCTCCATGATTCTCTTGTATTGTGATCTTGTCTTTACCATAAATTTTGGGTCACTTCTGGGAGAGTTGTGTTGAGATTTGTAATGTTTGAACTCTCTAGTTGACTCAAATCTAGGTAAAAGGGATGCTCTAAGTCTTTTTGGAGTAATGATGATAATGGGGGATGAAAAGATGGGTGATATGGAAAGTGATCTTTGCAAACATTTTGGGACAACACTTTTAACTTGAGTTTGATGTTTTGATGTTAGGATAAATGATGTTTATGAACTTGGAAATCTTTAGGGTAGACTCATGACCTTCAAGATAAACTAGTCCAAAGATGATAACTAACTTAGCTAGGTGCATGTAAAATGATACATTTCACATACAAAGTAGCTAAGTTAGGGGTTGGTTTGATAGAAGTTTAAGTCAAAAAGTGTTGGTGTATTTGAAATTTTTTGCAAAGTTTTCTGAAGTGAAAGATGAAATTTGATGAAGGGGTGAATGAAATGTTTGACCCAATGTTGACTTAGAGTGAACCTTAATTTTATAAGACCAAGGTAATGAGAAACATCCTATACCTCTAAAGATTTCAAATCCTAAAGACCCAATGTTTTAGATAGGTTGATTATCATGAAAAAGACCTAGATTTTGACCCATAAAGAATGCATACATGTCTGGATGTTTCCTTAGTGCATGTTCATAAAATTTTACCAACAATTTGTTTATGTTTTGGTATAGTGCCGAAATGCGGTTTTTGATTGCTTTTGAACTAAGATGCCTAAGTTTGCAATGATGACCGATAGACCTTATCTTAGGGATTTTGATTTTGTGTGAGATCATTTAGAGAAGAAGAATATATTTATTGCCACGTGGGGGGTGGTAATATAGGCCTTCTAGCCAAAATATCAGCTCTTCATTCTTCATTATCTAAGATATTTGCAGCAATTCTCCACTGATTGGATGTTTCCTTGGTTTCAAAAGTGAAGCTTCTCAAACTGCTAATGATATTTGTTTTTTCCCCCTCAATAAATTCACAATTTGGTTGAATGATAGCACCTATAAGGTTGGGTTGTTGAATGGGAGTGATCAGTCTCCAAATGGTCATGTGGGGTTCAAATTGTCAATTTATCTTGCTTAAGTGAATTTATTTTACCACAAACACTTGTCTTGATTAAGTTTTCAAACTAAAATGTTTATGTCTAAAACATCATAACTTTCCCAATGTCCATTTTGTGAGAATCATGAGGTTGAAGCCATAATTGCCTATGTTGTCTTTGGAAAATATGGATTGAGATATAAGTCAAGATATTTAGAAATCTCTAAGAATAAATTCTTAGGACAAGTAGTAATATCAAGGCTAATAAAGAGGTATACATATTTAGGCCAAAGTGTTTGAAATTTTAAGGAAGATCGTGAATGTTTGTTTTTAGTGTTTTGGATCCAAGAAAGGTATTAAACTGAGTCACAATCATTTACCACCTAGGTTGAAATGGCCATACTTGTTGAGTCCCCACTCAGATTTCTCCAAACACTAAGACATTATGAACAGTTAGAGATTTGGCGACACTGGCTCCCCTCCACGGCACACACTTCTCGGGACCATCAAATTTCAAAATCCTGAAGATCCTAAGGATTTTTCTGTTTCAAAAATGAATAGTACAAATGTGGGGTGGCTTTAGAACGACCATTCTTGCACCAAAAAATATTAAGTATTTTGGATTCTAAACAATGGTTTGTAATAAGGACTTCCATTCAAGGTGGTCATACACGCAACAGGATTAGCTCAAGGTTATTTCAACCAAGAGGCCTCCTAGTCTCTTCCTAAGAAGATATTTTAAGGGGTGGCACTTTTTGGTATGATGCATCTGCACCTGTTGTTTATGACTTAGTCACAAACACATTTTTATATAGCAACTTGGAAGAGCTTGGCTTTAGCTCGTTACTGCTTGGGTCGTTCCCTCCTTTTGAAACAGGGAGGTAGGCCCTCTAAAGATAAACAATAGCAAGAAAGTATGTTTGTAGTTTGATCATCCCAGTTCACATAAAATAGGGAGAGAACACACACCACGCCTTTTCCCTACACTAGCAAGGGGTTCATTTTTAGTCCAAATTGAACGATGTAGGTGATTACAAAAGTGTGAAGGAATGTTTCTATTTCTCAAGATCATCGAGTGGCATGAGAGAATTGCATACACATTCAATAACAAAGATGTAAATCAAAACACAAGAAACACTCGTAAATTTTAACCCCTAAAGCTAAGATGAATTCATTTTATGCACCAAATGAAATGTTAAGTTGCCTTGTTCAATTTTAAAATCCAAAAGACAATGATGAGATGAGGGTTCAATTTTAGTCTTGTTTGAGCGTTTGTTTTAAACCCAAATGAAATTTAGTGAGGTCCTAGAATGTAAATTAAAAAGCATAAGAAATTGGGTTATAATTGCCCCAAAGTGTCAAATGCTTGTTACAATCATAAAATCTTAAGATAAGAATGCTTCTTCACTTTAGCTTCATGTCGTCCAATCTTGCAAAACCACATTAGTCTAAAAACCAAAACAATGTTAGATGCATGTTAGTACTCTAATGACTCGAAAAAATAAAAACACATGCTAAAAAATGATCGTTAAACTTTTTACCAAATTTGGGCATTGCTATTCACGATAGTGTAACTTTGGTGAACAAGGGTGTTGCTCTACGGTCAAAACAAAGAGCACGATAGTGTCACTATTTGGTCAGGCATCATCATTTGCAAATCTTCGATACCTATATAAATTATTAGCATCGCTATTTGATTAATCGACGTCGATGTATTTAATAGGCATCACTATTTGAAATGATGATAGCATCACTATATGACGCCGCCCTCCAAAGGCGTCGTTAAAATTGAGTTTGGCGCCACTCTTTCCTACAAAAATCAAAACGAACAGAATTCGAGCTAGAAATTGATTAAATTTGATCAATTTTCCCTCCTTCTAACGTCAGAATGTCGACCGAGGTTATTAGTATGAAATGATTATGCTTGATCCATGAAGCATAATAAAGCCACTAATACTCAATCCTAAACAAGATCATTCAAATAAAAATTAAACTACACATTTATTGAAAATAAACATTATAAACTACGAAAGCATTAAAATGTCTACTCTAATCCATCTGAAACTTATCCCATTTTGGAATTGGTGTCGTGTTGATGTGGAACAATGACCCTTTCCCAATCCCGTGATCAGTGAGTTTGTTTCAATTGATTCTATTGAAGAGAATTGATGAAACCGTTGTGATATATGGATGAAAACATGATTTATGCTAAAATGAGTATGATGCAAGAGTTAATCTATCATGATTTTATGCTAAAAGATGATGATATGCAATTTCTAAACTAATCTAAATGAGATTTAAACTAAAAATATTCAAACCCTAGTTCTCTAATTAGTTAAATGGATGCATTATAGAAGCCATTAATGGAAGCTAAGCTATTATGCAACTAATTTAACCTAAAATATGCTAAATATAAGCAAAGTACACTGTGAGTGATTTCAACAACATAAGTTTGATGTTGAGAGATGGATCCATTTGTCTCCAAATAGTGACCTATTTATAGGAGAGAAAATGAGAAATGGAGGGTTGAGATTAAAAAATATAATCAATGGTCAAGGATGGAGGAAATTAGAGGCATGGATCATGGATTCAGATGAGAATGCAAGATGAGATTCAATCAAGGGTTCTCAATCCTTCCAAACAATCACACTTTTGACCTATACAAGAGGTCAAAAGTTAACTTGCAAAAGAAGTTACAAGGTAACTTGCACATGAAGCTAAGTGAGAATATTCCCTTTCTTAAATAATTGGAGGAGAAATAATATTCTTTGGAATATTCATGGGTGAGGAAAAAAGATACTTTGCTAATTAAAACAAAATTAATTGTGCAAAAGGGGAGGGAATATTCCCTTGCAAGTGGGAGGAATTGGATTAATTAGAAAATTGCTAATTAAACAAGGTTTAATCAAGCAATTAGGGGAATTAGAAGAATAAAGTGATATTCATTAAATTAAATGATTTAATGAATGTGAAAAAAGGTGAAATGACATTTAATCAAATAACTTGGGGTTATTTAATTAAATGAGAAGACTTAAGGAATTAAATTAAATAATTTGATTTATTTAATTTAATGAGATGAAATGTTAGTATGAAAGGGGGTGAATTAACACGATTTGACGAATTAGGTTAATAGCTGCAAATGAGGCAATTAATTAAATAACTAGGCTAATTTAATCAATTAAATGAAAAGAGGATGGGTTTCAAGAGGAAATGATGTTAGTATACCTGATTTGAGTGCATGATATCATTCAAGACTTTTTTCAGTGTCTACAATGATAAGTGATTATTTTGTTATATGCCATTCCACAATTCAATTTCTATATATTAACATCTATACTTCTTATTGTATTAGCTGCATCTCCAGATGAGTGAAGAGATGACTAGTGAGCGCATTCAAAAGACAAAATCAACAGACACTCTATCTAGCCAACCGTCGAAGGCAACATGGGATCTTTTTCCTTCCCCTAGTGGGAAATGACTATGTGTTAGGGTCGTTTGTTGTATGCCTACGTGGCATTTTGTAACATATGTTTTGTACTATTGATATATGTGACATTTTATGTCCATATGGCTCTTTTGTAGTAAGCCTGTATGACTTTATTGGATATAATGTATACTTTTATTGACATATATCATTGTATATCCTTACAGATTTTGATTAATGCAAATCTTATTTTACCACTACTATTCTTGAATGATGCTATCATGTGTATTGTGTAAATTGTATGCTTGAATGTTGTAGGCATGGGTGTTGTTTACATCTTGTTCTTGACTATTATTTTTGAATATTCACTGATTATTCATCTGGCGCTTAAATAATTACTAAATATTTTTATTACATTCAAATTTTCACACGTGCCTATAGCTTTCTAACATTCATGACAAATGTTACTCAGTAGACATTTAAATATCTAAAAACTCTTGCAGATAAGACTAATAAACCTATTAGCTTCTTTAATAAACCATTCAACCATCTTTTTAAGTGGGACAATAATGCATTTCTATATGAGTGTTCCTTTCATGTGTATATTGGTGACTTATGTGTATTCATACTTTGTGACTTACATGTATACATGTGAATACTTTGTGACTTACGTGTATTTGTATGTATACTTCATGACTTGCAACTTATGACTTATGTGTATTCAAGTGTATACTTTACAACTTATGTGTATACTTTGTGACTTATGTGTATTCCAATGTATACTTTGTGACTTACATGTTTTCATGCGTATACTTTGTATTCATGTGTATACTTCATGACTTACGTGTATTTGAGTACATGTGCTTCACTTATTCACATGTATGATTTAATTATTCAAGTGTATACTTCATGTATTACGTGTATTCATGTATGCTTCATGATTCCAATGTATACTTCATGTGTTCACATGTATGCTCCATGCTTCTTATGTATACTTCATGTATTCACGTGTATGCTTCATTCTTCCAATGTATAATTCACGTGTATGTTGTATGCTTCATGCTTCATGCTTCCAATGTATAATTCATGTGTTCACGTGTATGCTTCATGATTCATGTGTATACTTCATGTATTCACGTGTATGGTTCATACTTCTTGTGTATATTTCACGTATTACGTGTATTGAATTGTATGCTTCATACTTCCTATGTATACTTCATGTCTTCACGTGTATGCTTCATGCTTCCTATGTATACTTCATTTATTCATATGTATGCTTAATGCTACTTGTGTATACTTCATGTATTGTGTGTATTCACATGTATGCTTCATGCTCCATACGTATACTTCATGTGTTCACGTGTATGCTTCATGATTCCTATGTATACTTCATGCATTATGTGTATTCACACATATGCTTCATGCTTCCTAGTATACTTCATGTATTATGTGTATTCATGTGTATGCATCATGCTTCCTATGTATACTTCATGTGTTCACGTGTATGCTTCATGCTTCCGATACAATGTAGCTCAAACCACTCTAGCATGTTTGGGTGTGAAATAGGACATTCCCTGGTGTAAACGTACCCATTTGGACATGTTTAAATTGTCGGTTTGGTCACATGAGTTGCAAAATGAAAGTTACATCCCTTTGCAACTTTACACTGCATGCATTTGACACTTTTTTCCATCAACTAAAAACTCTACACCACGGGAAAACACCTCAGAGATATCAAAAATCGAGAGAGGTTATTGTATAGAGGCCCTACATGATCTTGAACCCTCTGATGAAATGTTTCTAAGTGACATAGTGTTTGAGTAACAACTCATCAAAGATTGTTGTCTTTTTGCACTTTGGACTCTTAATGGATATCGTTGGTATAATGTAGCTCAAACTATTTTGAAATGTTTGGGTGCAAAATAAGACCATGCCTAGCCTAAATGTATCCATCCAGACATGTTGGAACTTTCGATTTGGTTGCACGAGTTTCATAACAAAAGTTACACTCCTTTGCAACTTTACACTGCATGCATTTGACACTTTTTCCATCAACTGGAAACTCGACACCACGGGAAAATGCCTTAGAGATACCTAAAATTGAGAGAGGTTATTGTAGAGGGGCCCTAATTGATCTCGTACCCTCTAAAAAAATATTTACGTGACACAGTGTCTGAGTAGCAACTCATCAAAGATTGTTGCCTTTTTGTACTTTAGACTCTTAAGGGATATCGTCGGTACAATATAGCTCAAATTGTTTCAATAGGTTTGGGTGTGAAACAAGACCATTACTAACCTAAAAGTACCCATCCAAACATTTTGGAACTATTGTATTGGTCACATGAGTTGCAAAATGAAAGTTACACCCCTTTGCAACTTTACACTGCATGCATTTGACACTTTTTCCATCAACTGAAAACTCGACACCATGGGAAAACGCCTTAGAGATATAAAAAAAAAAGAGGTTATTATAGAAGGGCCCTACATGATCTTGTACCCTCTGAAAAAATGTTTCTAAGTGGCATGGTGTCCAAGTAATAGCTCGTCAAAGATTGTTGTCTTTTTGCACTTTGGACTCTTAAGGGATATCACCAGTACAATGTAGCTCGTATTATTTCGACATGTTTGGATGCAAAATAGGACCATGCCTAGCCTAAACATACCCATTTGGATGTGTTGAACTGTCGATTTGGTCGCACGAGTTGCAGAATGAAAGTTACACCCCTTTGCAACTTTACACTACATGCATTTGACACGTTTTCCATCAATTGAAAACTCAACACCATAGGAAAACTCCTCAAAGATATCAAAAACTGAGAAAGGTTATTTAGAGGGGCCCTACATGATCCTGTACCCTATGATAGAATGTTTCTAGGTGACACAGTTTTCAAGTAACAACTCATCAAAGATTGTTTCCTTTTTTGCACTTTAGACTCTTAAGGGACATCGTCGGTACAATGTAGCTTGGACTATTTCAGCATATTTGGGTGTGAAATAGGGCCATGCCTAGCCTAAACATACCCATTCAGATGTGTTGAAACTATCGGTTTGGTTGTGCGAGTTTTTGAATGAAAGTTACACCCCTTTGCAAGTTTCATGATGAGTCTTAGTGCACTTATGTATTAGGGTTAAATGGTGTAGATTATATTTTCATTATACATCAAAATTTTATGCCATGTCTAATGCATTTGTTTATACATAATAATTGAATGAAAATGACTCTTATTTTGATTATTTGAATCGAATACAACATATGTGTTAGGTTGAATGGAATATATGACAAAATTCTATAACTTTTGGATTTTGCGTTAAGTATATAGCATAACTAGTGTTCATTATGGTGTGCTTAGTGTGTTTATTCATGCATGTTGATTATGACTTTTTGAGTGAAGGTTTTAAGAAAATATGTGTCACTATAAAGCTCCTTAGGGTTTGCTGACAATGTCAACATTGCTTCTTTTCAAGAATAACCACATGAAATACATGCCTACCCACAATGATGATAAAATAAACATCCATAACCCCAACATGATTTACATTTAGTGAGCAAATGTAAACTACCAACCTATTATTTCCCACCATAAAGTCCTTAATTACATTGTGAAACATATCACAAATCCGTAACATTGGTAAAATACTTTTAACAATATGCTTAGTAATATATTTGATATTGTTTCCTTTAACAACCTGACTACAATTGAATTTTGTAAATTTTTGACAAAGTAGTTGACCATGATATCAATGCCTAAGAGTGTTCACTTACTAATAAAACTCTTACAATATGCAAAAAATCCCTCGTCTTTTGATGGGAAGAAAAAATGTGTTATGTCCCTTCCTATTATGATGTGTTGCAACTTATACATTTGTTGTTGCCTACATGGCTCACCCATTGTCATTACAAAACAATTACACTAATTTAAGCTACAGAAAATTAGAAATTTGTAACATCCACCATAAACAATCAATAAAAGAGGTGTGTGATTCCAACAATTTTTCATGTCACCTCTATTATTGAGCAATCTTATAAAAGGATCAGATGCTTTTGGGTCCTTTTGTTGGAGTGGACTCCTTTTATATAAATTGAACTATTTTAGCTCTGTAAATGATCTGAAAATTCCTTCTAATCAACCAATAAAATATATATATTAAATTCACTTGCAAATATTAATCAATCCAAAGTTCCACAAGCTGAATTCTTTAATAAATTGCTATAGAAACACTATATCAATATGAAAATGACTTCAAATCACACCTAAAATTAACCCTTCACTAAAACTATAGACACGATATACAAATATGCACACTGTAGAAAATTTCACTAAGAGGGTCAAATGCATAAATGAAAATGACCAATACCCTATGTTTTTTCTCCAAATACATGCACTTGACTATTAATAGTCATGGCCTACAACAATATTTTCAAATATTGAAGAATGCAAACTATTTAAGCATGAACAAACACCAATGTAAAGTTAAGCTTGCAAATGTGATGGTACGATTTAAGATGTAATAAGATTTACATATTCACCAGTAAGCCATAAGCCATGAGACAAGGAGGGGAAACAAGGAAGATGATAGGTATATTGGTCAAGAAGGACAACAATCAAAGGGCTAAAGGAGGGCAGATTTAAAAGACAATAATTGTATCACTAATACAAATTTCTAAGCATCAGTGGCCATGAGACAATGTGGGGCAATAGATATGTGCTTTCTAATTTCCATAGCAGTTATAACAGAAGATAATGATACATATTATAATAACTAGAAAACATTGATCAATAACATGAATTTACAAATTCAATGTCCATACTTACAAATCAATCCAATGAACCATCCAGGTCTACTCTACTCTTTATCATGTCAATTATTGCCTCATGGTCAGACTCACGCACCTTCCACAAGTTCTTGTTTGCAAGTCTGCCCCGATATTTGATCAAATGAATGTTAGCTTCCATGACAAGGTTGGAGTAGTGAAGAATCTTTTGATGCATGTCGAAGTCCTCAAACAACCAAACTGGAGCATTCTTAATTGGGTACCTTCTAAGCCATGTTCCAGTAACAACCACTGAACCTGTAGGATATTCTATGTTTTCTCCATCTATAATTGGGACCTCCAATTTATTTTTGGCCTTGATACAATGACACAAGTAATCATTAGTTCCCTCTTCACTGTCTTCATTTGCAATCACTGCATAAACATGCCCTGCATTGATATGTTCATCTAGATAGATGTATTTAATGAGCATCACAATAAAACTAAAAAGTAAGATAAAAGTAGGAATTTTGTATTAACTATGCAAGAAGATATATTACCTTGTTCTAGTAGATCTGATACATGATCAAAGTCAACAGATGATTGCATCTATGTGATTTGTAGAGCCATCGAGAGCTAATACGTGTCAAGTGGGGTTATACTTCTTAAAGACCAATTGTCAACCCACTCTTTTGAGTCGCAATCATTCCATGCTTGAAGTGTGCATGCAAAACAAAAGCATGCCATCTTTCACATATGGATAGTCCTTGTACATGCATTAGAGCTTTTAAAAGAGTGTATCTCACTCAATCTAGTTAGTGTACAACAATCCTCATATTTTGCAATGTTAGTATCATCTACCAACCAAAAAAATCTATGAACTAAAGAATTACCTTCATTACTGGACCCATAGCATGATTGCACCACTAGATAATTGATTTTGCATTTGTCAACTTTGGATTGTCTTTGTACTTTAACTCTTCTCGTGCTAAGGCTCTTTTGATACATGCATCTGCATCATCATGCTCCCCATTTCCATGCTCGACCTTTGAGAAATTCCACATATGTTGAACACCATTGATCCTATGCATCCTTCTCAACCAATAATTTTTTTTGGAGTTCTTGAATTGCAATACATATAGTTATCCAATCATATGATATGTTGATTGAGTGATATGCCCCTGCTAGCCAAATCAACATAGAACATCTAAAATCAACCTTACACAAACTCTATTAAATGTGTGTGATCATCACTAATGTAAAATTGATACTCCCTCAATAACTTACTATTATCCTATGTACTATCATTTGCATGAATGAATTCTATATGCACAAATATAAAAACATGTGTAGAGTTGTAGTATTGTTATTGCACCTCATTCTATGGCTGTAGTGTGTAGTTATCTACAAAGTTGACAAATGAAATGATGCTATGAAGTGGAAATGTGTCATTTCATAACTTGAACTATGAGTCCAACCATCGAGCTCTATGTGTATGCCTTGGATACTCATAGACCACATGATCACAAAAAATACCCATAAACTGATACACTGGATTCTTATCACTAACCAATTCACTCTTTTTTTCTTCTTTCCCATCTTTTAGACTATAGGCCACTGTCTTGTATTTTCCAAATTCCACAATTTCATTTCCAACTGCATGTGCACTATCTATGTGTTGGAAAATTAGTAAATGTTGCATGCCACCAAAATGAACACATGTGCCATCCAAACATGATTCATTGTAAAAAAATTGACCATCCACTCTTTCACATAAAATGGTAGATAAGAAATCCATTGAAGATCTAGGTGGAGGCCTTATGTTACATTCCTGTAAAATATTTTTAGTATACATATCTACACAAATACGTTGATAAACATCATAATGGTTAGAAAACTCAATATGTAATCTACAACAATAATTAGTGCGTGTGTGATTTACTTTGACATAAAAAGGCTTTAGCATTTCAAAAAACCTTTCATATTTTGACTTGAGGATACATCTCTACAAATTTAGCAAAAAATTGGGTTTGAGTGGTATCCAAAAAATATTTTGGATGTGGCTCACGGATTTGATTACCAATTCTCCTTCTTACAACATCTCTTTGATTGGGAGAGACCCTTGTGTTATTCTTCCAAAAATCTTGTATTAGAGATCTCAAAGCTTGAATATTTTTTTATCTTCATGGTAGTCTACCCAAGAATGCCCATAACTCATTGTTATTTGGATCCTCCACTCTTTCTCACCTTCTTTTGGCTCTCATTATAGATGATCTACTTATTTTCAAATATTTACTCATCTTTGAAAGGATCATCTTATACCTGGTTTGACTGCTTACCAATGTTGATTTCATCACATGTTGTGTGGCACAACTATCTTTCATGCGTGAGGTAGAACCCACACTCTCATATTCACTCATCAAATTCTTTACAATGGATTTCTCACTCGAGTCATCCAATGTCCTTAGCCCAAGAATCTTCATGGTGTGCCTAAAATTGAGTTGCCTCATCATTTCAACAAATAGTTGGCATCTTCTAGCCCCAGTTTCTCAAAAATTAATCTCCATATCCTCTTCGCATATCTTTGACATGTACATTTTGGAATCTTATCAACCATGGGTTTCAAAATATTCGCATCAATATTAATCAAATATTTAGGTTTTCTATGCAAAATGCTAGGAGGAGTTCTCAAAGGTAAAGTTGTGTCAACATTAGGAATGTCAACAACATCGGGGATAGATGGTGTACCTTCAATCAGAGATGAAATCGAGAATGTACCTTGAGATTGACATTTAAATGATGTTGCACCTCCAACTTGAGATGTGGTATGTGGAGTATCTTCAAGTAGAGATTTGCTTGCTGATATACTTTCAAAACCACATGTTGATGGTGTGTCTTTAACTGGAGATGTGATTGTTGATGTACTATGAACATTACATATTGTAGATGGTGTGCATTGAACTTCACTTATGGTTGATGATGTTCACCCAACTTCAAGATTCATTTCTCTCGTTGCACGAAGATTTTGCGTGTGTTGTCTTTGTGATGCCAATTTGACATCACTTTTAGATTGCATGGGAGTTTCTTCTTCTATGGGGTTCAATTTCTTTTGTTCATGAATTTTCCTCATTGTTTCTTTTTTCTTTACATTTTTTGTGTCACGTTCATCCGGTGTTAGAGGCTTTGCACGTTTCCTTGGCATGATGTTCAATGCTACATTTTCACAAACACAAAAAGAACAAAAATAAGTAATGCTCAATAATACAAAAAAATGACAAATATGCCCTCATATAATCAAATTCCATCTAAAAACTTCAAAATTTACACCAAGTTAATACTCTTTCACAAAGGGTAGAAAAAATACTCTTTCATGAAGGGCAACAAAAATATTCTTCCAACAAGTATGTCCTTTATAATTTAATTATGTTAAAAATGCTATCATGGATCAAATATAGTCATAAATGAAGCTAAGAAATGCTATCATGGACCAAATATAGTCATAAAGGAAGCTAGGAAATGGTGATAGTAGCAGTTAGATGACTGCCCTAAAATGCAAGGTTCATTACAACTGTCATAAGACATGATACTGTCATAAGCCATTGGAGGCAAGTATGTCATTGGTAAATTCAGTCACAGTACCAAATGAATCATTTATAAAAGTATTGGGAAACTATCACTATCCTAGCTAGAATAGGGGTTATCATTCATCATTCATAAGATTGTGTCATATAAGACTATCATGAATAAAAAGTGTGAGGACTACTATCACATCAATGGATTGTTCTAAATGCAGCAAGGGCAATCATAAATGATATCCACTACATCAAAACTACCCCAAGTACATGGAACATTGTCATAAAAGTAAAGAAATGAAGTCACTCTATTATCTTTCACATCACTAATATGGTAATCTCAACAAGGTGGATAGATAATCCTGAAAGTGGTAAGCCATCAAGCCCTTTATACTGTCATCACCATATCACATGAACTATCATAAATCCTTAAATTTGTCATGAAAACTCACCTTAGAGACTATCATGATTTCCTTGCTATAAGAAGGGAACTCTGTCACATAATGATCTAGGAGACAATATGTAATTCTCATCACAAGTAAATATCATATCACTCAAAAGACAGTCATAAAATATTATTATTGGCAATAAGAGAAATTATTATAGGCAATCAAGAAAGAATGTCTTAGTATGAAACCCCTCATATACAATACAAAGAATTTCATAGAGATGTGAAGTTGGATTCAAGGAAGTTCCTAATGTTGCCATCATCTAGGATTGTCCCTTCTAAACCATGTCATGGATCAAAGCTAGTTATTAAACATCATGTTACCAATCATGTTCCTCAAAAGGAAATAATCCAATTTGGTGAGGTTGTTGGAAGCAACCATATTGGGTATTCACTAGATGATTTATTCATAAGGCTATGTAGAATGATTATACTATATTTTGGATGGCATGCTAGTGCACTAGAAATATGTGTTTTGTTGCAAGTGTATAAGAAACTTTGATTATACCCTCATTGTTAATATAAAATGGATTGTTTCAAGAAGACTAATATGGCTATACATTCTTTGACCTTACAATAGGAGAAGAAACAAAGGTCTTGAAATGAAGGTTATAGAACATGATGTTGATTTGAATGTCTTAATTGCTAAAACAAAGTGTCGTCATTTCTTATTTGCTATTATACCTACACAAATAAAGATATAAATTTTTAGCAAGGAGAGGAAGTCCTAAATCTAGACAAGGAAAATGTTTCCCATTTACCTGATTTGAGGACTTTATTTCTATTGTCATACTGCTACAAGGGGGCTATCCATGCGTAAAAGTGGAAAATATCCTGATTATATCCCTATGAGGTCCTGATGGGGATTGTGCTATAGAAGAAGAGCTTAGATATGATAAGCTAGTTAAAATAATGATGCATTATTTAATATTTGAGGATCATTCTTGGACCACTCATGCCTTTCCAACAAAGGAGAGGATTTCTATAGATGTATAGCTGAAAAAATTTATAAGGGTCAAGATATTAAAGTTGATTTTCTAAATATTAATGTGCTAACCAAACTCAAGTATTTTTATTAGCATTCCGACACATTGATGAATACTGATGAATTTGTGATGCGTTTCATATCACTAGTTGTTTGCTAATTTTGTGAATAGCTTTATGTGGTCAACCTAAACCCCAACAAACCAACTATGTCAGCTCCCTTCAATTTGAATGACAATTTGCTACGTAATATAGGTACAGGCAATTGCAAATTAAAAGAAAAGGAAAATGAAAATCAATTGATCTAGTGACAAACAAAGGAAAATTATTTTGATATTTCTAAATCCACCTACATTCTAGCCAATATAGAGTGAATCAATTTGTTTATTTTTAGGTCATTTGATAAAAAATCAAATGAAAAAAGTGAATTCCACTAACCATGATGGAAATGGACCACTATAAACAATGCAAATGGAATACAAGCATTTTTTTGTTAAGTTGAAATCCTCTATATATATTACATGAATTCATCCAAATTATGTCTTGATTTTTCATTTTTTTCTTAAAACTCAAGGGAAGAAATATCAAGGGCAATAAAATAAATATTAATTATTAATATTCTTGTTCTATTAATGAGGATGATAATATTGCTATTTGTGACTAAAATAAAATTGGTAGGAGTGTTAATGCGAGTAAAACTATTAACAATTGATGCACAACTCATTGACATTCGTTTAGTTTGTTCAAGCAAGGGAATGATAATATTGTGATTTTAAAAAAATAGTTGGGTTCATGTCCAACATGTTGAAAAATTGTGGGCATGACATCAATGCTACATTTCTGCAACCCAAAAAAATCCTAATTAGAAGCATATCCAAGAAAAAGCAAGAATACCAAATTTTCCTTTACATCTTCTTTTAAGATAAATTTATGCATATGATGACACAACTAATGCATAAGGTTGTCTCCAAACCCATATACTAATTATTTACATCACATGATTGATGACCTAAAGTTTCCATATGAATAATTGATATCTCCCCACCTTAGCACTCTAATATCCAGGATGATTAAGTAATAACTTCCTAAATTGACACTTTAATATCCAACATGATTAATAAATGTCTTCCCATGTAGACACTTTAATATCCAAGATGAGTAAGTAAATGATTTCACACATTGTCACTTTAATATCTATGACATGAGTAAGTAATAACTTCCCACATTAGCACTTTAATATCCAAGATAAGTAAATGAATTCCAATATTAACACTTCAATATTCAGGATGAGTAATTAATAACTTTCCAAATTGGAACTTTAATATTCAAGATGAGTAAGTAAATAACGTCCCAAATGAATAAGTAAAATGATTCCCCACATTGGTACTTTAATATGCAATGTAAGTAAATAACTTCCCAAATGAATAAATAAAATGACTCCCCACATTGGTACTTTAATATCTAAGATTTAAGTTATAACTTCTTACATTGACACATTAATATCCAAGATGAGTAAGTAAATGGCTTCCCACATTGACACTTTAATATCTAGGATGGTAAAAATAGGTACAATTCCACTTTGACACTTTATTATCCAAACTAAATAAATAACAACTTCCCACCTTGACACTTTAATATCCAAGATGAGTGATTAATAATATCCCACCTTGGAACTTTATTATCCAAGATGAGGAAATATCAATATCTCACCTTGACACTTCATCATTTAAGATGAGTAAATAATAACTTTTCAATGACCAAGCAACACCCTTTTCATAGAGATTAAGGTCACATACAAAGCTCGAAATTGCTAACTAGTATGATGTACTTTTAAGCAAGTTAACTAAGAGGTGAACTAGCTAGAACTTTGTCAATCCTTGTCTATCATAGAAGGCCACAAAATATGGGTAGATCAACAATATATAGAGATAGGGCACGTTTACATTTGGAAACTTGTGAGGGAGGGTTCCTCTTTCTATTTTTTTTAAAATTTTCTACACTTAATTGGGGGTGCCACATGTTTGAGTCAAACCTTTCCCCAATAGGTTTGGGCTTAGATGAATAAGGAAGAGTGTTTTCCCTATAGATAGTAGGCCCTATCCCTCCACCTTCCCTACTCCACCAAAAACATATGTTGGAATGGAAGTAAGACCATCAAACATATCAAGGAAAGATAGGCTAGCACTGTAATCCAACTTAGCAGTTCCATCATTTAAAATGAAGTTAGGTGAACACTCTTCGAAGGAAGTTATGGTGTCTAAGGGTTCACATAACTTGAATATCAACATGGTAACACATGCATATGTTCACATTCAAAGAACAAATACTAGTATTAGTAGAAAAAACTACTTATGATTAATTAGAAGATGCAACGATTAATAACTAATTAATGATAATGCAAGATTATTAGTCTCTATCATGAGGTATCATAACAACCAATATTTACAAAGGATTTAAATAGTTGTTGATCATGGTACCTTCCAACCAATCAAAATTAATTACTTTTTCTCTAATAATGTGAATATTTATTTTCATATGTCAATATGTAAGTTTTTAATCAAATTATTAAAAAATGAATTATGATCGGATAAATACTCTAAATTGACATAAAATTTCTATAATTTTTTACTCTCTATTTTCTTTATTAATGATCTTTATAAATACATGTCTGGTTGAGTACTCTTCACTTTAATGACTGTTATAAATAAATGTTTGATTGAGTACTCTCCACTCTTTTTTATTGATGACTATTATAAATGCATGTTTGCTTGAGATTGGCATGAAAGTAAATAAGAGAGTGGGCTATAAATGGAAAAATAAATTATAATAGGAGAACACCATTCATAATTGTAAAGTGACAACTATTGGAGAACACTTCAAAAAGAGTAATTTATAGTAATTGAAAATAATATATGAAACATTAAAAAATCAAACACATAATATATGTTGGTGGGAATACAACTTACTTTTTATATATTTAGTTTAACTTCAATATATTTTTATTGGCTACGTCTTCATTATTGATTAGATAACAAATTATTAATTTTAAATTATCATACTCCGCTATAATTTTATTAGATTTTTTTATACACAGGTTTATGTAAGATGTAACTAATTTATTATTTATTTAATAATTTTATTTTTAAATATTATTTTAATAAGAAATATGTTATTTATATAGTCTATGATAGTATTTAAAATATGATATATATTTTTATATAGTTGACATCCAGTTAATCACTATCATTTTTTTAATTATAATAAAAGCGTTGATAATAAAAAAATTCACCTAATTGACATCTAAAAATGTTGTTAAACATTGCCATTTTTAATTATAATATAGACAAAAGTCTCAATCTACTTAGATGATCTATTTTCATTTTTAAATTAATGAAAGATGTTAGAATTTATAAATATAAAATTTCTTTGTTAGGATTTACAAATATAAAATTTCTTGAGTAACTTATGAAACAAATAGATATAAAATAGATTTACAAAATATAATTATTCATTATCCTTTATTAAATATTGATTTTCTTATTATTAAATTTTAAAATCTTAAAATTAATAAATGTGATTTTTTATATTTTATTATTTATTTTAATCACAATCTCTCATATTTTCTCTATTTCACATTTTCAATATATTAAAATTGACTCAAAAATGATAAAACTAGCAATCGCACCTTAGTGTGCAATGGGTACGCCGAAGAAGTGTGGAAAGTCAATTAGGATAAATAAAATATATTATTATATTTGAATTATATATAATGTAAATTATATAATATATTTTAAAAATATGATTACATTTTAAAAATATAAATATTAAACATATATTTATTATTAAATTATATGTAAAATGTAAATTATATTTATATTTTATAAAATATATATTATTAAATATAAACATAATATATAATCAATATATAATATTTTTAATATAATATTACTTAAATCAATTTATGTAAAAAATAAAAAATAAGATAACAAAATCAATTCAGAAAAATACAAGCTTATTAATTTAAATTTACTAAAATCGTAAATTGTTATATGTAAAATGTAAATTATATTTATTATTAAATATAAACATAATATATAATCAATATATAATATTTTTAATATAATATTTACTTAAATCAATTTATTTAAAAAAAATAAAAATAACAAAATCAATTAGAAAAATACAAGCCCAGTAATTTAAATTTACTAAAACCGTAAATTTTTATATGTAAAATGTAAATAACATAATATAATTAATATATAATATAAATTAATATAATATTATTTAAATTAATTCATTAAAATCAATTAAAAAAACAAAAAAACCCGTTACAAAGTTAATCGCGGGCAGTGGTTGGAAAAAATTAAAAAACAAAACAAAAATTTAAAAAATTTAAAAAATTCCTTGCGGAGTACTTTAATGCTTGCGCAGTACTTGCACAGGTAATTTCGAGCTTTTAAAAAAATAAATTTAATATTTTTTGGAGAAGCGGTGGGGAAAGCACCCAAAAAAAAATGGCGAAAAATGATGAACGACTGAGATTCGTTTAACGGCAAACAAATTGATATCAATTGATAGGCAAAATTAGCTTGGCCATTTCCAAACAGGATACACCTTCGGCATAAAATATATATATCTTCATGAGCTCACAATCTTTTAAATTAAA
Organism: Sequoiadendron giganteum; assembly: GCA_007115665.2. NCBI lineage: Eukaryota > Viridiplantae > Streptophyta > Pinopsida > Cupressales > Cupressaceae > Sequoiadendron > Sequoiadendron giganteum. The sequence goes on along the minus strand of CM021101.1, from coordinate 433,072,109 downwards.
AAATTGCGAAATTGAACAAAAAATAGAATAATAAATTGACATGAAAATAATTTTGCACTATTAACTTTTTATAGTCAAAATGAAATAGTTTAAAGATTTCATAGCTTACATCACACCAATATTATTGTTCACAACTAATTTCCAATAAAAAGATAAATTATTAGTACTATTTGTTGAAGGGTTTTATATCAAACCTTAAATCTTCTAGTTACTCAATTTAGGAGCATGAGTCATAATCAAAAACTTCTTGACTCATAGTCAAACATTGAGGAGTATCCATTCCATCAAAGTCATTGAGGCCCCATCATGGTCTCATCCCTTATGATGTTAAGGACTTGCGCCCAACAAAACTTGATCTTTGAGGATCATTCAAATGAAATGATTTTTTTAATAAAGATCCATTGAGAACCATTCGACTTCACTAATAAATCAAAAATCCATTGATATTTTAAAATGTATTTGAAAAAAATATACAGCAAAAATTAAATCAAACTATTTTATTTTTAATGAGATCTAACATCTCATTAATTCATTTATTTCTGACCAATAAAGGATGGATTAGTACTGCTACCTTTTGACAAGAACTAATAATTACAAGAACTGTCAGGGGTAACGATGAGAGCGATAAAAGTAAAGCTGGAAATGAACATGAGAAAAGCCTGAGTTAGCATGTGGGAAGTGACGATTGATTTTTAGGGTTCACAGTCGTGGATGACCAGACATTAATGGGCATCAATGGCTTATCCTCATGTTGGGAGGAAAAATATTGTAGGGACTCTATGAGTTTGCAGTCTACAGTGTTGGAGATTTTCCGACTACTAAAATCCGGACAACCCTAAAGCTGGCTATCGTCTAAATTCTTTTCTAAGTTGTTCCATACGAAGCGGAATTGCCCGGCCTCATTTAATCGCCGCAGCTTTGATGTTCATCTCTCGTAATGTCGTTGGCAGATAAGCCCATGTACTCACTGGTTGGATATTAATTGAAGTCATTTAGGAGTTGATGGGAATTGAAGGCGGACGGTTGGAGTCGTTGTGAGGGATTTTATAAAGCAGAATGACAAACAGCTGCCAGGACGCCAAGGAGACGTCGACCAAGATGATAACTATGGTCGGAGAGGAGCAGAGAAATGCATCGGCCACAATGGCGGTGGTGGTATCGGCATTGGCCGTAACCATGGCGGTGATCTATTTCAGGTGGAGGCGGCCGAAAAGGCGTCTGGATCTGCCGCCAGGGCCAAGAGGGTGGCCTCTGGTGGGGAATCTTTTTCAGGTGGTTTTCTCCGGGAAGCCCTTCATGTACGTGGTCCGAGACCTGAGAGAGCAGTTTGGATCCATTTTCACGCTTAAAATGGGCCAGAAGACTCTCATCATCATCACAAGCCCAGAGCTGGCGCATGAAGCTCTGGTGGAGAAGGGTACGCTGTTCGCTAGCAGGCCGCCGGATACGCCGACAAAGCTGTTGTTCAGCGCTAACAAGTTCTCAGTGAACTCGGCAGAGTATGGGCCATTCTGGCGTACCCTGCGCCGCAACCTGGTCAGTGAAATGCTCAACTTGAACCGGGTCAAAGACTTCAGTTGGATTCGCGAGTGGGCAATGGATCGGCTGGTGGACCGACTCAAGGAAGAGGCGAGCCGATCTCCCGCTTCGTCTGTTCAGGTGCTCTCCAACATTCGCTTCTCCATTTTCAGTATCCTGCTGTGCATGTGCTTCGGTGCGCAGCTGGGAGAAGAGGTCATCACCCGGGTGGACAAAGTGATGAAGGACATTCTTGTAATAGTGGAGCCCCAAATCCATGACTTTCTTCCATTGCTCGCGCCCCTCTTCTTCAACCGATGGAAGCGAATAAAGGAGCTGCGGCGCACTCAAATGGACAGCATTCTTCCGCTCATAAACAGGCGCCGGGCGCTCTTGAAAGAAAGAGCCGGTGCTTCGGTTTTCAACGGGCGTGACGGCGCTCATGCTTATATCGACTCACTGATCGATCTGGAGGTGGAGGGGCGAAACAAGCCGACGGACGAGGAACTCGTGACGCTCTGTTCGGAGCTGCTGACGGCGGGAACGGATACGACTGCTACCGCTCTGGAATGGGCACTGGCGCGCATGATTCTGCACCCGGACATACAGGCCAAGGTGCATGACGAGCTTGTTCGGGTTGTGGGCAACCGGAAAGTGACCGACACGGACATCGAGCACCTCCCTTACCTGAACGCAGTGGTGAAAGAGACGCTGCGCCGACACCCGCCGGGGCACTTCGTCTTGTCTCACGCCGCCACGCATGATTGCCAGCTTAAAGGCTACGACATCCCCTCCAAGGCCAATGTGGAGTTCTACACGGCTTCCGTCTCCTTCGACCCGCACATCTGGCCCAACCCTATGGAGTTCAACCCTGATCGCTTCCTCGATCCCGAAAATGACATCGATATCACGGGAAGCAAGCATGTGAAGATGATGCCATTTGGTGTCGGAAGGCGGATTTGCCCTGCTCTTGGCTTGGGCACTCTACACATCAATCTCATTTTGGCGCGCATGGTCCAGGCCTTTCTCTGGTCTCCCTCGCCTGCTCAACCGCCTGATCTCACTGAGATGTTTGCCTTCACTGTCGTCATGAAGAATCCTCTGCACGCCTCGATCTCCAAACGAGCACCTTAGATCTCTTGCATTTTGGTTTGTATGTTACTTTGCCATAGCATCTACTAATATGCCTTGTTATTTTGGGGGCTAAAATTGAAATATTGTTATGTTTCGTGGGTATCGCGTTTATTATTATCAATTATCAGATAAAAGGTATTAAAGTTTTAACCTGAGAGTAAAATTGTTATGTTGTGTGGATATCATATTTGTTATAAATGACATTATAAAGGTGTACCACACATTATAAGATTTTAAGATAGGGGAGTAAAATTCAAATATATTATTATATTTTGTGGACATCACATTTGTTATCAATGATCTGGACAATTTCAATAAATGATATTATAATGAAAGGTATCACGCATTATGAAGTTTTAAGATGGGGAGAGTAAAATTGAAATATTATTCTGATTTGTGGACCTCACACTTGTTTCAATTATGAAGACATTATTCTGACTTGTAGATCTCACACTTGTTTCAATTACGAAGACAATTTCAATGATTTAAAATAAAAAGAATAAAACTGAAATATTATTAAATTTTGTGAACATCATATTGTAATGACAATTTTAATAAATGATATTGTAATGAAAGCTATAATGAAGACCCATGTTGATGAATTAAGAGAATTTAATTAGACCTAAGGCGTTCCCTCATAGAGCTTTACCAACCTTATTGTTACTATCTACAGTGTAAATCTTAAGATGGGGCATGCAAGACGATTTAACTGATCGTCACCGTTGGAGTCTGCCTCTTTCATTTCGCCTTTCACCTGTCAGTCATGTGCAGTATCTATCAGTCATGTACAGAAATATCTGTACGCCGCAGGAGAAGAAAGGAGTTATCTTCCAAGTTATTTACGTCCTGTGCTGTGCTGTGTCCCATAGGCTGTTGTCGTTCGCAGAGTAAATGGAGAAATGAATTATCTTGCAAATTATCTCGCAGAATAAATGGTCTTAACTGCTCCCTTCAATCTCACTTAAACTGCGTACGATACCTTCACCGCCACACTCGTTTATATTAGATATTTCCTTCCTGTGCTACTTCATGGGATTTTCATTGCACAACTGACCGCCGTTGAAATCAGAAAAGTTGCTGAAGACAGAGTTCTTGCTAGTTGCCGCTTTTCTCATCAGTTAAAAAGGTATTCATTTATCTCTGCATTCGGTTTGTGTGTGTTGCGCTTTAAGATTCAGTTCGTCATATTCTTCACTTACTGTTATTGTTGGCTCATTCATTGTTGGTTTTCCTTTATTCCCTTCATGCGGTTTTCCAGTGCTGTTACTCGTGCATTCATCTCCTCCATTTGGGCTTGTTACTAGATATATCCGCTGCAATCATTGTTGGTTTTCCTTATTCCCTTCATGCGGTTTTCCAGTGCTGTTACTCGTGCATTCATCTCCTCCATTTGGGCTTGTTACTAGATATATCCGTTGCAACCTTTCTCCACACAAAGAGCTCGATATATGGCGTAGCTCTCAGCCTAATTGCATAGTCGTTTTAAACTGAGTGGTTAAAACTTTTAGCGTAGCTTTCAGCCTAATGCAAAGTATGCATAGGAATAAGAAACTTCCATGGCGCAGGCACTGGGCATGTAAGCACGAGAGCATGTGGCTTTTGCCAATGGCAGCTCTATAGCATTGAAATGAACATGGGTGGTAGCCACTGAGAAAGAAGCTGAAGCTGCTATGGTGTTTACTTCTTTAAACTATCTCAACACTTGCTCATCAAAAATGGGGAACAGGGCTTGTTCGGCAACAATTCTAGATGGTGGGAAGTATTTTAGGGTCTGCGGGGGAAGGGTCGTTTAACCGGTAAACCATTGACCGTTTCTATGCACGAAATCACGGAAAGGATTTATTCAGTGAGTACGTAGATTACCAATGTCTTCTGTGCCTCACCCTACACATACTATATTCAGCAGAAATATATGAGGTGTAGATTCTTCCACGTAGCTTCCCGAGAGCTTAAAATAGCCGGACACCCTCCCGTATGGCACTTCTTTAGCGAATTTTGAAATATAATACTGTCAAATCTATTTAAAAACAACATCAAATCTACAAGGAAAACTGATAAAATTCCATTGTTTCCCAAATGGAATCTCACTAGTTGATATCTTATAAACAAATTTACCACTAAAATCTAAATGCATTAGTCTACAGCTACAGAAATAGTTTAGAAAAAACTGTTTTACCTCGTGTACTTTTACAGAGCTAATTGTATAAGGAACTTTAATTTATAATCTTTATCCTGATGGATTCATTTAATGTTTGGAGAGATACTTTTTTATTTTTATTTTAAAATAAAAAATCTCAGTTTCTATGTCAAAGGGAAAAGAAAAAACCTATGTTTTAAAATTTTCACTGCTATATCACATTTATCTTTTTAATACCTCTCACAAATCTTCAGCATACCCATTGCATACAAGGTGCGATTGTTAGTTTTAAAGTAATGTTACTGAATATGGGTTTTCTCAAATTTCTCTATATTACATATTTAAAATGATTTTGATAGATGTTATATAATGTCTAATACCTTCCTTCAATTTATTATGATAGTAATTCTGAAAAATATTAGTATATTTATTTTAGATAAATTTATTTAATTTAAGTGAAAAATATTATTTTTAAGATACGTATCATTTTGAATCACTTATTCTGTTTATATCACAATTCATAAGGATGCTTCCTATTTCATTTATTTTTAAATGTATATTTTCAAACCATTTTAAAAAATATATATAAATTTTTAATATTAATTAATTAAATAAATTTATCAGCAAGCTCAAGTCTATCATGTTTCCAGGTATACTTGTGAGGTCAGGTACAGTAGGTATTTCTTCTTTCCAGTCTTCATAAAATGATTTATGCACACAGTATCAGTCTCTTCTGACTCTCTGAGGTATAATCTCATATTCATATTTCATAGCATGGCTATATGGTCAGACTGTCCAACAGAGACTTGTATCTGTAATGCAGGGAGCATTTTAACAAGCCTTTTAAGTCGGAACAGCTTAAATAGCGTTGCCCTTGTTTATTTTCAGCCCTTCAAATCAGTTCATGTTGTGGTGTTTTTCCATGGGGAAATGAAGGTGGGTAATAGTATAATACTACAGATTGAAGAAGGTATAGTGGGCCATATGTCTCAACATTTGTTGCAGTTTACAAGATTTGAAACGCATATTTTATAGCAGCATTTATGTGTATAATAGTCTCTGATGTTTGGCGAGGGCATATTACAGGCTGGGGGTTCCTTAACGAAGAGGGTTCTTGTTAATAAACTGTGAGAATTCTCAGATGGGCTGGCTTGAAATGTATTATAGTTTGGAGCGGATCATTCAGTTTTATAATTTTATTCTTTAAGATGCTCCAATTTGGCTGATGAGTGGACGACTAAACGTTCACTACAGTGAATATTAACAATCTGAAGTTTCACAGTCTATGACAATAAAGTGTTAAAGTTTCAGTCTGATAATAAATGAAGTGTTGAGATTTGTGGATTGAAACTGTGTAATTTTTACAACATTTTAGATCATATTCTATGATCCATCATCAGGATGAGATACAGTTACAGAGAAGAATGATCATCTCATCTTGATAATATGATCCGAAACATGATGTAAAAAATTGCTCACAATTTCAATCTCGAAATCTCAGCACTTTATTAACAAGATAATGCTCATTCACAAAAATAGATTGATATAACAATGGCAATGCCATTCTCAACATTCTTTGATAATATGAATAAACATCAAGTACACTTTGTTTTATAAAATTGAAAATTCATTTGTTTTATTTTTATTTTTATTTTTTATGTTTATTATTGAAAACCATTGAGAGTTTAGCCTAACCATCTTTTCATATATATTTATTTAGCAATACAAATAATTAAAAACAATAAAAGTTAATTGATTGAAGGAGGAATAGCATTATAAAAATCTTTAAATGATATATAATAAATTTGTCAATATATTTTTATGATAAAAAATTAAAGAAAATAATTTAAATGAATGAATGAGAGATTTTAATGTCGTCCACAAGAGCAAACAACCTATGGGACTGAGAATCAAAAAGCTAAGAAATCTCCAAACTTTTTTCAATGTTGGATCTTCAGCTATGAATTTTGACCAAAAAACTAGCAATCTTGTTGATATTCTCCTCCTCAAATAACTCGTGCAGATTGTTGGCCTTTAAGTTGCTCTCGAACTGGTTGCGGATGTCCCCATAAGCAACGCAATCCATGATAAAGTGTCATTCCGTCTTCACCACTCTTTCACTACAAAAAGTGCAAATTTTGTCCTCCCATGCTTTCTTAGGTATCGTCCACCTTTCGGTCTCATATTTGAGATGGTGTGAACCGGTCCTCAGTTGAGCAATTAACATCCTTGCTTTACCTTTAATAGCTGCCCCTAAGTAGGTTTTTTCATCATGCTCCCAGGTTGGGTTGAACTCTTTGACATAGTGAGTTTTCTTTCGACCAATCGGCTTTGTCCACATGGCAGTCCTGAATTTATTTGCAATATACTTTTTTATTTCTTCATTGTTGTTAGGGCACTCGTGCAAGCTAATGTTCCACTTGCTTAGCCATTTGTTATTTTGTTTCATCCATGTTTTCTTCCTACGGTCTAAAACCTCTTCTACGACGATTTTGGGCCAACGGTGAACATCCATGTTTTCCACCTTCTTTAGATAGCTTAGTAATTGGCTTATAGCCGAAGCCTCCAACGGTAAAGTTCTCAATTCAGCCAAGAGAATATCATAAGGGATAGTAGTTTTGACTTTGAGGTTGCTAGTGATTAGATGCTTTTGGATTCTTTCAAGTTGTCTCCAACTATGAATTGACATGCTAAATAAATTCGGAGATTGGTATTGGGATTGAGTGAGTGGAGCATTTTACGCTGTTACAATAAGAGGTGCGGGTGGAGACCCCACTTAACGCATGTCCCCAGGACATGTGGGTTTTTCTTTGTGTTTTGACGCTTGCTACATGTGCATGATATAGAGTGTTGAGTTTTCAATTGTTATTTATTGACGTCAACTCATTTTCCCGCACCTTGTTGGAAAAAGTTGGCATAGATAAAGCTGAATAAAGGTGGTGTGATGAATGTCATGTGAGGTTGCGGGCACCTTTAGAATTCTTTTATTCTTTTTCTCCATGTAATTATTTCATTTTAAATCGATAATTTTTTTATTATTTATTATTTATTTTGATATTTGGGGTTAAACACAAGTCTTATTGTACGAAATGGTATAAAGTCAAAAACAAGTTTTATTATGTTAATTTGATTTTTTTAATTATGGTAGATGAAATATTTTTTTTTGATGAATACGTGTGTTTATTAATATTAATCAAAACATAATATACATAATCACAAAAAAAAGGGAGGATTCAAGGTCACTCCTCAAAGTCACATGAGCAGCAACTAGAAAGCTAATACAAAGTAGAAAACATAGTCGTTCAAGGTCACTCCTCAAAGTCACATGAGCAACAACTAGAAGGCTAATACAAAGTAGAAAACATAGTCATTCAAGGTCACTCCTCAAAGTCACATGAGTAGCAACCAGAAAGCTAATACAAAGTAGAAAACATAGTCGTTAAGTGGCAAGAGCAGTACCAGTAGGGGACATAGGAGAGTCTTGGTCATCCGGTTTACCCCATACATCAACGGGGTCTAGGTTGATTTTTGGCATAGACAACCCATCTTTGACCTTATCTTCCTCGTCTTTAACTTTGTCTTCATTTCGTGTGGGGGAGATAGCCAAAGTCAGTTGAGGGAGCCATTTAGAAGACTCCGACCAACTCCCACCACCACTAGACGAAGGTCAGTTGCTACCACCACTAGTTACTAGCCCCACCCCTCTCGAAGGCCACCCAAAGGCAACACCTCTAGGTGAAGGTGAGGCAAAACGACGTTGTGACGAGGCACCCTTGCCACTAGAGTGGCGACAAGGAGCCTGTGATTTGGGAGACCACAAGCGCCAAGCAAAGAAGCTCTGATCGTGCCGTCGAGCATGAGGCAGAGAACGACTGCGAGAAGCAGAACTACCTGGTGGCACTTTGGTCATTGTGCACGGGGCATTACCGCAATGATCAAGCAACTCCTGAAGGTGAACAACCTCCAAAGCCACCTTGTTTGTTTGAATTTGGATCTAGAGTAGCACATTGGAACAAATAGAAGCTTTAGTGAAAAGCGGAACAACAATATCAATAGAGCTGTGAGAAAAAATAACATTTCTATCTTTCCTTAAGGAAAATAAAATCTCCACCTTGAAAGCATGCCAGACTAGGGTATACTTGAAAGGGATGCAAGGACAATCCCCCAAAAGAACCATATGCCAGGAAAAGGGTTTTGGCCAAAAGGGGCGAAATGAGTTATGAATCCAACTCCAAAGTTGTTGAACATGACAACAAAACCAAAAGAGATGTTTGAAAGTATTTGGTTGGCCACAAAACAGACAATGAGGGTTCAAAATACCGATATGCCGAATGCAAGAGCCCACATGCAAGCCTTGGAAAATAATACACCAGGAAAAATGGGCGAGCTTCAACTCAATAACAACCAACCAAATATTATAAAACCAGTGTTGCCAAGTAGACAAAGGTGACTACAAATGCCACCATTGGTTCAACATAGACACCATGGGGAGGTGTAGAGAAAGCCAATAGTACCCCAAACGCGACTTGTAATTGCAAAAAATAGTGTCTAGGAACCAACACCAATCTTTCCACCACAGTTTAACGGAATGACTACCTATCTTGTGAAGCATTTTTTGTGGAAGAGCAGCCAAGATAGAATCAAATGTCTGTCGATCTGGCTGTGAGAGTTGAAATTGAGCTTTCATATCTTTCCTAGAGCAAAGATTCATCGTGGTTTTGGAAAACAGATCACGAGGAGTGTGGATGCTATTTTTATGAAACCGAAGGGAATGAATCCAAGGCAAACGAGCTAGAGGGAGCCCTTTAACTTGAATAAGCAGAGACCACCAGAGGTTGTGATGGTTGAAGGATAACCCATCTTGAAAGCCAAAATGTGCCCACCGAAGCCAAGGCTTGACGACTTCTCGAGCACGATAGATGTTTTTGGCAACAAAAGTGCCTTCAATGTGAATGAATGACATCTGTCGTGACCAGAAGGGTTTGAAAGCCAATCCCCTTCCAGGTAGGCCGGTTGGTCAGGAAACCAGAGGCAATGCAATGCCCAAGAAGGATTTTCTAGGCTTCATTCTCGGAAACCACTCGCACAATCCATTTGACATAGAGCCAACCCTTTCCGTTGAGTGGAAAGAAGCACAAGCTCACTAGAGTCTTGTGGGAGACAACAAAACTCCCAAGCAATGTGGTGAAAACCTTTGTGGTCTTCTGTGGAAGCCCACAAAAAATCACGAAGAAGTTTTTCAAGTTTCATATAAGAAGCTTTGGATGGGGTCCAGCAAGAAGAATAGTAAACATGAGTGGCCGCAAAATTTTTAGAGCATATTTGAAATTTAACATCCAAAGAAAGAGGCTTGGTGATCTAATAAGAAAGTTTCATCTTAATTTTGGCAAGCACGGCATTTTAAAGGTCAATCGGAGAAGTCTGAAAGGCAAAAGGGATGCCTAGAAAGCGAAAGATTTCCCCATGACCAATCCACTTCTAATCAAACCTGAGAAGCTAGGGAGGCGCAAGAAGAAAAGATTGACAATAACATTGAGTTTTATACCACTATATAGCCAAACCAGAGACTAAGAAAAGTATCGAGACATAGAAGAGTCTCTTTGACATTTTGCTCATCTTCAATGAGCGTGAGAAAGGAATCATATGCAAAGTGACCATTGACCAATTGGTTAGAGGACTCTGGCAAGGAAATACCACAAACCCTTTCAAAGGAAATAGCATTTGCCAACAAATATCCAAATCCTTAAGCAACAAGCACATAAAGAGACAGAACAAGAGGACAACCCTACCAAATGGAGTTGTGAAGCCCAAAGGCTTGAGAATGGAGGTTGTTGATAGTAATGCACGCAGAGGCATCCACAAAGATCATTTTAACAGACTAAAGAAAGTGAGGACCAAACCCTAGAGCACCAAGCATATCCAAGATAAAAAGGCCATTCGATGTGGTCATAGGCTTTGGCAAAATCAATTTTCAAAAAGATAGCTTGCTACTTAGATCGCCGAGCACATTCCATACCTTCCCAAACCCCAATGATGTTATCTAGAATGAACCTAGATTTGATGAAGCTAGTTCGCTCAGAGAAAACAATTTGAGGCATCATGTGGTGAATCTTCAGAGCCAAAGCTTTGGCAATGATCTTGTAGAAGACATTAAGTAGCGTTATTGACCGCTAGTTATAGATGTCCTTAGGATCTCTTGGCTTAGGTATGAATTTGATATTTCCTTTATTGATCAATTTTCCTAAATAGATTGATTATGAAAATCTTCCAGATAGACCTTATGGAGGTGAAATCATACACAAGGCCATAAGGCTTTGTAGAAGTCACGAGGAAAACCATCACATCCTGAGCAGTGAAGAGTTTCTCATAATGGCAAACAAACACCTGAAGAATGTTCGGTAGCTTAGAGAGCACCATTTGGCCTTTCTTGATTTTTTTGATGCCTAGCACAAAGTGACGAGCATGGAGAGCTAGAAAGAACTCCTTAGAAGCACGGTCCCCACTTCAAGCCAGTGCATTCCGTCCTTGATTTGGGCTCCTCTTGTCGTATGATTATCAGTGTTCTTCTAGTGCTGAAGCTAGGCCATGAGAGATTGCAAACTAAGAGAGAAAGGGTTGGTTGAGAGAACCTCTGTGGAACGACGGAGATTCGAGGTGGTGGCCTCATAGGACTACTGATAGAAGATGGTAAGCTGACGACCATAGATGCAGAGAAAGCAGAAAGTGCGTCGAATGAAATGATTCCACCAATCAATCCCCCCAGAGTGTTGAGTAGGACAACATTCCAAATTCCATATTTTATGGATGTGGAACAACATGGCCTGATGACTCAACAAATAAGTGTTTAAAAATTTGAGTCTTGGAAGGTCGTTCTAGCCCCTTGCTAATTAATAGAAAATTTGATGGGAAAGTGGTCTGACAAGGTGACCTTGGGAAGAGGCATCACCGAAAGATCTTGACAAGAGGCAAACAAGAAAAAAGATTGTGTTGTAATCATAACACGATCAAACCATTTAAGAATTCTGTCATTTCCTACCCAAAAATTGCTCCACGTATGCCAAAAAAACTGAGGATGGTGGCATAATGAGTTGGGATAAAAATACCCAATTTATTGTGCATGTAAAACCAAGCCTCGCACTCGTCAGTTGTCCATCGAAAAGGTAGTGCCCCATCTTTATCAGAGGTCACCTCAACCATATTAAAATCTTCGCACATAACCCAAGTGACTTGGGGCATTGAATCCACAATACATCGCTAGGGAGATCTCTCATAGCATCATTGGGAGCATATGCATTAATGATCCCAAAAGAATGATTATCAATTGACATGAGGATCTACACTAGCGGATGTGTCGGATCAGACCCATAGTCAATCATGCAAGATGCCACTATGGCGAAAGAAGGGTGACAACCCCTCCACGACCAGATTCATGATTGGAAACAAAAACTAGGCCATCCAGCCAAATCATTTGACATGCCATAGAAAGAATGAAAAAAACAATCTTAATTTCTTGAAGACACAAAACATCAATGCCAGGATAATGTTGCTGAGTATCCCACACATAATACTTCTTGACGAGGTCCATGCGACCTCAAACATTTCATGAAAGAAAGATTATGGTAACATTTCTTGCATATCATCCTTGTCCTCTAAGGAAGAGAAATGATTATGCAAGAACTTTGAAGCCTTTTGAAAACCAAGCAAACAATTTCTTTGCTTTTCTAGAATATATTCGCAAACCTCTACACATCCAGATGGGTTGTGAGAGGGACAAATTTTGCAACTAAGAAGAGAGAACCAAGGCCGGCTGAGGCATTCACACAATGCTTGGTCGGCCTAGAGCCTCAGAGCCGGCAGAGGTGGCACCAATTTTCCCCTTTGAAGAAGGATTTGAAATCGTATTGTGCAGCTGCATTACAACAGACTCCGAGGGCTTGCTTGGTTCACTACTAGACTAATGCAAGAGGCAACAACACTCTCTTCAACTTCTCACCCAAATCCATATTACAATAGAATCAATGACGTTTTACCCAAATTTGACAATTTCATGTGTCAATTTTTACAATTGCACATAATATTACTCAACTTGAAAACAAAGAAAACAGTTTTATTGTTCAACTTTTATGACAATTACATTACATTTAAGAAAACTCTCTCCCTCTGTATTTTCCTCTTCGTGCGACTTCTTCTTTTCTTCTTCCTCGCTGCCATACCATCTTTTAATCCTTCGTACTCTATAGTGTAGCCTCTATGGTGACCATTTAACAGTCAATATCTGTAACTTTTAAACTACTTATATCACACCTCCTTTTCCTGTACTAACTGCCAAAACCCAACAACATAAATATGAAATCTCCCTACCTTATAGTGCTACACACGCCTTCCCTTATTTTATCTGCCTTACCTCCTTTCCTGTGCGTCCCAATCTGTCTTTGCTTTCAAACTTTTTGAAATGTCCTTCATAAAATGGTGTGTGCCTCTCTGTTTATCCAGACCTCCAATATGCAACCCATATTATCAAAATTCCTGTAGTCTCCTACACAATTTTTTTTTCTTCTTCCTTCTGGCTCTTCCCCGCGCTCTCTCTTCCCATCTAGTCTGGCGCCATCCTCTGTTCTTGTTTTTAAATCAGCATAACAAAAAAACCCAAACATATACGACTGCCCCTTCATACTCCTCAAAGCTAAGTAACTCTTTAATTCCAATCGGCCCTTTCAAATATCTCTTGCATTTTTAATTAAATTTGAACTGTCTTGTTTTTGCCTATTTGCGTCCACCCTTCCAACTTTTCCTGAACTTCCAAAGAAATTAATCATTTCCCATAGGCGCGGCCTTTCAATGCTTCTATTTTCCGTCCCTTGATCTTTTGCAATTTAATTCTCTTTATGCGTTAAATGTGGATAAAATCGGAAACTTTAAATTTTTTGTTGACGGTTGAATTGTATGAAGGTCTGTCTCCAATACGGTCTATGCTTCATGCTTCACATAAATGTTTACAAGGCTGCTGCAAATACAATATTTGATAAATTTCCTCCAGAGCTCTATATCTCATTACAGTATCAAATTTAAGAGGGTTAGGCACAAAGAGAAAATCAAATCAAAATTGAAAGCAAACCAAATAATGTTTTTGGTTGGTGTCGATTGCCTATCCGCCCATGTGCTCCTGCACCATAGATGGGCTAACCTTCCCTTTGTGAGTTACTGTGGTCCATTTCTCTTCTGGTTTTGATATCTCAGAAACCCACGGAGGGTCCAGAGGCTTTGGAGGGGACTTGGCTCTCGACATCGCCAATGAACAATCCTTTATTTTATGCTCTGAGCATTGACACCGGAAGCACGTAGTTGGTAAATTTAGATAGAGCACACACTAAGTGTGGTGAATGCCACCAATCAGAATGTCAATCATGTCTTTGAGATCATGAGATAAATCCACTTCAACAAAGACCCGTTTTTGGGGTTGAGCATGATAAAACCGATCGACCTTGACACATATGACCTTCCCAAGAGATGCAACAATAACTTGGACAAAATGTCAACAAAGCAAAGGAAGACCATGGAATTCAAGCTAGACAAGCACACAAAGTTTCTTATCATTTGAGGCAGATAAGTCTCGAGACAAGGATGAAAAACCAGCATAGATGACCAAACATACCATGGCCCATGTTGGAAAATAGCTTGAAGATGGTTGACCTCAGCAAAATGAAAAAGAAAAAAACCCTTTGGTGAGATTTTGTACCCCATCAAGATGAATCCCATGAAGGGCCCATGACTTGGCAACCCAGTCTCGTAGCATGCTTTCAGGGGGGACCCTCCCAACAAAATAACCTATAAGAGTATGTTGTTCTAACCTTTGACATACATAATTGAATTTTGGGGTGGATAAAATCACATCTACGGGAGTCTCAGAAGGCATACCTTGTGGAATAATTGTGGCATTCATTTTTGGGGTCACTTGTTTGGAGGAACCATTTTTCATAGATGCCACACCATCAACACCAATAACAACTACTAGGTTGAAGCTGACCACAACCATTTTAAATGAAAGCTCCTGTAATAAATGCGGTATGACACAAGACCAAATAATATAGAAAAGACCAAAATACACAACAATAAAATATTATTAGATTTTAATTTTTGGGAATCATTAATTGAATATTTTTTATTATTTTTGATAAAGGAAAAAATAGGTTTTGAAGGGACCAAAAACCTTTTACAAATAGATTTTGAATGGATCTGGAACTCTCAACCAGAAGG
The DNA here is from genome assembly GCA_007115665.2 of Sequoiadendron giganteum. Taxonomy (NCBI): domain Eukaryota; kingdom Viridiplantae; phylum Streptophyta; class Pinopsida; order Cupressales; family Cupressaceae; genus Sequoiadendron; species Sequoiadendron giganteum. The sequence continues at coordinate 433,057,066 of CM021101.1, read as the reverse complement.
TTGTCTAAACATAAAGACAAGAAAGCATAGACAACCAAAGATAAAAAGGCAACCAAGGCCAAAGAACCACAACCGACTACAAAGCCGCAAGAAAACAGCCAGCAGCCAGCCAAAAACTAGCCCCCAAACAAGAACCATCAAGATTTACATTTAGAGTTACTCTTGTGGGAGCAGAGAGTCATGTCAAAAAGAGGCTTAGAGGACTTTTCTTTCTTGCCTTTTACAGTAATCCAACCCTCATCCACTTGTGCTACCTTATGAAGCCAAGTCAGTGCACCATTATCCTGAAGAAGAATGCCTGCATCCGCTGTCTTAGAGATTTGATCTGAGTTCCTCCCTGCAGGCATGGCCATATCAGGAGAGCCACCCGAAATGATAGCCAAAACACTATCACCGGAAGTGGCAACCATAGGCCCAATCTCTTTCTCTTTAGGGGTTTCAACATTGTAGTCTTGCATAGCATCAACAACCCCTCCATTTGAGACATCTGGAGAGGATGCCCCAAGGCCCTATGATTCCAAAGCAACCACCTCGGAAAAACTCCTAGGTTGTTCAACTTTTTTCTCAACCGTATAATGCTGCTGAGAAGCACCTTTCCACCATGCAGCCTTCATGACTTTTTTCTCAAAACCACATTGTGCAACAAAATGACCTATTTTAAAACATCTTCTGCAACGGAAGAGAATCCCCTCATAGTCCAAAGATTGGACCCAAGACCCCTTGGAAGATATTTTTTCAATAAATTAGTGAATTGTGATTTTTTTAAAATATTAAATATAAAAATAAAAATAAATGAAAAATGTAAAAAAAAGAGAAATAGAAGAAGTGTAATTATGTTTTAAAATTGTGATTAAATAATATATTTTTTAACCTTTAACTAAAATTTTATATTTTAAAATGTAAGTAATTATATATAAGTATTTATTTTAAAGTCATTTTGTCATATATGGGTGGAATATTTGTCTCCCAAAGAATATCTCTAAGCATATATATATCTATATTAGAATTAGGATTAAAATCAAGGTTAGGATCAAGGTTGGAATTATGTAGATTTTTTAATTAATTAATTTAAATAGGTTTAATATCTTAGAATTAAGGTTAAAATTAAATTAGAATACATATAATTTTAAATTAGAATTATAATTAAAATTATATAGATTATTTTAATATTAGAATTTTGTAATTTAAGATTAGAACATAAATAAAATTTAATTCTAAATTATTAATTATTACTTCAAACATTTAAAATAATTATAAAGTTTTATTCAATTATATTATAACCATAGGTCTTAATGAATAGTTATTTTCAATATTTTAATTAAAATAATTATTAATTAGGATTAGGTTATAATTAATAATTTTAAGGTTTAATTAAAATCTTAATTTTATGATTACTAATTCTAATCCTAATTCTTATTAATTATTATAATTTTAAAATCAATGTAATTATTGTTAGGGCTAGAATTTGATTTACAGTAAGGATTAGGACTAAAATCAAGGTTAAGATTAGGGCTAGAATTAGGGTTAGGGGTAAGCTTAGACTAAGGGTTAGGGTCAAAATTAGGATTAGGATTAGAGTTAAAATAAGGATTATGGTTAGAATTAGGGTTACAATTATAATTAGGATTAAAATTAGGCTAGAATTAAGGTTAGAATTAGGGTTATAATTATAAATACGATTTGAATTAGGTTAGAATTAGGTTTAGAGTTAGTGTTATATTTGGGATTAGAATTAGGGTTAGGATGAAGCTTAACGTTAGGGTTAAAATTAAGGTTAAGGTTACAATAAGGGTTAGAACTAGAGTTATAGTTAGAGTTAGTGTTAGAATTAAGACTAGAGTTAAATTTGAGTTAGAGTTAGGGATACAATTAGGGTTATGGTTAAAATCAAGGTTAGAAATATGGTATTAGGTTTACAATTAGGATTAAGGTTAGAATTAGGGTTATGTTTGAGGCTTGAATTAGGGTTAAGATTAGGATTAAGATTAGGATTAGGGTCAACATTAGGTTCAAAAGTATAGATTTATAAATATATACAATCATCTGAAAGTATATAAAGTTACATATATAATTCATATTATTATATAATAGTGTACCATACTACAAAAAATATATAGCATTATTTTTGTATACATAATTCATTTATATTATTCTCAAATTAAAGCATCTATTTATACCAAGTTTTCTAATTGAAATTGAGACATTTCCTACCAAATGTCAAAATAACTATAGCAAACATTTCTTCTAAAATTTATCTTCTATATGCATAACAAAAGCTCCAATACTAATTGTTATGCCTTGCATAACCACCCCATCTTTTGCCTTGGTCAAAATGGGTCCCCCTTTATGTTTTTGTCCTTGGTTGTTTTTCAAACAAAGTTTGGAGTCTTTATTTTCCAACACTTTGTTTTTCTTTGGTTTATTCTGTCAGAACCGGAGCCGGAACTGAATCGGGTTTTGAAACTTCTTTCAAGGATCGTTCTGATTCCAATCCTAACAGTCTTCTTTTGTCTTTTTTGTTTTGTCTCTGTCGGAGCCGAAGCCGGAGTGGAAGTTAAGCTTGGATTTATGCAAAGTTTCAAAGTCAAATCCTGTTCTGCCTCCGCCTTTGCTTTTTGGACTTTTGTTTAGACTTAGGTTTTGTGTCAAGTTTTTCCTGTTTCGGTTTTTATTTGTTATTTTGTTGTTTGTTTCGCTTTCTTCTTTGTTGGCGGAAGCAAAAGCGGAACGGGAACAGAGTTGGAAAATTACCCAAGTTTCTAAATCATTTTTCACTTTAATTCCGCTCCCGCTGTGGTCGTTGACTTTACTAAAGTCGCACAACAGTAATGTGTCAGTCCCTCTGCAATTCCGACTCCGCTCTACCACATTTATGGCATTAATTACAGGAGCTCTGCACGTATGAAACTGCGAGTTTTTACCTTAATTAGGGATTAGTTGGTAGTTATCTTCATTGTTAAAAGATCAAAGAGTGAACCGGAGTTACAGTGGAGCATTTGTGCGTGTGAATCGATCGAAAGGGAGACAATTACATGTGGATTGCTTCAAGGGACTAACCTATTTATTTGTGTTTGAGGTAGGGTTTTCTGTTCTTCTCTTTCGTTTTCTTTCACGTTTTCCGTTTTTGTTCGGTCATTGGTTTCATGCGAATTCGTGATTATCGGTTCTATTGTGAGTTCATGTGGTTCGTTTTCTTTCTCTGTTGTTTAGTTTTCTTGTTTTTGTTTTTTGCTTTTTTGGTTTTGTTTCTCGTTTGTTTGTTTTTGACATGGTCGTTTTCACGTTTTAATCGTGACCAGATCGTGGTGCCCTAGTTTTTAAATGCATAGTTTAGTTACTGTTTTACAGTGAGTAGGATTTTGTAAATTATGGTTTTACTTAGGAAACCTATCGCGCATCGAATCTGATTTAATTTGGATGGGGTTAAATTCGTGCCCTAATTATTTGAAATCGAGGGTTTGTGATTTAGGGTTTTTGACATGTTCTTGTTTTAAATATGATGCCCTAATTAGTTCAGTTGCCTCTCGGTCATATGGGGATGGTCTTGTATAGGTTATTTTCTAGCCCCTTTTTTGATATGACCTAGTCCTTAAAATCATGATGTCATTTATCATTTGGTTAAAATATCTTATGGCGTAATGGTTATTTTAGGCAAAAGCGAGATCGGAATCAATTTAGACTTTGAACCATGTTTTGTAATAAGTATCGATTCCATTTCCATCCCGTCTTCGACTCCGCTTACAATAAGAAGCAAGCTTTCAAAATAATGGTAACCTAGGCAGAAGCGGGACCAGAATTGAATGTGAAATTAGAAAATCTTCATGAAACCGAATCGGTTATCGTTTCGGTTACTATTCCAATTTCGACTCCAGTCCCGCTTGTTATTACTATAATCTCAATAACGGTTTTGGATCCAATCTCGACAATGTTTTTAAAAAAGAGACTATTTAGAGTGTTTTCTGCCTGGTTCCGCCTCCGGTATATATATGAAGGGTAAGATTTTAAAGCATATGTTGTTATATTTGCTCAAGGATCTAATTTGAGGTTATATTGCAAGAAGCTAAAGAATGTTAGGAGTATCAGGAGAAGCTTTCCAAAGGAATTAGCCTGCAAAAACTTCAAAGGCATCAACTAAGCCTAAGAAGATTAAGTCGGAGCAGTTGCCTTATACCTTGAGGTATAACCATAGGGATTCTGCAGTCACTGTTAGCAAAGTGGAATCTGATTGGGCTAATGTAACTCACACCAATCTAGGCCTATTCAATTTTGAGGAGTTATACTCAGAAACATTCACTGAGGATGTAATAGGGAGAACTGGAAGAATAGTTAAGTCTGGCTTGGCTCACATCACTTTATTTCCTCTATCCATCCAATGCCCGGAATTGATTATGACAACAACAGGAGCTTACAATCCGGCCACTAGACAATGTATGGATTCACAGGACAATGTGATCATAGACCTAACTCCTCAAATGTTTCAGCACATATTCAGTGTCCCTGATCCAAAGAACCTGGTACAGTTAAATGAGGCAGATGCTTTAGGGATATATAGCAAACACAAGGAGGCTAATAAGGCTCACTTGAATAAGAAGTGGTTGAGAATAGAGAAGTCTCTGACAAAGCTTTATGATCAACCAAAGGGTAGAATTTTACAAAGAGGTATCAGACCTAATAATGATGTTGTCTAGAGCCTTTGGGAAGAGGGATGCATTTCATTTCAAGGAATGGATGTTTCCTTTCATTCAGAAAATCTTTAATGGCAAGCAACAGTTTGATTGGCCTATGATTGTCTCAGATACCATTCATGATTAGCTAACCAGAATAAGGGAAACCAAGAGCTTTTTCATGACTTCTTATGTTGTCTATGCAGCAGCTAGAGGAGGCATCTTTCCAGGTTTGAACAAAGTAGGAATATTGGGAGAAGTTGATGGACAAAAGAGAGTATGGGATCATTATGATCAGCAATCCCTACAGGTTTCTGAAACACAATTTCAAAAAGTTAATGATGCATTCTTATATGTAGTCATTAACCAGCTTAATGGAGATGCAGGGTATAGATTGAGCTAGGAAGCCATGGCCTTTATCACAAAATGGGGATGTTGGTATATCCAATACCCCAAGTTCACTTATTTCAGGTTGGCAAGATTTGAGGGTCATCCCCATTTACTTCCAAGATGCTGCAGTAATAGGATGATTTTGATGGAGTTTGTCTATCAAGCTCTAGGGGTCAATGCCCGATTTGGGTTAAAACACAAACCAGGTTGTCACAAGTTCCCCATGCAATTGGCTGAATACAGCTGCCCACACCTTGTGGGAGCTAAGGTGGTTTGCAGTGAGTTGATACATTTAAAGTTGGGTTTGTATACTGCTCGAAAGCGCTTTGATCCAAAGAAGAAGATGAATGCTTTGCTGGCTTCGGTCTTTGACAAACATTTCAATCTATTAGAGGACTTATGGAATGATCTTCGGGATGAATATGACCTCAGGAAGAGGAATTATGAGAGGTTGCCTGTTTCACTCATGGTAGAATTCGGGGTCAAAGATGATATTCCTGATAAATTAGTAGATGATGGAGTTGTGTTGGATCCATCATATGAAGCATTGAAAATTGGTACCAAAAGTTTGGATCCGGTAGATTGGGATGGTGAGGAGACCATCGACATCAAGCAAATAGGGAGACCAGTCTTGGATAGGAGTATCCATTGGGCTGTTCGAAGAGCCAAAACTCTTAGGGGTCCATCTCCTAAGAAAGGGAAGGGATACAAGAGAATCAAGAGGAAATTGCCTCCCAAAGAGCCTTTGGAGTTCTTCCCTTCCGATATTGAAGAAATCGAGCTTGAATCCCCTACTCAAGATTTACGTGGAGTACAAGAGGAGGATGCCCAAACAGGACCTGTGGTTTCAACACCAGCAATAGATGAGTCATCTGCTCAAGTCCTTCCTGCAAAGCAACAAGAAGGAGAAATGCCTAAGGTGACTCTTCATGATATAGCTGAAACGTTGAAAGGAAAAGGAGTAGAACTGGAGATCCACGATGTTGAAATGGACTCTGATGAGACCTTATCAGAGAAGGATGCACAAGAAAAGATGCCTCTAGAAGAGGAAACTAAGCATGTGCTAACAGAGGAAGATCAATGGGCATTGTTTGAGGAAGCAAAGAAAGCTTTGGATGCTCAAGCACATGCAGAAGCAATGGAAAAGTAGAAGGCAATAGATGCTAAGGCACAAGCAAATGCCTTACTTCAACAACAACAAATGGAAGCCAAGCGAAGAGCTGATGAAGTGCAAAAACAACAAAGGCAAAAGGAGCAGGAGCTCAAGACCAAGAAAGAGAATGATAAACTAGAGTTGGTGCAGAAAATTCATGATTTAAAGGAGGAAAAGGCAAAGCAGCAAAGAGAGAGAGAAGCTCTTGTGGCCAAATTGAAGCTTGTTGAAGAAGCCTATAAGAAGGAGGAAGCAGAACGTATACAAAAAGAGAAAGATGTTGAGGAGCTAGCCAAGCAGTTACAAAAGGAAAAGGAAGACTCGGATAGACTTAAAGCATTGGAAGAAGAGAGAAACCGGGTACTTGAGGAGAAAAGATTAGAAGAAGGAACAAGGAGACAAGAGGGTGCAAGAGCAGAATGATAAAGAAGAAGCTGAAAAGCTTGCACAGACAAATGTAGAGCAAGAACAACAAGAGGTACAAGAGGTGGATTCTCAACCTAAGGTTAATGTGCTACTGCCCTCTACTATTGTTGCTTCTTCTTCAAATGTAATGACCACTACTCCGAGTGCTCCCACTTGGTTAAAACTGGATCTTCAAAAGAGATCAGTAACACCCTCACAACCTCTCAATTGGGATGATATGATGAAGGAGATTGAAAAAGAAAGGCCCAAGAAGAAGGATAAAATATTGCATTCCACTAGACTTACCGAAGGAGGAGAAATTGTTGCTGAATGTGCAATACCAGTGGTGGACAAGGATGTGGGGGATATGCAGCTAACTGATTACCAGTTGGGCACGATCAACTTGGGGAGACCCACAAGGAATCAGCAAATGAACTTGATTGATGTGGTAGCATCATCCACCAAATCAAGAATGATGAAGGATAAACATAAAAAGGATGAGCTTAAAGCTCAATTGGATCAACTCCACACTTTCCTGAAAAATGTTTTTGCTCCAAGGTCACAGCAAAGTACCACCATTGAGACACCAATTTTGCTTAGCAAGAGAGAGGTGGATGATTTGGTGCAAATAAGGAGAGGTTGGAATGATGGATAGGTGGACCGATGGGCTTAATCAGGAGATAGGTGAGGTGTTGGGCAGCGGTTTTGAGATTCACAAGATGACAGTAGAGGGGTGATCCCACAATAGTGGTTTACAATTTTTGGCCAAACTGGACACTAAAATTATTATTTTAAACTAAATCTTCACATTCAGAAACCTATAGCGGCTAAACCATGAGGAATTTGAAGATGATGCAAACTAGAGTCTCATCACATTTTGTCTGTAGATTCTAAAAATATTTTTTTCAAAATTTTTGGAATAAGATTGCACTTCTTTTTTCATCTCCCACGAAAACTGGTTTTTTTCATAAAACAACATTTTTAAAAAGTGACGCTCACCGTATACAACATAACTTTTTTTGTATGAAGGATTAAATTATAATTTTTTCGAATTTAGATTTGTAACTACGATATCTAGCACTTTCATTTGGTCTTATAGTTTTTTATTGAATATTTTTTCCTTAATAGATTTTCGAAGTCAAACCAATTGCAATTCATACATAGGCGGACTGTATACAACATAACGTTTTTTGTATGTATTGAAATTCAATTTTTTTTTTTTTAATGGATCAAGGACATCAATACCCAACACGAACATATTTTTAAAAAAAATATTTTGATAATTTTCTATTTTTCTACATGCGCAAAACAAAGAGTTTGATTTTTGATGAAAAACCTATGTTTAATAAAACTAAAAAAACACGTACATAATAAAACCAAAACATATTAAAATTATATTCATGGGATAGCTCATTTTGAGGACTACCATAATCATTTGAAATAAATTTTAAATGAATTCATTTGATCCCCCAAAAGGTAAATCAAATGTGATTTTTTATCAGGATTTTGATAGGTGTAAAGGAGACTCATTTATAGGTATGGTTTAAAACTAGCGAGATTCTATCCAAGGGGGTTTGATCTAAGGTGGTTTGATAAAACCCTTTTCAATTGGAATCCTTAAAATGGAACTTTTAAAGGCTTAAATCATTATATTTTCTAAAAATATGTGATTTCAGCAAAAATCAGTTCCTCTTAGAAATTGTAAACCAGCTTTGTGGGATCACCCAGAGTTAATAGAAGAGATGAATCAACATGCCAAAGCATTGGGTGAGCAAGACGAGGAGTATAGAGGATATATCCAGAAGCTGAAAGAGATTAATAAATTGCTGAAATCCACTCTTCTAGAACAGTCAATCCTTGAAGAGGACAACACAGATTTCATGGAAAAGACCTCCAGCATAGTCCGGTTTAGATCTGACTTTTTATACAAACATAAGAATGAAGTTCAAGATTCTAGCAAGGATCTAAATGAACAACTTGATGAGTTAGAAGCGGTTGTTGCTATTATAGTAAATGTTGATATACCGATAAAGGAAGGCCTGCCTTTGAGTTAGTTAAAAGAGAAATGGGATGATAGACTTAAGGAGGTCGTGCAAAAGGGAGATGATGGAGAGGATCTGTTGTTGGATCAGTTGATGGATATTAAAGAATAGGTAAGGGCTGCTAGAAGGGAGTTGACAAAGTTAAAAGACATGAGAGGATTTGTTGTTGCGGAACTGAAAAGGATTAAATTTGAAGACAGTTGGATTGATGGACCAGATTTGGATATGCTTCAACAAGTCTTCTCTAGTTATGATGAGTACACTACAGAGCAAACTTTGCATGCATAATTGATAGTCTCATGCATGCATGGCTTTCTATTCTCCTCCGCATGCATGACTGGTAGTCTTAGAGGTGCATGGATTTATTTTCTTTTCTCTCTTCTTCTCTCCAGTTTACTAGATGATCAATGTAGGAACTAGAGATCAAATTGATCTGAGTTTCTAAGGAAATTTAAGTTCCTAAAAAGGTGGATCTCGACTTTAGATAGGGAGGACTTCATATTTTTATACATCTATATATACCCGTAAGATATCATATTGTAAAGGTTGGCTGATGAGAATAAGATTAGCCACCTGATAGTAGGAGATAGAATTTTTCATAAATTTTACAGAGATACTTTGTTATTTTATTTACAGTTGAATATAAATACAGGTTTTTACGCAATATGGTGTTGGAATTGAGTTTATTGGATAAGGTTGATGAATTATAGTCTATTTCTATGCCGGTGATTGTGCTGAAGCATAAGTGTTTCTTTTGTGATGAAAATCCTTAGAAGGAACCAGATTTAAAGATTATTTCGTTAAATTATATGTGAATTGAATTATTGAAAGTCTGTTGATCTATGATTTTGGCAACGAATGAGAGTGTGTTCTTTTGGAATCTTTAAAATATTTATGATGTGTGATTGTGATGTTAAATTAAGCACCTTAGATGCATGCAATATTATGGACTGTTCCGTAAATTGCATCATGCTATGGTTTTCTTGATTTGTTGGAAGAACATTCATTGTTGAAAATATATGTCCGGATATTAGATAAGTTTTATTCATGTTTCACTAATGTACGCCTTGATCCATCTTTTTCTTTTATTTAAAACCCCCTTTTCGTTAAGAACAATTCAATGAATCAGTCATTATTTGCATTCCTTATTACCAGCAAAGGCCCCTTGAATATTACAGTTGCATGGACCAATTGAGTGACACCAGATAGTTGAGAACCAACTACTAGAACCTTGGGAGTTAGGCTACTATATGTTGTCTTTCTTTTTCAGGAGAAATAGAGTAGAGATATTTTGTTTAATGTTGTTTGTTTCATTTTCACCATCAACACTAATTATATTACTAACCCGAAAGAAAAGAGAAACATAGTAGGAAACTTTAAAAAACTAGGAACTATTTTCAATATGGAATATTTTCTTAGACGGTGTGATTTCAAAACAAGTGATGCATAGCGTCGAGTTCCTGTGGATTAATGTGGAGACTATTGTTTGAGAGTAGAAACTAGATGAGAAACTAGTAGTTAAGTATCAGTCCAAACTCCTTAATCTTAGTTACAAATTTATGCATTAGTTACAAGAGTCAACAAGTTGCTATTTTTGTTTGAGATGTAAAATCTAATAATTTTTTCAATTTATTTATTAGACTTTGGTTAAGAAGAGAATTTCAGACTAGGTCAAAATATGGGCTATACTTTATGCAAAGTGAAACATAGAGTGCAAATGAAGGTAAAGAGCCAATATTTTGTTAATTGTCTCAAAATATGCTGAAATTTTATGGACAAAGTTGGTTCGATGCATGCAACAAAAAATTATGTTAAGGAATGTTTGGAATTGAACAACAAATTTGGAAAAAGATGAAGAATGGGATGGAAATGAGAACAATATAAAAAATATATCAAGTTCTCTAGACTCTAAAATACTATTTACAAGAATTTTTGATTTGGGTTAGTAGTTTATTAAAATGTTTAACAACCCATATGAAACATGCTAAAAAGAAAGTTTAAATTCTTTTTTGTACAAAGCCTTGACAAATACTATATACCATTCCTAGATTATCTGTAAATCAAGATGATACTCGAGAGATAAATAATCATTTACAACTTATATGTGCTACATACATTTTTTTTTGCAATGGTTACATAATAAATTGAAACTATACTCCAGCAATAAAAGAGATTATGATGGGGACTATAGTTCATGACTAGAAGAACGAAATATTTTATACCATTTGAAGCCAATCATCAAAGGGGAAAGATTAACTTTTCAATAAATATGTAATAGAATGTGAGGAATTGTGGGTCATGGTCACAAGAAAGAAAGATTTTATACCATTGGAAGCAAATCATCGAATGGGAAAGATAAACTTTTCAGTAAATATATAACAAAATGAGAGGAATGCTTACACCAGGTGTAAGTATGTTTATAGTCAAAGTATATGTCTTTATTGAATAGGCATGGCATATTATTAACGAGCGTGACTTTTATTGTTGATGGACTTATTTTAACTAATTTATTTTTATGTTACTTATTTAACTATCTCACAGAGAATGGCACAAAACAATGGAAATCATGTCTTAGGTAGGTTAGTTGAAATAACAGGGAACTAGCACAAAAGTGAAGGCAATTATTGTGGACAGATGCTCTTGTGTCTTTATAGAAGGCATCTTGATGATAGGAAACAACTACAATATAAATAAATCTGTAGTATTAGCCACACCTCAAGGTAACACACCAAAAGATGGTTGTAGAATATGGTGGTCATCCTAGAGATATCATGAACTATTTTTATTAATTCCTCTAGCACATCAAAGTTACTTGAAATCTTCTCACCCTAAACATTGTCATCCAAAAATCAATAATTTCATTTGATATACCTTTTGATGCTTGCAAAGCAATGAAACCTAAAAGATCTTCGTGCAGTTGCTTAGCAAACAATCAAGGGGATGCATTATATTAAATAATTCAACACAACCAATATAAAATATTGGCCTCAAAGATGCATATATCACATCTCTGAGTACATTCATATTCATCTTATAGCTAATTTAAGCACTTTGCAATTCACATTGTAAAGACAAAAAATGGAGTTGTATTTCGTGAAACCGAAGACATAATAAAGTTGCTATAGATCTGCATTTTTATATAGCAATATTAGGTATAAATAATAGCATTTTGCCTATATCTTGAACAAAAGCATTATCATCTATAGAGACATGACATGTACACAAAAAAAGGGACTCCATTACCTCAAATTATAGATGCAAATCTATGCATAAAAATCATAATAGTAGACAAGACATTAGTGATCCTCTTCTTCAGTACCAAGAAAGTTTTAAAGCAACGCATCTACAACTTCATACTACATTAAAGTTCAAAACAAGAAGTTAAAAAGGTGAGGATAGATTTACAGATAAACCAATCAAAACCATAATTGCATGTCCTTCACTTGTGAGAAAACTTTACAAATTAAAAGAGTTTCATTGACTAAAGACATGAAGTAAATGCAAGTTATGAGAGAGAGATTACTTGCCTGATAACCACAGTATAAAAAATAATGGAACTCAGTCCTCAATCTGTCTAATACTTCTTGCAATTCCTATAGATCAAAACACGGGTGAAGAAATAAAAACAAGCTCATGTAAAAAGCAAAAAATATTTACAAACCCAAATAGATATAATTTTCTCATTTAAAATTTAAAGCTTCAAACTTCAAACCTATACATCTAGCATGGTCTAATGTTAGAGAGAATTTCCTACATATAAACATGTTTAAAGGCATGCTTATTGGAAATGGACATAATAAGTGACCTAGGAATTATGGCTTTTTCCTGAGGCCTATCTTAGTCAGTCAGAATGGGGTTAACCTTAGAAAAAAATTATTATGCTTAGATAGGTTGAAGGATAGATTTATTAATAGTTCACTGAATGAATAGCCTTGAGACTAGAACTATTCTTGTAAGCCATTTCTTAAGTTACAAGGCTCGCCAGAATTCAAAATTCAATAATATGAGAAATCCAACATGCTATTGGTATAGACGCTAATTGATTATCATTACTATGAAACATTTTTTTATAGATTATGTTCTAGATTCCCAATTTTCACATGCGAATTGTAGTGAACTTTAAAGCTAATAGACAACTAGCATACATACAGGCTGTAAATTAAATAAGTACATTCCTTAGACTATAGACTATTTTTGGGCCAGAGAAAAAATGGAATAAATAAACAACAATAAAACCAAAAGTTTTAAGGTGAGAATCGATCAATAAGAGCACAACATAACGAATAGAAAGAATGGTGATTAAGATAATGATAATGCTTAGATTTATTTCTTTGGCAGCTCTCTGTACTGTCATTGTTGAGTATGTGGAAGCTGAGGTCCAATTTGTTGTAGCTCAAACTTTTTGATGGATCCAACAATATCTCTTAGAGTACCATTGTATGTATATGGAATTTCTTTGAGCATTGTGATGTTTTTCATGGAGGGCTTCACAAACTGCCTATAGGGCTCTTCTCTATTAGAAATGGTGTCGTGATAATGGTAATATTAGGCCAATATCTGTCTCGATTTGAAAACCAAAAACAAAACACAGAGTTGTTGCTCTGTTTTTCCAGTCAAGCTAGAAATACCCAAATCTTAAATGCGGGAACACAAGGGAGACATGCTGCTTGATTCTCTATTAATCAACTGGAAATGAAAAAACATAAAACAAACTAAAAATAGAAAACTATTACAACTTTCTGGGAGCGATCAGAAGCTGCTCAACCAGACTGGTAATGATCAAGAGCTATCAACAGCTCGCTGTAACAATACAAATGGAACTATTTGTTGTTCCTAACAAACTCAGAGTGATTAGGAGCAATCAGTTGCTCACTGCAAACACTCTGCAAAAACTCTGAGCAATCTGGAGCTATCAGCAACTCCTTGCATATAAAGTTTTATGTTGCTGCTGCAACTTCACTTCTTCCTGCTGAACCTTTTTTGCTGCTGCAAAAACTTCTTCAACTTTCTAACTTCTTCCAACTTTTTCCCAACTGGCAGAATAATTTGCCTTCAATCCTTTTTGTCCAAAACACACATTCCCTCTCAAAATTTTGAAATCACCTACCGTAGTAAATGCCAATTTCAAAAACAACTACCTCATTCAATTATAGAGCTGTCGGGAGCTACAGGGAGGATCTCCAAAACAAAAAGGCTCCTGACAGGTAGGTGAGGGTTGCAAGAGGTCTGACGAATGAGTAGAGGCTCAGGAGAAACATTAAATTCCAACACTCCCCCTTTGTCCTGAGCCAACAAAACAACAGGATCAATCTTGATCCAAATCAACAACGCTCAATTTTCCTCTTAGGCTCACAAAATTGTCAATGCTCAAAGGCTTGGTGAAAATGTCTGCTAGCTGCTGCTCAGATCTGCAAAACTTTGTTTTAATTTCACCATTTTCAACCAATTCACGAATGAAATGATACCTCATTTCAATGTGCTTACTTCTTCGATGAAACACAAGATTTTTCATCAAAGCTATCGATGAAACATTGTCACAATAGATCACTGTTCCATCCTCTTGTTCTTCTTTCAAATTTTCTAAGATTCTTCTCAGGCAAATAGTCTGACATGCTGTTGCATTTGTTGCTATATACTCATCTTCAGTTGTTGATAAGAAAACAAAAGGTTATTTCTTGGAAGCCCAAGAGATAGCACCCGAACCCAAATGAAATACATAGCCTGAAGTGCTCTTCCTATCATCCAAACTTCTTGCCCAATCACTGTCAGTGTAACCAACCAGCCCATAAAGAGCCTTCTTCAACCTATACACCTTGTGTTCTTGGCCTGAAACTTCATATCCAAAAGGTTGCTCCACATAAACCTCTTCTTTCAATACTTCATTAAGGAAGGCATACTTCACATCCATTTGAAATACCTTCCATTTGTGCTAGGCAGCAATAGCTATGACTACCCTCATAGTCTCCATCATAGCAATAGGGGCAAATGTCTCATCATAGTCTCTTCCAAACTATTGTTTGTACCCCTTGAAGACTAATCTTGCCTTGTGCCGATCTATTCTTCCTTCGGCATTGATTTTGGTCTTATAGACCCATTTTACTCCAATAGCTTGCTTGCTTGGAGGCAAGTCAATCAACTCCCATGTATTGTTTCTTTCTAATGCATCTATTTCCTCATCCATTGCTTCACACCATTTTTCCTCTTTCACAGCTTCTTCAAAATAAATTGGATCATTGTGAGAAAATAGTACAAAATTCACATTCTCATCAAATTCATCATCATACCTTTCATTTTGGTAGATCTCCCTTAGAATCTTGGTCTTTCTTGGCATTAGCGAGGCGAGAGTGGGGTCTGAATTTTCAATGTTGCTGCTGTTTTGCTGAACAGGCTAATTCTGGAGCGATCGGGAGCTGTCAGGAGCTCGTCGGGAGCTGTCAAAAGCTCGTCGGGAGCTGTCAGAAGCTTGTCTGAAACTGTCAAGAGCTCGTCGGGAGCTGTCAAGAGCTCGTCCTTTGCCTGTCTATGGCTGTTTCCCTTTCCGTCTGTTTTGATCAGGAGCGATCAGGAGCTGTTAGGAGCCATCATTCTCTACTGCTGCAAGATTTTCCTGATCTTCATTTTCAATTTTTTCATCACTCTGCACTATCGGGAGTTGTCGTTCCATCCCATGACTGATCTTCTAAAAACTCCACATCTCTACTAATGATAATTTTTTTGGTGACCAGATTGTACAACCTATAGGCTTTGGACTCTTCACTGTAGCCCATGAAAATGCACTTTTCACCCTTGTCATCCAATTTTTGCCTTTTTTCTTTAGGCACATATGCATAAGCCACACATCCAAACACTCTCAAGTGTTCAACCGTCCATCTTCGTTTTGTCCATGCCTCTTGAGGTATCTTATCATGGACTGTCTTAATTGGACTTCTATTAATCAAATGCACGGCTGTTGTAACAGCCTCTACCCAATATTTTGTAGGGAGTCCTTTTGCTTTTAGCATGCTTCTTGCCATCTCTACGATGGTTCTGTTTTTCCTTTGAGCCACTCCATTTTGTTGTGGAGTATAACTGGTTGTGAGCTCCTTTTTTATGCCATTCTACCTGCAAAAATTCACAAAACAATTGGAGGTATACTCTCCTCCTCTATCTGACCTTAGGACTTTAATAAAATGTCCACTCTCTTTTTCAGCCTGGGCTTTAAACAATAAAAACTTATTAAATGCATCATACTTGTGCTGCAAAAAATAAACCCATGTCTACGGCTGAAATCATCAATAAAGGTCATAAAAAATTTGCTATTATAAATGGAAGTGATTTGCATAGGATCTACCAAATCAGTGTGCACCAACTCCAATGGTGCCCTTGCCCTTGTAGAGTTGCCCGATTGAAAGGGCTGCCTATGTTGCTTGCCCAAAATGCAAGCCTCACATCTAACATTAGGCTTTACTATCCTTGGCAAACCATCAACCATCTTTCTTTTGAACAAAATACTTAAACTAGCATAGCTTAAATGTCCATACCTGAGATGCCATAGCTTGGAGGGGTCTTCAATGGTGCTCTTGAGGGCTGCAAGTTGTATTGTTGTACATTTTCCATCCATGAGAGGTGCTACAACAGACTGAGATGAGAAGCACGTCTCAATCTTCAACGAAAACATCTGGTTCTTTGTCATTTGTATTGCTGCAAACACCTTTGTCCTCTCATTCTTGTTATAAATGACACATATGCCCTTCTCCATCAGCACTTTGTATCCATTCTGGATCAGTTGTCCTACACTCATGAGGTCATGCTTTAACCCCAATGCGAAGAACACATTCTGGACCTCTTTCCTCTCACCTTGCTTGGTGTAGATCATAATAGATCCTTTTCCTTTGAAAAGAACAACTCCATTGTTCCCCATTCTAATTTATGATGTAACATTTTTATCAATGAAAGAAAAAAGATTTTCATTACCACTCATGTGGTTGTTGCAACCGTTGTCCAAGTACCAAACTTCGGGGCTGCCTTCTTCACCAACATTGCACATGATGAAGGTCATGGACTGATTTCCTTCAACCACATTTGAATTAGCAACATTAGCATTTTGTCTTTGCTGATTACCGTGCTTCTTCCAACACTCACTAGCATAGTGTCCAAGCTTGTGATAGTAGTAGCACTCAATGTTGCTCTTGTCACTTCTCCCACTCGAACTGTTATTTTTTGTGCTTCTTCATGAGTTGTTCTGAGAGCTGTTTGCTCCCTCTTGGCTGCTTGCTCGTCCCGAGCTTTCTCCACCAACATTTCCTTGACTGGATCTGCCTTTACCTCTTCGGGAGCCATTTCTACCTCTCCCTCTACCTCTTGCATTCGACTGAGCTTTGAAGGCTTGCTCTTGGGAAGAAGTAGCAAACCTTTTTAGGCGCTGCTCATGGGTATGGAGAGAACCCATTAACTCATCTACTGTCAAAGTAGAAAGGTTCGTCACTGCTTCAATAGCAATGACAAGAGGATCATACCTCGTGGGTAGACATCTAAGAAGTTTTTCAACAATCTTCAGCTCCTCGAACACATCTCAGTTTTCTCTTAGCTGGTTCAACAAACTGGAGAACCTTGTTTGAATGTCTACAACAGACTCACTTTCTTTCATTTCAATAAATTCGAACTCTCTTTGAAGTAGCTGGAGCTTCACACCTCTAACTTTATCATTCCCTTTGTAACCAGTCTGAAAGATTTCCCAAGCCTCTTTTGCATACTCAGCTGCTGCTATTCTGGGAAAAATGGCCTCTGTCAAGGCTGCTTCGATCAAACTCAAAGCTTTTGCATCCTTCTTCCTCTGCTCCTTCAACTGGGTCTTCTGGTTGTTTGTGAGAGCTGCAAATGCAGTTGGGTCAGTGATATCCATGAACCCATTTATGAGAAAATCCCATAAATCATTGGCCACCATGATGGTCTTCATCTTCTTGGTCCAAACATCATAGTTTTGTCCATTAAAAGATGGTGGTTGCTGCCAACTCCTTGCTTCATCTCCAGCCATGTCTCTTACAACAAAAAACTCAACACCCAGAAAAAATAAATGCCCAAACTCACAAGGAAATGGGGCCTATGGCTCTACTACCATGTCTCGATTTGAACACCAAAAACAAAAACACAAAGCTGCTGCTCTGTTTTTCCAGTCAAGCTGGAAATACCCAAATCTTAAATGCGAAAACACGAGGGAGACATGCAACTTGATTCTCTATTAATCAACTGGAAATGACAAAACATAAAACAACTAAAAACAGAAAACTATTACAACTTTCTAAGAGCGATCAGAGGCTACTCAACCAAACTGGTAATGATCAAGAGCTATCAACAGCTCGCTGTAACAATACAAATGGAACTATCCGTTGTTCCTGACAAACTCAGAGTGATCAGGAGCAATCAGTTGCTCACTGCAAACACTCTGCAAAAACTCTGAGCAATCCAGAGCTATCAGCAACTCCTTGCATAGAAAGTTTTATGTTGCTGCTGCAACTTCACTTCTTCCTACTGAACCTTTTTTGCTGCTGTAAAAACTTCTTCAACTTTCTAACTTCTTCAAACTTTTTCCCAACTGGAAAAATAATTTGCCTTCAATCCTTTTTGTCCAAAACACACATTCCCTCTCAAAATTTTGAAATCACCTACCGTAGTAAATGCCAATTTCAAAAACAACTACCTCATTCAATTATGGAGTTGTCGGGAGCTACAGGGAGGATCCCTAAAACAAAAAGGCTCCTGACAGGTAGGTGAGGGCTGCAGGGGGTCTGACGGATGAGCAGAGGCTCGGGAGAAACATTAAATTCCAACAATATCATGTGCCAAAATGGGAGCTTTAGAACTAGGCGTGTAAATGGAGTAATGCACAAGATAAGGCATGAATTGTTTTCTCTAGTAGGCATGATTGCAAAATGTGGAAGAACAGACAAACCAAGTGAACTGTTTGACCAAAAAACTCATATGAAATGAAATTGATACATAAACATTTTCAAACCCTAGCTAAATTCATAAACAAAATATGTGTAAACATGTAGAGTAGATTGACATTTTGCTTCAATGATTTTTTGGGATCAAAATCAATGTTTCAAAAAATCCCAATTTACTGAGCTTTTGAAGGTAATTAACAAAATATAAAAAACCCAATTTTTTGTAGTAAAAAGAATTCGATACATATACATATTCAAAACCCTAAATTTTAAAAATCATAATCTGTATGTGTAAACATGCATAATAGCTTGGTAGTACCCAAAACCTAGAATCCTTGGCAGTACTTAGAACCTAGAATTCCTACTTCTTGGTAGTACCCAGAATCATAATCTTGGATGTTTGGATGCTTCCTTGCATGTAGTAACCAAAACTCCTACTTCTTGTCTTAGTAGCTCTCACACCGGTTTGTAACTCTTAGGAAGAAGTCACGATTTGTTAAACACACAAAAAACATAAATCCTAAACTAGACGCCTCAACAAAGAGCATGTAAGACTGTGACCCACAATAATAAACAATAGAAACAAAGCCCAGATAAAAGTAAACAAAAATATAAGGTTACACTAGAATGGAGCAACCCTAATGACTCAATTTTTCCTGGACTATCTTTGCAAGAAGATCCTTAGTGAAGAAACTGTCACTACCTTGTTCTTAGCCTCTAAAAGAAGACTCACAACTTGCAACTCTCGCAAAAAGAGAGATGCCTATAAAATGAACTCCAACTACAATAGCTAGGGAAGAAGAAATGCATTAAGTGAAAAGAAGGAGAGTAATGCATTAACCACGCATTCAGTGATTTTTTAGCCAGAGTCGACAACCTGCCAACAAAGCTCTCACAATTAGCATTTAATGCAAAAATATTTGCTCAAACCTATCTATGTCATCTTAATTTTTGAAATTGTTATGAGAAAAATAAAATAGAATTATACAACTTCTCGTACCAATAGGAAAAAAGATAAATAATAATTTTTGAATATAAAAAATATGTTCTTAAATGCAAACTATAGAAATAGAAACAAATATATTTACATTATACAATGTGATTAGTCAGCACAACAAAAAAAATTGAAATCAAATGATTGCAATAGTAACCTACCTACCGACAGGAACTAATAAGGAGTAGGAGTTGAATTAGTGTTAAAATCTCCTCAGAGCAAGTCTTTTAGATTTTCTTCCAAGCTAGTTTTTGAGTGCACAAATAATATAACATAGTATGAAGCCCTAATATTGGGCATGAATTTGAATTTGAAGCATAAGACCTCAAACTCGAAGGTGATTCTAATTCTCTTATTTTAAAGTTAGTGATGCAGGAGCATCTGAAGGTACCAACAATCAACATCAACCAGAAAAAGGAGTATTTTATTTTATTATGGAATAATGTTATTAGATGAATAAGATGCAATATTAAGGCTTAAATTTTTTTATTAAATTATTAGTCTTATTTAATATTGCAAATTCTAAGTGGGAGATAATGGTGGAGGTGACTTGGAAAATTTGAAAAATTAAAAAATTAAAAAAAGTAGAATTGGGCATGGATTTTTGGGGAGTTACAAGTTTTTATGAACTCTTTTATTTCACCTCATTAAAGCATTCAAAAATTTGGGTGCCCAAGATTGTGATGATAACTTTTTCTATTTTGGGGTCTAATGGAGTGGAGTGGAAAAATCAAATTTTCCTCTTGAATTGAATTTTTTTAAAAGTGGATTAAAAGATGCTTTTATCATTTAATATTTTCATTATTTCATTTTATTGAGCATCTTCCTCGATTGGGCATAGCATTTGGGGGTTATAAGAAAATGATGGAGGTCTTTCTTGAAAAGGCTTGATTTTTAACAATTTTGACGGGGTTTTGATGCCAAAAATTTGAAGAGGAAGGCTTGGGGTGTAGCCATTGGAGAGAAGACCAAAACACCATGAATTTTTAGGTCTGAAGATGTAGTTGTAGCAACATATAGATGGGGTTACAAAGGTTTCATTGCAACAAGGTTGCACATAACAGTTTGCAGGTTACAAGAGATAGAATCTTGTAAAGGAAGCCGAGTTGAAGAAAATCAATTTGTATTTATTTTTGCTACTTTTTTACCGATTTATATCAGATATTAGATGGTTTGCATCAACCCATATGGTTGCAAAATGTAATTTCAGTTTGGCATTGATTTCCATGTAAAACATGAGAGTTTGAATGAGAAAACTGAAGTCATTTCATTCAAATTTGTGTTATTACAAGAATTATTTTGAGTTGTTTAATTGTTGTCCAAAAAATGTGTGTGTGGTTGTGATATTTCATATTGTAAGGTGTTTTCCCCCTTGCGTCAGTGGTATCAGAGCTAGTGTTCTTGAGTGTATAGGTAGAAGCACCAATTGGAGGTAGTTTGCACCAGGACCTAAGGGTGGAGTGTGTGTGGTGCATAGATAGATCGTCAAATGTGAGGCATTCTATACCTGAGAAGTTGAAGATTGAGAGAGTGTGGCAAGTGTTTAACGGAATGACAAAGAAGAAGGACAAAAAGTTTTTCGTAGTTGTGTATGTAGGTGAACATGAGGGAGAGAATATTACAGAAGAATGTTTTGAGGATAGCATGAAGGAAGATGGTGAGATTGTAGTGGAGGACGAGAAGGAAAAAAGAAGTGCAACAATCAAAGAGGTAAATGATGTTGCAGAAGTGGATGAGTGTCCTTTAGAGGACTTTGAAGTATTAGAAAATGAAGGTTCAGCTGAGAGTGAAGGTGAAAAAGATATGGCAACCGATAGTGGTGAGTAAAATGTTGTAGAGAAAGAGGTAATACACAATATTTTTCATTTTTATGATGAAGATAAGAGTGTATTTTGTGTATATGAAAGAGTTGCAATAGAGGATAAAATTGATTCATGATTTATTAAATTTGAGAAGAATGATGGTTTGTATATTTTGGATAAGTTGGTTCAAATAGAGTTTGCTAGTGGTGTTCGGTACATGCAGAAGATTTGTTTGGTGTTGCAAAGTTTAGTACAGGTGCATTTTGGTGGAGGTGGTCAGATTATGGTGGGTTGAATCCCACAATATTGGAAGAGAGTGTGAATTGCTTTTGATGGAGGTGGTTGGTTTATGGTGGAGCTAATTCCATATTGAAGATATTGAGTGCAAAGAAGAATCGTCAGAGCAGAAGGATACTTGTTCCGGCTAGGTGCTGGAAGAGGAGAAAGAAGAACAAATCAGAGTTACCAGTTTCAGTGATGGAGTTTGTGGAAGATTTCCTGCAATCTTAAAGGGTGGTACTACCACTCAACTCCATTTTGTGAATCCATATTCACAAATATTTTTTCCTACCTGGCGTGTCTGGTGCAAGAGCATTTGAAGGTACCAACAATCAACATCAACCAAAAAAATGAGTATTTTTTTTGTGGAATAATGTTATTAGGTAAATAAAATACAATATTAAGGCTTAAATAATTTATATTAAATTATTGGTCTTAATTTATATTGCAAATTCTAAGTGGGAGATAATGGTGGAGGTGACTTGGAAAATTTGAAAAATCAAAAGAAATAAAAAAAGTAGAATTGGGCATGGATTTTTGGGGAGTTACAAGTTTTTATGAACTCTTTTATTTCACCTCATTAAAACATTCAAAAGGTTGGGTGCCCAAGATTGTGATGATAGCTTTTTCTATTTTGGGGTCTAGTGGAGTGGAGTGGAAAAATCAAATTTTCTTCTTGAATTGGAAATTTTCAAAAGTGGGTTAAAATATGCTTTTATCATTTAATATTTTCATTATTGCATTTTATTGAGCATCTTCCTGGATTGGGCGTAGCGTTTGGGGGTTACAGGAAAATGATGGAGGTCTTTCTTGAAAAGGCTTGATTTTTAGCAATTTTGAGGGGCTCTTGATGCCAAAAATTTGAAGAGGAAGGCTTGGGGTGTAGCCATTGGAGAGAAGACCAAAACACCATGAATTTGCATGTCTGAAGATGAAGTTGTAACAACATATAGATGGGGTTATAGAGGTTTCACTACAACAAGGTTGCACATGATAATTTGCAGGTTATAAGAGCTAGAATCTTGTAAAGGAAGCTGAGTTGATGAAAATCAATTTGTATTTGATTTTTGCTGTTTTTTACTGATTTATATCAAATTTTAGATGGTTTGCATCAACCCATATGGCTGAAAAATGTAATTTCAGTTTGGTATTGATTTTTATGTAAAACATGAGAGTTTGAATGAGAAAATTGAAGTCATTTCATGCAAATTTGTGTTATTACAAGAGTTATTTTGAGTTGTTTAATTGTTGTCCAAAAAATGTGTGTGTGGTTGTGAGTTTTCAGATTGTAAGGTGTTTTCCCCCTTACATCAGTTAGATGGAAATATGCTTCAATAAGAGATTAAGGCGATATAACACTATTTTGGATAGCATAGAGCTATTTGATTCTTTATCTATTGAATGGGTAGAGAGAAAAGGAAACTTAGTACTATATTTTTTGGATATTACAACTATCAAGTTACAAGATCTATCCCAAACAAATATTATAAAAGTGGAGCTACTGATGAGGCACTCAATCCTAGACAACATTAATCAGTTATAAGTATTTAATGATGAACATGATATTTTCAAGTTTTTAAACTTCCTTGATGAATATGATAATCATGAAATTGATGGATCACTTGATAAAAAATTTGGCTAGAAAAGAGACCATGTGTGGCTACGAGGTTATTAAATTAAAAACTAACATAATTCCTTAAGGCCTAATGACTCTAAAAATATTTTTTGATGGAGCTAACAAGATTCGAGCTAGACCTACTATTTAAATGAATATTATTTAGAGGAAATTAATCTAGGGGCATAGTCTTCCCCTAGGTGTACCTACATTGGAAAAAGGATGAGCCCTAAGGTTATAATATTTCTCACTTCATTGTTGAGGAAATTTAGTAGAGTTTTTCATGGTCATATGATGAATTAAAAGCATGCAAAGAAGATTTATTTCATCATGAAATGACCCTCAAGATTGTTTCCAAACCTTTTAGGTAGAAATAAAGGCTAGTGAATCGTACAATGGCCCAGGCTAAAATAAAATAAGAGCTTACTAAGGTCAAGGAAGCTAGCGTTATCAATCCTATTAGGCATTCTACATGGGTGTCAAACTTGGTTCCTATCAAGAAGAATAATAGGGATATATAACCATGTGTAGACTTTAGAAACTTAAGCATTTCTTCTTTGAAGGATTATTACCCTTTGTCAAACATGGAGGCAATGTTACAAAAGGTAACTAGTTGTGAGTTGTTATCTATGATATATGACTTCTTAAGATATAATTAGGTTAAGGGGAAAGAGTCTAAAAAATATAAGATTGATTTCACAACTCTATGGGATACCTATGTGTATGTTTGAATTCCATTTGGGCTAAAGAATACCTAAGAATTTTTTTAGAGATAAATGGATGTAGTATTTACATATATTATTGATATTATATTGGTTGTTTACTTGGATGATCTGATGACCTCAAAAAAGGAAGAAGGGCATTATGATCACTTAAAAAATAATTTTAAAAGATGCTTTGATTATGGGATATATCTAAACCTGAAGAAGTGTGTGTTTGGGGTTACTAAAGGAAAGTTGCTTGACATATAGTTTCAAAGGATGGGACTAAAATAAATCTAGAAATAGTTGTGATATTGAAAAAATTCCTTAACGCAAGATTATCAAAGATATCCAATCCTTCTTTGGGAATTTTTTATAATATTTATCCTCAACTTTATTGAGAAAATGAAGGCAATTTCTTAAATGTTGAGGAAGGGACATATCATAGCATATAAAGGAAAGAAAACCAATACATTTCTAGACATTGAGGATGCCTTTAAATAGGCTCTGGTCTTAGCTTCACTTGACTTTTCCAAGCCATTTCAATTATTCTCTTTTTCTTCATTCCATACAATTGTTAATGCATTGATACAAATAAATCGGGATGGGTATGAAAAATCCACATCTTTCTTTAACAACTCCCTTTATAATTCAAAATAAAAATATGACATTATGGAAAATAAGGCTTATACCCTAGTAAAATCTATAAAAAAATTTAGACCATATTTAGTGAGGTCTAAAATTGTTGTCTATGTGCCACATGTTGTCAAATACATTTTCACACAACAAGAAGTATCTAATAGGAAGTGTCGGTGGGTCAATAAGATCCAATAATTTAACATTGAGATACAAATCACTAAGTTGGTTTGAGGATAACGCTTGGTTAACCTTATGGAAGATAAATTTTTAGGTCACAAAGATAAATCAAGAGGGAGCCAAGAGTTGTGATAAAAGGTGAAATATAAATTCTTCTCCATGGTATAAGGACATTGTGTACTATTTAACTCATGAATTTTCCTTCTAAATTAAATGAAAATTAAAAGAGAACCTTGAAGTTGCATGTGTTAAAGTATGTCTTGGTTGCTGGAAATATGTTGTGGAGAAGTAGGAATGGATTTCTCCTAAGTTTCTTGAGTGAGGAATAAGTTTTTACAATTTCATATGAGATAGACAATGACATATGCGGTGGAAATTTTATGGAAAAAAATTAAAACTCACTTAATTCTCAAAGTTGGATATAAGTGACCCAGTATATTTTATTATGTACAAAAGTTTGTTACAACATGTGATACCTTCAAAAAAAATTTAGGTAGATTAAAGGGCTTAGATGATTTTCCTTTAAGGCCTATGATTACAAAAGCGTCATTTCAGTAGCAGGGAATTAACTTCATTGGGGCATAGAGAGGTATGGTAGGGTATTCAAGTGGATCCTAGGATCCACTAAGAGGATCCCATGTGATCACCTAGGAGATCATACCATGATTTTTTGTCTCTTTCTTTCCTTTAATGACCTAAATAATTTTCTCCCCATGTTGATGTATTCCCATAGCTTCCTCTTTAATATCCTCTTATTTTGAGGTTTAGTTATATTTTTTTTTGGTTGTCCCTTTTCTTGTTGGATTTGTTCTTGTTGGAGTGAAAAAGACACTAAGAGGGGGGTGGGGGTGAATCAGTGTCATGAACTGATTTGACAAATTTTACAGAAACTGAAACAAAACAGATTTATGCTCTCATTTATCAATGATTAACTCATCTATATATTGAATGCAATCACATATAACTGAAATGAGAATTATGACAGTGTTATGACAGTGAAACATTGCATAATAAAAAATTCACACAATAAATCAGAGGAACCACAGATAAGCAAAGTGACACAAGATATGTCGAGTGGAAAACCCTCCTGGGGTAGAAAAACCACTCCTAAACTGCTGCCTTTTAGGCTTATATTTGAAAAACCACTTTTAACAATGCCTTATAGGCCGATTTCTGAGCACCAACTCAAGGAGCACCAACCCCTCATTTTGAAACACCAATTTCAAGGAGCACCAACCCCTTTTCAGTTTACAGAAAATACAATGATATAGAGGGTCTCTTTGTTTCTCTCTTTTCTCACAAGTGCCTCTCAATAGACAATACCTACAATCCTCAAGGTTCTAAGTTGAGCCTTCAGAATTCTAGTCATTGTCTCATCTTAAGACAACTTGTATTGATCTTATGTTTCAGATTTACAATCTTAGAATAAAACATGTCTATCAGAATAGACCATTCATACTATGTTGTATTCAATCTCTCTTCATTTTTCAAACTTTGTTTCTCTCTCTATTTTTCTATTCAAACTTTTTCTCACATTTCAAAAGCAGTGATAAATCCCTTTTTATCCTCTTACTAATATCTCAAGAAATTACCAAGGTTACAATGATGTATATGCCTCATAATCCAGAGATTTTTTATAAGAAAAAATGTGTAATTTTTGTGAGTAACAATGAAACCCTCAACAACCATGAAGGTCAAGTTTTCTCCAGAAAGAGACAAGGTATTAATGGAAAGTTTGATCTCTGAACCCTGACCACACAACGTATTTGCACCAACAATACCAACTGAGAACAAAATCATAATAACGCATGTACTAATAAATCAAATTTCAGATGCCCTTTTAAGAAATACCCTCAAAAACCTTTTTCCATTCGAATAGAAAAAACAAAACAGAAGTAACTGCAAATGCCAGAAGAAGTGTAACTGAACTTCAAACATTATGAATGCAGTAACCAAACACTATCGAGTAAATTTCAGAATAATTAGCATTTACCCCTTTTAAAACTAAAGATCGGGTAAGAGATTTTTGTTTTCCAGAAACCCTTAAGCAGATAATCTTTGAAACAAATGAGATAAATCCACTTTGAATCCATGATGAGAATGACAAATATCTCAGAATGCATGATTACACACCAATCAACAGACACAATCCCTTAAACAAGGAGCAAAATGGATATGATATTCTATCTGGGTATCTATTTTAGACTAAAGAGTGAGAACACTTTGAAGCTTTCACCAATGAGAGAAAAGAATACCTGAAGATCTTCCAAGTAACTAAAAAATGAACCTAAAAAAAATACTGTGAGAACGTTACAAGCCTAGCTGATTGACGAATTGACATATTCCTTCCATGCACGAGTCCACACCCATAGTGAAATGGCGAACCAAATTTCAAATAGCTTCATAGTTTGTTCAATGAGCCTTTCCTCTTGTCAGACGAGTTGCAGCAAGAGAAATCATCAAGGTAATGGCTGATACCATCTTTCCATGGCGGCGAAGTTGCTAGGGTTTTAGACCCACAAGCTTGTGAAACACCAAAAAGAATGCCCCAACTTCCCTTTGCTAAAGCAATCAATGACTTTTCAAGATTTGATAAAGCTTGAAGTCTGTGCTATTACCTCTTTTTAACCAAAACATCATAATACCTTGTAAGGAGTCTGACAAACTAATTACTAAGCAATTGCAACACATTTCAAATTAGTCGATACCTTAATCATTATGCAATTTCCAACTTTATCAAACATGCTGACTACCTTTACACACAAAGCATTATTACCAATGGTCGATCCCATGTCACTTTCAAAGCGACTTTATAATTATGTCAACATACCTGTTGTCGGTCGTAAGGCCTAATGAAATAACAATTATAGAACTCGATATAGGTATGACTTCTTTCTAAGTCATTTTCAAATGAGAGTGAGCCAAGAATAATGCTTCAAGACATCATTATAGAAATTGCCATGATATTACCCTTTTTCAAATATAGAGGCCAAATGATATCAGCTTGTAAGCCAAATCTATATATAGCTATATGAAATGAAAGCATGATCACATACAAATATACAAAAAGAAAACCTAGAGATCACCTTAGCACAATATAGCTCAAAATGTCAAACCTGTCAAACTAGTACTATACCACTAGTCATACAAACATGTTCAAAACCTCAGCTGAATTGAACATCACAAACATCTGAAAACAAAACCTTGTGAATGCCATTATCAACCTGAACATAGAATCATAATCCTGTAAACAAGATGCCTTGTAATCTGCACATGGGGTCAAAATATCAGTACCATCAAAACCATCATCACAATGCTGAAGCCAAAACCAAGTATGCCAAAACCGAATATGAACAAGAGTTCCAACCATCAGAATGAAAACAATGCAACTGATAATCAATCACCAAGATGCCAATCTGAAACGCAATTTTGACATCAAGGACAAATACCAAAAGAGAATCTCAACAAACTCCCCCTTTGTCCTTGATGGAAAAAAATTGAGCCATCAAACCGAAAAACTGAACCAGAACCAAGAGCTCATAATTCTCCCCCTTTTTGTCACATGGACAAAGGGAAAAACAGTGAAATGCCAAGAAGATGAACAAAAGTAGTTGCAGATATAGCAATGGGGCAGCAAATAGAAAATCATATGAAGCAGAAATAAGCTGCTAAGAGAGCTAACAAGCTCCCCCTAACACCAAGATAAAGTATTAAGAGAGCAAGGATTGAGATACAACTCCCAATCTAGACCGAAGTCTTTCAAATACCTCTTTAGCCAAAGGCTTAGTGAAGATATTAGCTACTTGTGCTTGTGTAGGAACATATTGCACATAAACCTCATTAGCCAACACCTTTTCATGAAAAAAGTGAAATTTAATAGCAATGTGTTTAGTGCGAGAGTGCATAACAGGATTTTTGGAGATATTAATCGCACTAGTATTATCAGACAAAATAGAAACAGGTTTAGGAACTTCAATACCCATGTCAGATAGTCTTTGTGACATTCAGATTACTTGAATACAACAAGAGGTGGCAGCAATATATTCTACTTCAGCAGTGGAGAGTGAAATAGATTCTTGTTTTTTGATGTGCCATGCCACTAATCGATCACCAAGAAAGAAAGCAGCACCACTGGTGTTTTTTCTATCATCCAGACAACTAGCCCAATCAACATCGGTATATGCAATTAATGAAAAATCATTGCTTCTAGGATACCAAAGACCATAATTAAGAGTGCCCTTAACATATTTAAGAATTCTTTTAACATTAATATGAGATTCCTTAGGAGATGACTGAAATCTTGCAACCATGCACACTGCCTGCATTATGTCAGGTCTAGAAGCTGTTAGATATAAAAAGTTGCCAATCATTTACCTATAGTCAGTTGGATTTACATCAGGAGAATCATCAACCTTGCTAAGTTTGCATCATGTAACCATTGGAGTGCTAACTGGATGACATTCATCCATTTGAAATTTCTTGAGCATCTCTCTTGCATACTTTGTTTGAGAGAGAAAAATACTAGTTTCAAGTTGAGAAATTTGAAGACCTAAAAAGAAAGTTAATTCTCCCAACATTGACATTTCAAACTCAGATTCCATAATCTGAGAATTGTTTTTACTCAAAGCATTATTGTTGCAGCCAAAGATAGTATTATCTACATAGATTTCAACAACCAGAATATCAAGAACCTTCAATCTTAACATAAAGATTGTTGTCTACATCTCCTCTAACAAAGCCTTTTGAAATCAAATTATTATCTAGTCTAGAGTACCAAGCTCTAGGGGCTTGTTTTAGGCCATATAGAGCCTTTTTCAGCCTGTAAACATGATTAGGCTTGTTTTTGCAAAAAAATCCTTCAGGCTGTTCAATATAAACTTCTTCATCTAAATAGCCATTCAGAAAAGAAGTTTTGACATCCATTTGATATATAGTAAAGTTATTGAAAACAGAATAAGCCAAGAATATTCTTATAGATTCAAGTCTAGCTACAGGTGCAAAGGTTTCACCAAAGTCAATACCTTCTTGCTGAGCATACCCTTTGCAGACATACCTAGCGTTGTTGCGAACAATATTTCCATTTTCATCATGTTTATTTCTAAAAATCCATTTACCCCCTATGACATTTTTGTCATCTGGTCTTGGGACTAACTCCCAAGTATGATTTTTCTCAATTTGATCAATTTCTTCTTACATTGCATTAAGCCAACATTCATCAGTTAGAGCTTCATCAAATTAATTTGGCTCAAACTGTGTAACCAAACAAAAAGCAGTAAGCTCAGCTATGTGAGCTTTTTCATCAGATTTAGCAGTTCTTCTTCTTGTTTGAACTCCTACAGATTTATCTCCAATAATAAGATCTTTAGGATGGTTTCTACCAAGAGATTTTGAAGGGATTTTTGTCACACATTTTTCGAGACTTGTTTCAGAATTTTTAGAATTTTTTTCAGCAAGTTTAGGACTTGTTGATTCAACTTCAGACTTTGTTGTTTCAAAGCCTTCTGAATTTATTTCAAGTTCAAATTCTTCTTCCTCATCATCCTGCATAGGTTCAATATCTAAAAGCATATTTTCATCAAATTTGACATTGATAGATTCAATAATCTTATTCAACCTATTATTAAAGAATTTATAGGCTTTGTTATGAGTGGAGTATCCTAAAAAGATACCTTCATCAAATTTAGATTGAAAGCTGCCTAAATTATCATCATCTCTCTTGATAAAACACTTACAACCAAATATTCTGAAGTATTTAATTGAGGAAGATTTACCATACCATAGTTCATATGGAGTGAAGTTGGATTTCACTCTGATTTGTACTATGTTCAAGATGCAGACAACTGTATGAACAACTTCTTTCCAGTACATGTTTGGCAGTTTTTCTCCATCCAACATAGTCCTTGCCATCTCTTTTACTGTTATGCTCTTTCTCTCAACAACCCCATTCTGTTGAGGTGTTTTGGCAACAACACATTATCTATTTATGCCATGTCTTTCACAATAGTCAATGAATTATTGTGAGGTGAATTCACCACCTTTGTCAGATCTCAAACATTTCAATTTTAAATCTAATTCCCTTTCAACCATTTTTCTAAAGATTTTAAAACGTTCAAAAGCTTCAGATTTATGCTTGAGAAAAGTAACCCATACCATACAAGAGTAATCATCAACAAATAACATGAAATATTTCTCACCATTAATAGATCTAATCTTTGTAGGACCACATAAATCTATATGAACAAGTTGCAGAGGTCTAGTAGAATAATGTTCTTTAGATTTAAAGCTCACGTTGTTTGCTTGCCTTTGAGACATTCTTTACAAACTATATTTTCAGGTTTCCTTAAGACAAGCAGACCTCTTACATTCTGGTTTTTGCTGATCTTAACCATATTCTCAAAGTTAATGTGACTTAGTCTCTTATGCCACAACCAACTTTTTTCAACTCGACTCATTAAACACATACCTTGATTATTTTCATTACCAGATGTGTCAAGAAAATTGTAAATATTTCCCTTAGTCCTTCTTCCAACAACAATAGCCTTTCCCAGCTTATTTTTAATCTCACATCCCTGTGAAGTGAACAAAACATGATAGTCACTGTCACAAATTTGAATGAAACTTAGAAGATTGTGCTTTAGACCTTCTATGTAATACACATTGTAGATAGGAGTGTCCTCATTGAGAAGAAGTGAACCTCTACCTTTGATTTGTATACCAAAATTGTCACCAAACTTCACATACTCGCCTACATAATCTTCAAGATTTATGAATTTTTCTTTGTCACCAGTCATGTGGTTAGAACAACCACTGTCTAGAACCCATAAGTCCTTTTTCTTGGAATGAAAAGTTGTTTGAACTAACATAGTTTGCTTTATGTTTTTGACATTTTTAGGTTTCCAAACCTTTTTGGTTTTCTGTTGTTTATTTTGCAGATCAGCTTTACACTACTTAGCAGAATGGCCCACGGTATTGCATTTAAAGTATCTGATCTATCTAGCAAAACCAAGGTGTTTCTTATGACCAAATCTAGGTGTTCTAGGATTCATTAACCTACAAGAGCTCACTTTGTGGCCAAATCTGTTGCAGAAAAAATAGTACCCATAAAAGAAAGGGTTGAAATTATATGATGTTATGTTATTCCTAAAAGGATGAACATGATTCTTATCAAAATCAAGATGATTAGATTCAGAACATTTTTTTGCAACAACATCATTATGCTTTGCACCATCATTTGAACATTCACCCTTCACGAACCCAATACCAGTTTTGTCCTTGTTCAATTTCTACTTACTGAGCATATCATTCAGTTTTAGAGTACTCTCATACTTCTCAATGGTCTTCCTAAGATCAAAAATTTCATGTTCAAGTTTTTGAATTTCTTGATCTTTATGACTTATACCAATATGAAGACAATCCTCAACTCTCTTGGCTTCTTCAAGTTGAGTCTTCAAGGAGACTATTTCTTGATTTGAAATTTTTTCTTGAGCAAGAGCTTGAGTAGAATTTTGTTCTTGAGCAAGCATTTGTTTTTTGAGTTTTCTAATCTCTTTTAAAGCACATTTCAATTCACCTTCTAGATCTACTTCGCCATCTTCAACATCATTATTGTTAGTATCTTCTTGCTGAATGATTTTAGCCATGAATAATTTTTCATCTTCTTCATCTAAAGAATCTTCAAATTCAGTGTCTGTTTCATTTTTGCTAAACAAACTCTTCTTCTTTTTGAAGTTGAATTTTTGTTTAGGTCTATAGGCCTTTTTATTAGGCAATTTTTCAGATTTCTCATTGTCACTATTCAGATCACCATAGGGGCACTTTGCAGCAAAGTGACCTATTTTTCCACAGTTAAAACACTTGAAGGGAAGTTTTCCCTTATGTTTTCTAGACCCCTTTTTGAGCTTTCTAACAAAATGGGATTCTTTAGAATCATAAAATTTTGATTCACTAACCTCATCTTTTTCTTTCCTTTCAGTATTAAAGGCAGTTTCTTTTGCAGAGGAATTGTTTTGACTCATTCTCATTTCATAGGTAGTTGCCTTGTAAACTATCTAGGGTAAGCTGGTCAGAGTGTTTCTTTTCTTCTAGAGTAGAGACCTTAGCTTCAAATTTAATCGGTAAGGTTCTGATGACCTTAGTTACAACACCAAATTCTTTTACTTCTTCTCCCAAACCTTTCATAGCATTGACAATTTCATCAACTCTCAAGAAGTAATCAGCTACTTTTTCATCGTCCCTCATTTTTATTTCCTCAAACTAATGTTTTAGAGTAAGGGCTTTTGACTATTTAAATTTTTCATTTCCTTGATAGATGGTTTCAAGTTTAATCCAGATATCCCTAGTAGAATTGCACTGCATGACTTTGATAAAGACATCTATAGTTAATGCGCACAGGAGAGCATGTTTTTCTCTAGCACTAGTTTCATATTTTTTATTCTCGTCAAAAGTTGTGGGCAATGTAGTTGGTACAATCTACCTAGTTAACACTATGCTCCACACATCGAGATCAATAGAAGTTAGATAAGTCTCCATTCTGATTTTCCAGAATACATAATTCGTTCCATCAAATAATGGAGCTCTAGTCATAGATGTGCCTTCATGAGCTTGAGACATCTTAAATAGACTCCAAGACCAGAATCAATCCTAGGTTGGTTAGACCTATCAAAGGACCCTATGCTCTTATACTAATTGTTGGAGTGAAAAAGACACTGAGAGGGGGGGGGTGAATCAGTGTCATGAAC
The DNA here is from genome assembly GCA_007115665.2 of Sequoiadendron giganteum. Classification (NCBI taxonomy): domain Eukaryota; kingdom Viridiplantae; phylum Streptophyta; class Pinopsida; order Cupressales; family Cupressaceae; genus Sequoiadendron; species Sequoiadendron giganteum. The sequence goes on along the minus strand of CM021101.1, from coordinate 433,023,544 downwards.
TGATTTGACAAATTTTACAAAAACTGAAACAAAAAAGATTTATGCTCTCATTTATTAATGATTAACTCATCCATATATTGAATGCAATCACATATAACTAAAATGAGAAGTATGACAGTGAAACATTGCATAATAAAACATTCACACGATAAATCAGAGGAACCACAGATGAGCAAAGTGACACAAGATATGTCGAGTGGAAAACCCTCCTGGGGTAGAAAAACCACTCCTAAACTGCTGTCTTTAGACTTATATTTAAAAAACCACTTTTAACAATGCCTTATAGGCCGATTTTTGAGCACCAACTCAAGGAGAATCAACCCCTCATTTTGAAACACCAATTTCAAGGAGCACCAACCCCTTTTCAGTTTACAGAAAGTACAATGATACAAAGGGTCTCTTTGTTTCTCTCTTTTCTCACAAGTGTCTCTCAATAGACAATACCTACAATCCTCAAGGTTTTGAGTTGAGCCTTCATAATTCTAGTCATTGTCTCATCTTAAGACAACTTGTATTGATCTTATGTTTCAAATTTACAATCTCAGAATAAAGCATGTCTATCAGAATAGACCATTCATACTATGTTGTATTCAATCTCTCTTCATTCTTCAGACTCTGTTTCTCTCTTTGTTTTTCTATTCAAACTTTTTCTCACATTTCAAAAACAATGATAAATCCCTTTTTATCCTCTTACTAATATCTCAAGAAATTACCAAGGTTACAATTATGTATATGTCTCATAATCCAAAGATTTTTTATAAGAAAAAATGTGCAATTTTTGTGAGTAATAGTGAAACCCTCAACAACCGTGAAGGTCAAGTTTTCTCCAGAAAGAGACAAGGTATTAATGGCAGGTTTGATCTCTGAACCCTGACCACACAACGTATTTGCACCAACAATACCAACTGAGAACAAAATCATAATAACATATGCACTAATAAATCAAATTTTAGATGCCCTTCTAAGAAATACCCTCAAAAACCTTTTTCCATTCAAATAGAAAAAAAAAACAGTAGTAACTGCAAATGCTAGAAGAAGTGTAACCGAACTTCAAACATTATGAATGCAGTAACCAAACACTATCAAGTAAATTTCAGAATAATTAGCATTTACCCCTTTTAAAACTCAAGATCAGGTAAGAGATTTTTGTTTTCCAGAAACCCTTAAGCAGATAATCTTCAATTTGAAACAAATGAGATAAATCCACTTTGAATCCATGATGAGAATGACAAATATCTCAAAATGCATGATTACACACCAATCGACAAACACAATCCCTTAAACAAGGAGCAAAATGGATATGATATTCTATCTGGGTATCTATTTTAGACTAAAGAGTGAGAACACTTCGAAGCTTTCACCAATGAGAGAAAAGAATACCTGAAGATCTTCCAAGTAACTGAAAACTGAACCTGAAAAAACTACTGTGAGAACGTTACCAGCCCAGCCGATTGATGAATCGACATATTCCTTCCATGCACGAGTCCACACCCATAGTGAAATGGTGAACTAGATTTCAAATAGCTTCATAGTTTTTTTAGTGAGCCTTTCCTTTTGTCAGATGAGTTGCAGCAAGAGAAATTATAAAGGTAATGACTGATACCATCTTTCCATGGCAGCGAAGTTGCTAGGGTTTCAAACCCACAAGCTTGCGAAACACCAAAAAGAATGCCCTAACTTCCCTTTGCTAAAACAATCGATGAATTTTCAAGATTTGATAAAGCTTGAAGTCCGCGCTATTACCTCTTTTTAACCAAAACATCATAATACCTTGTAAGGAGTTCGACAAAATAATTATTATGCAATTGCAAGACATTTCAAATTAGATGATACCTGTAATTTCCAACTTTATCAAACATGTCAACTACCTTTACACACAAAGCATTATTACCAATGGTCGATCCCATGTCACTTTCAAAGTGACTTTATAATTATGTCAACATACCTATTGTCAGCCTTAAGGCCTAATGAAATAACAATTATAGGACCCGATATAGGTATGACTTCTTTCTAAGTCATTTTCAAATGAGAGTGAGCCAAGAATAATGCTTCAAGACATCATTATAGAAATTTCCATGATATTACCCTTTTTCAAATATAGAGGCCAAATGATATCAGTTTGTAAGCCAAAGCTATATATATAGCTATATGAAATGAAAGCATGACCACAGACAGATATACAAAAAGAAAACCTAGAGATCACCTTAGCACAATATAGCTCAAAATGTCAAACCTGTCAAACTAGTACTATACCACCTGTCATACAAATGTGATCAAAACCTCAGCTAAATTGAACATCACAAACATCTGAAAAAAAAAACCCTGTGAATGCCACTATCAACCTGAACATAGAATCATAATCCTGTAAACAAGATGCCTTGTAATTTGCACATGGGTTCAAAAGATCAGTGCCATCATAACCACCATCACAATGTTGAAGCCAAAACCAAGTATGCCAAAACTGAATATGAACAAGAGTGCCAACCATCTGAATGTAAACAATGCAACTGATAATCAATCACCAAGATGCCAATCTGAAATACAATTTTGACATCAAGGACAAATACCAAAAGAGAAGCTCAACAATTCTAAGGTATTATCCTCCTATTCATGTCCTTCTTCCATGTTTCCTTCATATTCAATTGCCCTTATTATCCCCTCTATAATTTGTTTTGGGGCCTAATCTCATTTATTTTATTTTTTGTAGTTATAATGTTGTTCACCAATATTTGTGTAATCATATTTTTTATCATTAAAGTGCTCTATAATTATCACATGAATTTGTTTATATTGGGTTTTCATTTCTATTTTTTATTTTGTTAATCCCTTTCTAACCTTCACTTATTTTGATTCTTATGTAGTTATTCTTGAGCTTGCTTATGCTTTTCATTATCATTTTGTTTTATTTATTCTAGACTTTTTATCCTCAAAAAATTTCAAAAATGCGATATGAATTATTATCCATTTTTATGGTACATAATATTTCCTTTTGTTCTATATGACTCTTTAGACCCTTAACTTCCTCCACATTTTGACGAGAAATTCATATTTTCTACTCATATTTCTCTTCAATAATTTTTATTACCTCATTATATATATATACCACTTTTATCAATACATCTATCATGTGCTTAGTTCTTAGCTCCTCTTGTAAATTCCTAGGATCTTGTTTTTAAAAAGGATAAAGTTCTAGCTCTGATGCAATGTTTACTAATTTTTCTTCCCTTATTAATTATTGTAGTTCTTTTTTCACCTCCTTCTCTTTATTTTTCTAAACTATTTGACACATAAGACTAGTAGGAAGTCTTTAATTAGTTCTCCTTCTGAGAACAAATTACTCTCAATATAATACATTACCGATTCTTAAATTTTATTTTCCCTTCTATAGAAATAATGTTGTATTAATTTTATACTTTAGTAGCCCCATCACCTATCTTCATGAACTTGAAGAAATTTTTAACATTTGATTATTTTTCTCTTTGTAGTTTTTCCTCTTTCTTAGTCCCTTTTCCCACTTTTTTTTATTTGGTTTTGTAAGGCCCCACCTAGTAAGGCAACCTTCTTGCTCACATAAAATTCTTATCCATAGTAATCATGGTTGTTCCTTGTGATTAGGTGGATTTATAAGTTGCATGATATAATAGTACTTGATTGGTTTAGTTTTTCCTCTTTCTTAGTCCCTTTTCCCACTTTTTTTTATTTGGTTTTGTAAGGCCCCACCTAGTAAGGCAACCTTCTTGCTCACATAGAATTCTTATCCATAGTAATCATGGTTGTTCCTTGTGATTAGGTGGATTTATAAGCTGCATGATATAATAGTATTTGATTGGTTTGGTTATTTTTTAGTTTATTGACCTATTTTTATATAAATAGATATTGTTAATTATGAGCTCAAGGAATGTAAAGAAAGTTATTTCATTAAAGCATATAGGGTCATACACACTATTTTAGTAGGATCTCATCTAATCTCCAAAAGCTTCTTTTTTTTTAGCACCCATTTTTTAAGAAGTGTTCATGGAAGAGTGATGTATTCCTAGCATTATTATTTGAATATTTAAATTGGAGCCTATAAGAGTAGAGGAAATTATTTTCCATTTGAAGATGCTCAACATACAAATACTCTTTACCCATTGTTAGAACTGACAATGTGAAGTTAAATATTGCATATCTTAGTTTAATTATTTTCCTTGTCTTAGACATTCTTTATATGCATGCTAAGGGTTAGTTCTCATCATATTTAAATGTGTTTTCAAACGCATGAAACCTTAATTTCTAGATGAATCCTATTTGAATACCTCTACTTTTCATATGTTTAATTATTAACTTTGTAGGAGGATTGAAATTCTACCTCAATGAGTCCATTATTAAAGTATTATTCTTAGGAAAACATGTTATGTTTTAGTTCAAATTTGACTATGGGTTATTCTATTTTATTCTCTTTTACTAGTAGTTCAAAAATAATTTCTATTTCAAAACTATGTGTTTTATATATAAGAATTAGATTATTATAGTAAATAATAAAGAACATTCAATCTATATATAGACTATGTTTATATATATATATATATATATATATGTTACATTTATATAAATATTAGATATTTAATTGAAAATATATATCTATTTATATTTTTAAATCAAAATGCATTTATACATATATAATAATATGTGGTTAAAAATTAAATATAATATATATATATATATATATATATATGCCACCATCATGGAAGAGCTTTGGCCGCCCCTCCCCTCTTAAAAAACAACATTTAAACTAGCAATCACACCTTGGTGTGCAATGGGTACGTCGAAGAGGTGCAGAAGGTCAATTAGAGAAAAATGTGGTTTATTTTTTGCATACATTTGTGTAGTGCATGAGGTCAATTGGTAGATATTTTTAAAATGATATTGTTTATATTTTTTTATTATTACTATTATTATATTATTTATTTTATTATTATTAATATATAATATACTAAGTATATTTTTTGCATACATTTGTGTAGTACATGAGGTCAATTGCTAAATATTTTTAAAATGATATTGTTTATATTTTATTATTGTTATTACTATTATTATATTATATTATATTATTTTGTATTAAATAAGAATATTTTATTATTATTGAAGTTAACAAAGATAATATAAAAAGTATAGATCCAGCAAGGAACGCAATGTCTGACTCCATAGGTTTTCGCTCTCGCTCAGCGAAGGAAGGCTCCGCAGTTTTTCGCACTCTCACAGCGAAGGATGGCAACACGGGTTTGGGGGATGATGGGGTCGTGGTTGATTGGGAGGAAAACAAGTGATCTTGGACTACACAGTGCCGAATCTATCTGGTTCTTCCCATGTGGATTATGTTGGTGATGGCAGACCTGTCTCCTACGATGCGATGAATGCCCTATCCGGATCGATCCCATGCCAGGCTACTTGTAGGCGTCTGCGCCATGACCTAGGTAATGCTAGGGCACCCCCGATTGTGGGTGTGTTGCGCATCTCTCCTCTGAGTGTGTAGGAAAACCCTAGGCTAGATTTCAAGGCAGCGCTAGGTCTGGAGGCCCATGGGGCTTTGGGGCAAGCCATGCCCACTTCTTTGTCTGCATTTGACGCTCTTAATTTTAACCGCTCTTCAACCCGTTCACACACAGTGCAAAGTCCCCCTCTTGCAATTCGCTGCTCAACTGCGATTCCAGAAATCAATTTGGATGGTGTTGTTGTTGACAGAGTAGAATACCTATAGGATCACACACTAATTTGCAAATTTTTAAGGGTCTGGCCAAAATTGTGTGATATGCACACTTGGATAAGCAAAAATTGGAAAGAATACATGGAGGAAGAAGGGTTTCTTCATTCTGGAATTTGAATATCTGGTTGACAAGGAATTAGTTCTTAAAACTGGCCCATGGTTTTTTCAAGGGGATTTCTTGTGCATTAAGCCATGGTTCCCATCCTTTGATCCTCGAACAAAGATGTTCTCTTCTGCATATCTTTGGGTGAGACTGCCTTACCTTCCTTTACAATTTTGGGAGATTAAGTGTTTGAAAGCTATTGCCAATGGGATTGGGAAGTATCATAGCATTTCAAAAGAAACAATCAATTATGAAAACTATACTTGTGCATGATTATGTGTGGAATTGGATCTATCTAAAGGACTCCCAGTAGAAATCTCACTAAAAATTGGAAATCGGCGATGGCAGCAACCTATAGACTACGAAAAGATTGCATTTAGGTGCAAGAAATTCTTCTCTACTTCACATGTTACATCCCATTGCAAAAAGAAGCAAGGAAGCAAAGTTGTTATGAATTATCCCACATGGTGGATTGGTGCTGAGTCCAACCATTACGTCATCTCACCTAACGTGAAGGAGGATTCTTCTACTACACATAATCATGAGGATGTTTCTCCCCCTTCTTTCAACCAATTCGTTGGCTCCAATTGTTGATAGTTTGAAAGGTTCTGTCTTGGTTGCTAAGAATGCAACTCTCTCTCCTACTATGACTTCAGACCCACCTTCATCAAAAAAAATTGATCCACGGTCCACATTGTCATCTGTATCTCCTACTGGAGTCTCCCATGGTGTTTCCACTGAGAAAGGAAATAGTAATAATTTGAATCCATCTCACAAGGTCGAACAAGAATGGACCGAGGTCAAGAGAAATAAATCACCTTCTTCTAATGGCAAACACCCAATGTTTTTAAGTTCAGTAAGTTTGGGGAGTAAATAAGGTATTTTGTGTGTCGATGTGCATTAAAAGCGGGGTTCTACTGGTTAGGTCCTATAGGAAAATCATAATTCTGTGAGGAAAGTAGGATTGAACAACCCAATTTTGTTGTGTTGCACCCTTGGTGGCAAGGGCATGCATTTATTATCTTTTTGAACTTTTATATTATGGGAGTTGTCCCCTTGACAATACTTATAATATATATATATATATATATATTATTAATATATAATATACTAATTATGTTTTTTGCATACATCTATGTAGTAGTAGATATTTTTAAAATGACATTGTTTATATTTTGTTATTATTACTATTATTATATTATTTTATTTTATTTTGTATTAAATAAGAATACTTTATTATTATTAATATATAATATTATATTTTGTATTAAATAAGAATATAATAATTATTAATTAGTAATTATAAAAATGATATATATATATATATATATATATATATATATATATATATATATTTATTTATTTATTTATTAATTTTGTTAGAGAATATAATATATAATAGTAATAAATAATATAATTATATATTTATATTATTTTTTTATTATATTAAATTTACATTATTTATTATTTATGCTAATATATACTTTAACTACCTAGGATAAAGGATGCCATAATGTTAAAACCTAAATGTGCTCATTATTAGGATCTTGGTCGTAATTTTCATTTTAATAAACATACTCTAAAACCCTCGTAGAAACCATATTTCTAGGTTGTAGCTTGTCAAATTGGAGGAATGAAGGGTCAATACCAGTGAGGTCGAGTTTGGAGGAGTGGAAATCAAAAGCGGCGGGGAAAACAATAATAAGCGGCCGGGAAAGCAGTAAAAAGCTATGAAAAACAATTGAAAAAATGGCGGAAAATGATGAACAACTAGATTCGTTTAACTGTCAACCAAGGGTTGTCGAGGCTTTTCAACCATCGGCAGACAAACTTTGCTCGACACTCTCAAATAAGGACACATTTTCGCGTAATAATAACAATAAAATAAATAGTGATATTGCTATAAGGATTCAACCATGTAGTTTTACAAGTCAAACTCATTGACTCATGTTCCATGAATAACTGTGGAAAATACCTCCTACTTATCAATAAAAAAATGCCATCTTCAAGAAACCCAAGTTGTTGTTTGTGTATGTAGCAGCATTTATTTTATTTAATGGGACTTAAATCTAGATTTGCTGCTTGTATTTCACAGTAGCAACCAAAATAAAATGCAACATATAAATTTAAAATAAAATGGAGGGATCTTTTGGTTGCACCAAACAAGTAAAAGGTGTATTCCCTTCAATCACTCTTCTTTCATACAAAAAATAAATACACAATATCTTAAATAAATACTGAAAGTCAGAAGCATTGAGTGGGTATGGTAAATCATGGCAATGGCTATCCAGCCTACAAAAGCCATGGAGGAAGCCATGCACATGTTGCATCGATGCCAATGGGTCTGTGCAATCCGACAACGTCAGAATCCATATTTTATGTATTTACATGCACATATAATATATCTGTTGCGCGCTAACAACTGTTACACACGTGTGTTAAGTTGAAAATAATTTTTTTTTAAGTATATTACTTAATTTTAAGTGATTATTATTAAGTGTATATATAAATGTAAATCTTTATATTTTATAAAATTTATATTTATTATTAAATATTTATATTTATAAAATTTATATGTATTGTTTTAATAAAATAAAATTTTGAAAATAATTTTGAGTAAGTTGATTAATTAATGTATTTTATTTTTTATTATTATCTTTATGTAAATGTAAAGAAATTTAGATAAAATTAATTAGAGTTCAAAGAATATTTTCAATTATGAATAGAGTAGAGTGTTTGAGAATAAAAAGTTAAGGAATTAATTATTCATCATGGATCTATAACCTTTGGTTATTGTTGTAGGTTCATGTACTACAAATATTTTGTTATCACCTTGCTAAGTCGTTGATGGTCTTATGTTAATGTAAAGGGATTTTGAACCCCTTCAAATATTGTTTTATCAATATTATCAAAATACTATTATTTTTATTTTCACAATCATAATATTAAAAATAGTATTCAAACTAAAAAAATTCAATCATATAATTGAATTGTTAACTTCCAGTCCTTCTTTAAAACTAAAAAAATACAATCATATAATTAAATCCTTGTTTAAATTGATTGCTATGATAATAGTGATAATAATAATAATACCACTACTTGCCTTCCAAATAATATAACAATTAAAAATATTGTAAGTTGCAATTAACCATAAAAATTTAAAATTGTAATCCAAAATTTTCCCTCATATCTTTCTTTTACCTAGTACTCTATCTTTTCTATAGGAATATATTGTAATACCTTATCTTTTATGGTTAAAATTTAGATTTATGTTTATGGATATAAATGTTTATTATTATTTTTATGGACCCCTTTGAAATAAATATTAATATTTTTATCAAATAATTACGCTGAAAGCGTTATACAGTGAAAGCAACGAAGGAATATTCTGTAAAAAATTTGAACCTTCATTGAAAATGATAGGCAGGTGGAAGTCATTTCCCTCAAAATTGATTACAAAATTAATTATAAAAACGGTTATTGATAACGGTTGTTCTTTCATAATTGTTTTTCATAACTTACATATTGGATATCAATTGCTCTTGATAAATCACCATTTCGCAAAGTTGTTGCAATTTTCGTTCTCAGATCTATGGTCAATTGACATTATTTTCTTTTAAACTTTTCAGTTCTTTTCGAAGGGATAGCTACTTACATTTGAACGTTTAAGTTTAGGATTATGAAGTATATCGTTTATGAGGGTATTCGTGCCAAGTTGTCACTCCTTACGTTTTCTGGTTTATAGTTTTAGGGTATTAAAATGGTGAAGTATCTAAGCAAAATATTTTATTTCTGGTATGAAATTTTTGTTTTAAATATTGGTGGTCTTGATACGAATACAGTTGTGGATTGTTTCCTTGGGTTTTTTCAAAAAGATTTTTGTATTGGGTACTCACTATTTTGGTATGTATTTTTGAGAGGACGCATTTGAATATTTGTGTTGGAAAATAATCTCTATGCTACATTTGAATTTCAGACCCCCACGCACCCAACAAAAATATTTTTTTGTGTTATCTTCTTTCATCGACCATCTCCCCACACATAAGCATAGGCAAGTTGCGTGGCAAGCAACATCAACCTGGTCTTGTGCTATATTTATGCAATGTTACATCTGTGTTGCGATGGGTTGACAGGACCTATACCCAAGGATTTGGGGTCTCTGAAGAAGCTCAATGTTGTTGCATTGCAGGACAATGATCTAAGTGGAGTAATACCTTCTTCTCTTGGAGGGTTGAGCATCTTGACGAGGTTGGACCTCAGTTTCAATTCCCTCTTTGGCCTCATTCCTAGAACTCTCTCAAACCTCCCTCATCTAACTATGTTGGACGTGAGGAACAACAACTTATCTGGAAATACTCCAAAAGGTGATTCTTTGGATAGCGAATATCGATAACAGATTTCTCTTGTTAGTTATTTGGTTTTCTTTTAATTCTAAAGTTTTGGATTTAATACAATATCTTTTATTATATAATGCTTGCACTTTGCAGTGGCAATGACTATTATCATAGGCATTTGTCAAATTTATAAACTGTAAAAGAAACAAGGCTTTTGATAAAATCCCAGCTACTACCAGTCAATGTCCATTAATATTTCTAAGTAATTTATAGACTTTTTGTGCAACTTTCCTTTGTACTGGTCAATGAATTTATTAGCTAGCTTTTCTAAGTTCTGTAGGCTATTGCTCTAGAGTACCAAATTTAAGAGCCTTATGTAGTGACTTCCATAAAATTTCCAAGCAAATACTTAGCATTACATAGCTTATTTTAATAATGAAACTTCAGAAGAGCCACTTTCTGTGATATGCCATTATTTTCTTCTTAAACAATAACTGCTCCAATATTAGGGAGTGATTCCATGCTGCTCCTATATGTAAGAATCTGTGGCTTTTTTGAGGGGTCAAGACTTAGGAATCGATATTTTTCTTTAGTGCACATCGGTTTTGGAAATGCAAATTTTGAATGCTCGGTTGACGCTAAACTTGTTATTTTAACTTATAGTTTAACAGTTTGCAAATTAGAGTTAGAGAAGTGTTTGCATAAAAAACCAAGAGCATAGATGTGCCACACTAGATGATGTGGAGGGCATAAAAGTCACTCTCAAAAGATGAAATCCCTTGTATCCACCTTCATATCATAATATCCAGAGAGCGGAAATTAGGTGAAGGCTGAGGTCAACAAAAATCCTTTTCATTTTTTGATAAATGCGGCATTTCCCTATCATTACTATCTACGCTTATCTTGGATGTGGTCGGGAATTCCCTATCATTATTATCTATGCTTATCTTGGATGTGGTCGGGAATTGATCAATCCAGTTGTTAGCAAGGTGATCCTCTCTGGGATTATTTTCTACGCAAAACTATCAGCTTCTTAGATCTCACATAATTTATTATGGGTGATGTAAGTTTGCCTTCTTATTACCTTGATTTAGTTAAAAGTAAAAATAGAAGATTAAATGTGTAATTTTTTTAAAGAGTGTTAGAGTCCAATTATGGTTTTTTCAAAGTGAGTTTAAGATAGCATTTTTCTTCAAGTCAATAAACGCCTCTATAATGATAACTTTCAGCGTTTTTTATATATATTATTAATTAATATATGTATTGTAGTTTTAAGTGCATTAGTTTCACTTTATATTAGTGTGGTTGGATGGCTTGAATTTTTTTACCTGTAAATTATGTCATTTAGTGTTCATATTATTATAAAAATATATTGCAAGGTATCAAGCTCTCATGTAGAAATCTAATAATTAATAAAATTAAATACTTGGTGGCTATAGATCCACCTGTCCATTTATCTATGTGATGAATATTTATTTCCTTGACATTTTATGATCAAATAGTCTATTCAGATTAATGATATTCTTTGAACCTTTTTACATAAGAATTTTATCGAATTTTCTTTCAATTAAATTAATTAACCAACTTATACAAACTTAGAGTTAAATAGCATAATCTAAATACTTTTTATTTATAGACTAACAAATATTTCTTATAATTTTCTAATCATTAACCATAAAAAATTTAAATTTGCAATCTAAAATTCTCCTTCACTTAAGAGTTGAATGACACAATTTAAATTTTATTTTATTTATTTATTTTAAATATTTCTTATAATTTTTAAATAATTAAATATAAAATTTTAAAATTTCAATCTAAATTTCTTCACATCTTTTTTCATAGTATCCTATCTTTTTTATAAAAATACACTTAAAGAAGGATAAAACAACTAACTATAGATGTTCTTTATGTTTTTTTGGTTAAAATATGTATTGCATTATTCTTATTGGACAATTTCAAGTGCATTGGTTTATATGTTAGTGAGGAACTAACTATTAGATTATAATAGATGTTTTCTATATTTGTTGTGGTTAAAATATGTATTGCATTATTCTTATTGAACAACAATTTCAAGTGTATTGGTTTTACTATATGTTAGTGGGATTTGATGGCTGAGATAATTTATCCATGATGAAAATTTAATTCATAACTTTTTATTATCAAACACCCTACTCTATTCATAATTGAAAGTAGTCTTTGAATCCTAATTAATTTTACCTAAGTTTCTTTCCATTTACATAAAAATTATAATAAAAAATAAAATACATTATTAATCAAATTAATCAAAATTATTTTAAATTTTTTATTTTATTAAAACAAGACATATAAATTTTATAAAAAATATAAATATTTATTTTATATATACACTTAATAATAACCACTTATACAATTTTAATTATAAATAATATATTTAAAAAGTAAATATTAGATAAAACAATTTTAATTTCAATTTAACACAAGTGCGTAGACAGTTATTAGCCGCAACACATAATTATTATATGCACGTAAATACAAAAAATATGGATTCTAACCCTACGGATTGCACGGGTCCATTGGCATCGGATGCAACATGCGCATGGCTTCCTCCATGGCTTTTGTAGGCTAGATAGCCATTGCCAATTAATTGCAAGATGGCGTGCCATATCAAGGTTTTAAGATATGGTTGCAAAATAGCCAGCCAGTCACTTCAAAAATAAATGAGCAGACTATCCCTTTATTAGGCTTCTAAAAGAAAATTGCCATCAATAGATTGTCGAGTAGTAGAGTGCAATCAATAGATTGTCATTTTGGAAAAAGAAGTGAGGAGTTAAATGCCAAGCATTAAAGCGAAGGGGGCAACACACGATGGTGGTAGAGGAATGTCCTGCATTCCGTAGGGGTGGAGGATATATTTTTGGTCTGCGCGTTATGTAGGGGAAAAGGACACAGATGTTCAGGGGTGTAGGGATTCGAGGAAATCATGTTATGAAATGGGGGAATTCGAGAGAAGGGGAATAACACACTAGCTAAAGAGTATGGAATCAAAATTTGCTCTGACTTCAATGGATAAACAAGGGAATGGAAAACAGTGTTCCTTGCTCCTTGGGATGCAGGGAGATGTGGATAGTCCCCACTCAAAAAGATGAATGCTTCAGTTCTCTGATCATGCTATGTGCAACGGAAATAATGGTCATAGCTTAGGAATATTTCAGGTTTGACTTCATTTTGTGTTTGTGTTTTGGTTCCTTAAACTTTAAGAAAATCGAACCTGCAAATGATGATGAAAATGAAAGGTGAGCTCGAGGATGTCTCAATATTTTGATCATGTGCCTTAGGAATGGTTATACAAAAAAATGTAGAACATATCGCTTCACATAACCTGTTGATCTTATTTATATTGAAGAAGGTGGATGTGTATCCCCTTTTTGTTTTAGAAAAACATATCAGTTTAATTATATGCATATTCTCACCAGCTTAACGATTCCTGCCATACCAAGAGTCTAGTCTACATCTGTTCCTCTCAAAGGCTTCAACTCGTTGAAGTCTCTTTGGAACCTGTTAAGATCCACAACTGAAATTGGGTATGTTCTTCTGATGTTTTTGCCTGCATTACTTCTAGGAAGACAAGACAAGTGGGAAAGATAGTAGCAGACCATGCCAGTCAACCAAATACGTGTTGCTGAAATTACTAAATGGCTACCATTACTGCTGCCCATTCTTATACCCAGTATCAACCTTGTTGATGCCACACCTAAAGGCCATGCTCCAACTACCTCTGTGCATGGCTAAATGCAAAATCCGCCTACTGTACACTATGTTGATTTTAGTGTCCACCCTTCTTTACCACCACCTCTCCAACAGCCACTGAGTTGGATTTCTATATTTCCAATAACATAGCCACTACCACACTTGGAGAAAGCCTTTTGTTAGTAGAACGAAATCCAATTTTATTTCTAATGATAGTTTTACATAATTTTTTTATTTAATATACCAAAGCCATGGTTGGTTGGGGTGCTTGAAAGTATTCATGAGTTAAGTCTGGCCCATTAGATTGCAAATGAACATTAATGCCATTTCCTTTTGAACATATCTTGGGCACCATATTTGGTTGGGATTCTGGTATTCATTAGTAGAAAGAAATCTTGCCGTCAAATCTTAAAATCATGATCAAACTAGATTTTTTTTTAAGCAATGGGTGGAGAGTGAAGCATTAAAAGCAGAAGAATTGACAATGAATGAATGAGATTTTACTAATGTCCACGAGATCGAAACGGTCTAAGAGACCAAGAAACAGTCTAAGGGACCAAGAAACACAAAAATAAACTACGCAAACTCTAAAGTCCTCTCGATGCTAGACCTTCTGTTATGAATTTTGACCAAAAAGCTGGCAGTCATGTTGATCTTCTCCTCATCGAATAACTTGTGCAGATTGTCAATCCTTAAGTGATCCACAAGCAAAAGTGAGGGAAGAAGTTCAATTGTTTTTTTTATTAGAAAAAGAAATGGCAGGTCTTACTTTTATGACAGAAAATAATTACAGCAGTAAAATAGCCAGTATTGATGCATTTATTGCAGCTGAAAATAGATGAGAAATGAGGGCATGACATTACAAGTATTATTAATTTTTTTATTATTATTACAATGTTAATAAGATAATAGAGCCTCATTATGGGAAAATTATAATACCCCATTATTAGTATTATTGCTATTGATTAAGCGTCGTATTGTTGTTATTACCATGCATGACACTTGAATATATTTTCATATATTAGTAATCAAGTTAGTAATACATAATTTAATATCATTGGGTCATTGAGTTTTAAGCATTAGTTTGTTTAAGTAGTACTAGGTTTTTGATTTGATAGGTGTGGGCATTATATAGACTATCTTTTATCTTGACTGCTGCCTTAAACATTAGGTTGATATAAAAAAAAAAAACATGTTTGCATGTCTTGACTAATATTTTAATTCCTTTATGGGTTTTATTCTTCTCTTACTTAGCTTTTCGAAACATTTTAAATTTTTGAATTCAAAGGAGAAATGAGAAAGTTATGACAATTCTTCAAGTGCCTAGTAGTTATGTTTTAAAACTACTAAATTGTCTTAGTAATTAGATAAAGTATTAAAAGTTATTAAGCTGCTATGAGTCTATTCGATAGTGAAGTTGGGTTAAGTGGAGTTTTAGTTGGGAAATGGTGTGCAAGCTTCAAGTATTTTAGACGAAATCAAAGGTTAAGAGTTAATTGCTACTAATTATATTAATGAGTGTACTCTGTTCTATGATAATTTGGTTGCTATAAGATTGCCAAATATCTCAAGTATGACTCCCTGGATCATGCTTAAAGTAGTTCATAACTAAGGTATTGTAAATAGCGGAACTCTTTAAAACAAACATCGACAAGTATTTTAAATAAAATCATTTATATTCAAAATAAAGTCGACAACTCATTCATTTAGACATCAAATAAACCAGTCGATTCCAAAACAACGACATAAAAGTCGATAAGATAAATTCATATACAAATCCAATCTAAATACATACACGTGTCATATTACACAATTTCGATTATAAATACAATAGATGATAATAATATCAGTTACAATTCGAGACTTAGGCATTCAGTCGCCTTAAGCTCTTCATTACATATTTCAAGAATAAATTAAAACATAAAAAAAGATGACATCCTTTGATCTTCAATCCAATAGCTAATCTTCAATAAAGAAGACAAGAACAAGGATCGGACGCTTTTTCCGCCCAACCTCGAAGCTTACGCTTCCTCGGAATTCTTAAATCATTCAAAGAATACCTGACCCTACACGAATCGCTTAGCAAAAAGCAGTCTACAAGTAAGATGGAATCTAGTGCGTGCCTAGTATAACTAGTAAAACCACAAACATTTTCATTTTTCTAAATCATTTAAGAAACAAGCAAGTTCGATGCTAGGATATGGTAGAGAGTTCAATAATTCCATCTATTTCAATGGTCCTTAAGTTACTTGGCCAATTAAAATGTCATGCACGACAAATAAAGCAGTTTTGGAAAAGCAAAACTACACTCTCTATTAACCCATATTTGGCACCCGTCCCGGAAGGTAACTTTCCCAAAAACATAACATGCACAGTTATTTATCAAACATGCATGGTCTAAACAGTAAAATACAATCTTTCAAGACAATAAAACTGAAAACTTGTTTGAAGCGAAAACAGTTAAAAAGTTGTTTCTTTTTCATTGTTTAAATCCATAAAAGACATAAAATTAATATTTAAATTGAGTAAATTAAATAATCAAGAAATAATGAAGGTGTATCTCCAGTATGCAAATTAAATACATATAAAAATAGTCATCAAAGAGCACACGTTCATTTGTTATTGTACTCATCTATTTAATACTGTTCAAGTTCATTTTTGTTGTTTGTAAGTAAATTGTATTTAAATTTAAATGGTTTATTTTCTGTTTTACATACTTTCAGAAAATAAATAAATATTTTTCAAACAAATTTAAAATAACTCATTTATTATTTCTATTTTGACTGTTTTGAGTTTTAATGGCTAAAATTTACTGTTTAAAAACCTTCGTTTCGAAATAATGTTTAAAATTTAGAAATTATACTATCAAATTCTTTTCAGTCTAAATTCTTTTCAATCCAATTTCAAGTAAAGTTTTTTGTCAAACACAAGTAAATAAGTTTTATGTTTAAGATCCTTTTTGAATCTAAATTTTCAAGATGTTTTCTATTTTGAATTTCTTCCTAAAGAAATCAACTGTTTTATTTCATGATTTCAATCATTTTTTCCTAAAAAATCTTCTATTTCTAAATTGTTTAATATTCTGGAAAATTTACAATTTGATTTGTTTGAAAGTTTCTACAAAATGTAAAGGAACGGTGACATTTTTAATAGATTTACAAACAAATCTGTAGATCATTCTTTTCTAAATGAAATAAACAGAGATTCTCTTTTAAATTTTAAACTAAATATATGAATTGGAGAAGAAATTTTAACACTTATATAAAATTGTAAATCGATTTTCATTCTACCTAGTTATTCTGAAAACGTTTAAAGGTGTGCTTCCTCTGGTAATTTCCTAAAACTTCTTATTGCCTAGGCGTGTGGGTGGAGAGTGTGATCTCCTTAAGAGCAGGTCGTGCCTTATTCCTTGCATTCCCCTGTTGTAGATGTGTGGGATATCTTAGTGGATGCAGCCGCATCGCCTCAAGCCACTTTAATTGGCTGCGTATGATGCCTGGCCGTGCCTTCCTAACTTTCCCAATGCGTGGGGCGTGAGGGTATTAAGCTGCGTATGGAGGGCATGGAGGTCCCTGCGCATGCCTTAGCAGTCCCTGCACATGCCTTCCAAATAGGCTGCGTGGGTTTGGAGAGTCCTCTCCCTACTGTATGCGTGGCAAGATGAGACCTTTCCCTGGCTATGTAGAGTGTGAGGAGTCTCCTCAATACCTGTGTATGTGTTGGTAATTATTTTTTTTAACCACTATTTTCAACAGAACCAACTCTATATTGGTCGTGCGCGTGGGGTGAGAAGATTAACGAAATTTTAAGGCAATTCCTTGCAAATTTATGAAAAAACGGATTTTTGTGTCTCTCTCTCTCCATTCAAATTTTTTTTGTCTTTCACCAATTTCAAAATTCTCCCTGACTGATGCTTCTCTCTTTCTCATGCATTGATTTTAACGATAATTGAGATCCCCTATTTTAGATTGACCTCCAGATCAATTCTTTAACTCTAAGTTTCAGATTTTTGATTGCTTCTCCTCTTGATTGAAGATATTTCTTCAACTTGTTAACTGAAGTTTGATTTGAATGCAAAGTTCAATTTGCAAGTGAATTTGTTTTTCAATTTGTTTCCAATAACTCTATTTTAAGATTTTTGTTCAATTTCTAATTGTTAAATATTTTCTCCTTTCATATTTTCAATTAAAAACATTTAAATCTATAAAACACTTTATTCATTTAAATGTTATTAAATTTTGAAATAAAAGTCAATTCCATTTAAATTTTGAAATACAAGCATATTATTTTCAAACAATAATAAATATTTAAACAAGAAATCCAATCATTTAATTTAAATCAATTTCATCAAATTTAACCAAATCGTCATTTTTAAATCAACATTCATTTTTCACAATTTTGAGAAATTAAATTAAAACTAGATTTAAAACTTGCAAACACGATAATAACAAAATGCATTAAAATATTATCTAAGTGAGTGTGTGAGATTTCGTCTTACTTATAAACGTCTAATGGCTAAACAACTCTACCTGACCGTTGTTCTCGCCTTCGATCACGTTCACCTGTTCATGCGTTCACTTGCACTCGATTTTACATTAGCAATGACAAACCCTATATTTAATACAAATGCATTTCAATTTCAATTTCAATTTTAACTTTCATTAAAATAATCATTTAACTTCAATTTAAATTTGGCGACATCATGATTACTAATTGCATTTAATTAATCAAATGAAATCTATACGTGACAGGGATTATGTTTCTTTTTGTTCAAAAGAGTTTTGCGTGGCCTCGTTGATATGATAATGTATATCAACCTCTTAATATGAGAATCTTGATATGGGAACTATCATGTGAGTGAAGGAAGGATATTAGAACTATAGTGAACCATAATATGGTTCCATAATTAGATAGAAGTATCATGGTATAGGTTCTAGCTTATTTTATATTTCACTCCATTGATCCTTGAGGGCACATGTAGAAAAATAAAACAAAAGATTTTAGTGATTGGTTGTCATCTATTGCAAGCATGTGTTCAATTGAAATATTATTTTAAGAAAATGGATTAGTCATTTATCATTGGAAACATTTTCAAGTATTCTTTAAATTCCTTATTTGATGCCTCACCCTTATGTTAAGTCTCCCTTGAATTTAACGTTAAAGGTGATATTATGTGTCTTATTATATGATCTTGTGTTTACTTTTTATCAAGTTTTTATCTTTTATATAAATGTTTTCATATAGATAAATGACTAGTTTGGGGGAAGAATCGTTTTCACTTTTTGAGCATACACTAGTAGAATTTGGCAAATAATTGACTACATGACTAAAAATTTTACTCACGACAACTAAAAATGGCTAAATTCTAATCATTTTTTGCAACACAACTATAAATGACTAAATAAATGACCAAATTAATCATCATAAGTGACTAATTTGATCATAAGTGGAAATTAATAAAAAAGAAATTGAAAGACTAAGTTTTTTTGGGCGCCAAACAATGAAAAAGAGAATTTTCAATTGAAGTGTCTATTCAGTGGGCTTTTTAGTTTGTTGGTTGTAAGAAGTCCAAAGATTTTTCGAGGGCATGGCATAGAACCAGCAATTAACTGCACCATCATCTATCCACGTTGTTGAGAAGATTTGGGATAAAGGCACGTTGAGTTTTCTCTGAAGAAACCTTTCTTTGTTGGCTTTGAATTCATCCACACTGCAGAGATTCACAAGGGTTTGAAGACCTGTTGCACGCACGAAGATATTGTCCAAGGTTTTGAGGACAAATCATGCGCACGTTGAGATAATATTCAAGGTTTTCCTAGAAGCCTTCATCCTCACATCTTGCTAGGTATACTCTATGTCGTTAAGGTTTAGTTTTGTTTGAACATTCGAGGAAGATCGTGCTTGTCTCCTCATGAAGGTTTTAGCCCTGTCATAAGCCCAAACTAGGAATTCAAAGCTCTTATTAGGAAAAAAACCACCTTCATAGGTGATACTTTCATATCACAATGTAGATATTTTGAGAAGATCATAGGCCATGATATGTTTAAGACATGACAATAGTCTCATTGTTGAAGTGTCAATGGGTTTTACTAGTTATGTAAGCCAGATTTTTCTTTTCTTGTTTGTACTGATAACCTTAACTATTTCCTCATCTTGTGTTTCTGAGAAGACAAGGCAATGTTCTTTTCTTCATTGCTTGCATTGTGAAGAGGTTTTTTTGGTTTAGAAGCTCTTTCTCTTCCATACTCAAGCTAGGGTTTGAATCATGTTTCTAAGAATGCATACTGAAGGTTTCCTTTTAGATCTTCGTATTGAATGACAATGCATCAATAAGAGATGAAGGAGATAGTATTGTCAAACACAGGTTTGATGCATTCTAAGAGTGACTTCATGATTAGATCAGATTATCATGCTTTTTGTGTGTTTAATGATGACACTCCCTTGAATATTTCAGTATTATTATGGGTGTAGACTAATGACCTTGTTCAAAAGGCAGTGGCTATGCAAAGACAAGGAGGGTACAGTGGTTTAAGATGCAAAGAAGTGTCAAAGCATGAAGGCGTGTGATATTCTTTATGGAGGCATGTTTTTCCATTCATGATATGTATGACAAACCATAGGGTTTTAGGTCACACTGAGATTTGCCTAATGCAAGGATAGTCATCATGTCAGTAGGAAAGGGTTAAGGATAGAGGTCCTAAGCTACATAAGGATGGTGAACTGAACTGATGAAATATGGTTAGCATATTATACATGACAGTCTATGAATGAAGGCAACGTTGAGTAACACTGTCATGAGGAGGTAGGGATCCATTGCCTTAGGGCTCCCAAATGCATGACGACATGCAGTTTTCAGCTCCCTGTTGAAAACATAATTGTAGTGACCTTTGGTAGTCATGAGAACAATTTACAGAGAGTAGAGCTTTGCTTAAGATCAGCATTGTGATAGGGTTACAAGTATCAAAGCTATAGTAGCCTTATATAGGAGTGTAAATTTTCTCTTCCTCCATTTGATTTTCCAATGGCCTTGGTGATGGTTAAGTGTTGAGGAGATGATAGTGTTATGTTCGATAGGGACAATGAAAACACTGCCATGAATTGACTATACAAAGGAGACCAAGGTATGCATGTCAAATCTCAAGCAAGATCATGTATTGGGAGGCAAAGTATTCATTATTTGAGGTGTCAAATGCAAGGAAGTTAGCAATAGCAAGTTCCCTATTGAAAGAATAGTGCAATAACAATCAGATTTCATACATAATGTAGATCTTAAGCCTTAGTTCATTATCAATAGAGTTATGGCATGGATATAATATAGGGATCTCAAGCCTATAAGTCAAAAAGGGTGCATTATTATGCTATTGACTCATAATAGTGGCAAATGTGAAAAACATGGTTTATCTGCATAATATATAGTCTGACATAAGGAAAAATCCCTTAGAAGAGATTGAGTGTGGATTATGGAACTCAAGGGTTACTATGGTCAAGGTTAAAGAGAGACTGAGATCTATTTAAAAGCCACTATCACAAAGATGTTAAAGATGTCATATCATCATTCATATGCAAAACCCTAAGGAACCATGCAAGTAAGGAACCTGTCAATAAACAAGTGGAACCACTGTGAGATACTTTAAGGTGGATGTCATAAGCATTTTGTATGAGTTGCTAGGGTTATAAAGCCAGTAAGGAGTTAACCTTAAGGGTTTCACAAGATCAAATCCTACCTAGTGTGCACAATCATAGATCATATTGAAAGATGCAAGCTTGTAGGTATAATGAAATAAGACAAATGCAACATCCTTGAAGTGGCAGTGATTTCATGACAATTGCACCATTCAATGAGCCGTGGCATATATATCATTGTTGATGTTGAGGGCAGTCCTTGCTTAGTTTCCACTATTGGTGTTTGATGGCAGTGCCTTAATAGCCAACATAAGGTCTATGGCATTATTTGGTTGACTGTAACTGAGCAATATTTGGAGTGCAGACATAGTAGCAAGTTTCTTATTGAAAATACAGTTATCATAATGATCATGCAGAATGAGGAACCATCCTAGATGGTACAGATTTACAGTCACAGTGAAAAGTTAGGGAAGACGGTTCATAAGAGGGCTACACTATTGAGAAGTCTACAGGTCTATGGAGGAAACAGATTCAATGATGATGAAGGCATGTCTATAGAAGGATAAAAATAATAGGTTTGTGGAGATTGCTATCTCAATCATTAGAGGAAGATCACAAAAGATGAAGTGTGGCAATCAAGTCTCAAGAGCACAATACATTCTTGGTGCTTTGTGTTTTGTTTATTGGCATTTCATCTATTTTGTTAGGCCTTGTGAGGAGTGTTGGGTGTGTCCTTGTTTTCTTGTTCCATTTGAGGTATCACATGGTAGTATGTGTTTGTGACTGCAAAAATTCTTTAAAGCCACATGAATATTTATAGTGCTAGAGGGAATTTGTTGCATGAAATGGTATGACAGTTAGAATGATTGTTCATGAGATGGAAGAGTATTGGCATAAGGCAGTTTTAAGGCCCAAAAGAGCTACATGATGGTGTTTTATCATATATGATAGTGCACATTTTTAGTCAGGTTATTCTTCTTTGTCGCACATGTTGCAAGGGGTTTGTTTTCAAGCAACCATGATCCTTGAGTATTCTATTTTACTCAAGAAGATAGCAAGGAATAGCCCCTTAGGTTCCCTTTTCATTCAAATCTTGGATAGTGCAGGGGTAGTTGACTATGAATGGGCAGTCATGGAGACCTAAATGAGCAACAAATCTCAATAGGTCAATTTAAGATGCATAATGGATAGAGGGATTTTTAGTGGAAAACGTGTAAGGTACAGTGATAGGATCTCTCTTGATTGATCACAGTCAAAAGTATTGTTGTAGGTATGGTTGTACCTTTAATTCATGACATGAGTTCAGTGGACTTACAAAGGCAAAAGTGTTGTTGCAACAAAGGAAGATAGTCTTTATCAAATTTATGCTATCACTTTTTGAGGTGCAGACCAATGGAATTCAGTGAAGGAGGTGTCCTGATAAATATTTTTGTTGCATTTTGAGCTTGTAGATGTATTGCAAGATTGCCTATTTAATTGCAATAACAGAGCATGGCAATCTCCATGACTTTAAATGCAACATATCTATATGTGGTTGTCCCTATCTTCATTTCTCTATGCATTAAGGAGGCAGTTGGTTTGATATTGCAATGTCTTAAGGCTCATGAAACAAGGTTTAGTGACAGTTGCAAAGGCACATCTACTGTGCAAGGAATTAAAGGCAGCCACAGTGTTTAGAGAGGCAAATACCTAAAGACCCTTAGAGCCAAACACATAGCAATGATTTGGAAAGTTTTAGGATAGTGATTTAATAATGTGTCAGAAGTCAACATGGAATCATATGAAGTGGCAATCCTTACACCACTTTCCTTTCATTAAAGAGATAGTAAACTATTGGAGTTGCAGTGTCAAAAGGATTGACAATCAAGATAAGGACAATTTGCAATGTTTTAAGGGTAGTGACTATGCAAACCCAAGTGAAGGGGCAGTGACCTTTCATTGTACATAGATACCATGGAACAAAGCACTTGGTATTGGCATTGACAATAGTGGTTTCAAGGAATTGTGTTTGACCACATTTCATTTAACTTGTTTGTTTCTTAGGTGGGTCTCTATAACCATTAGAGAAAGTGTTTTTTCTTTTGAGTTGGTTCTTAAATTTGAGAAAATTAAATTTACTCTTAGAACTTATTCCAAATTATGTCATTCATTGGGGTGAATTGAATATAGAGTTGACTATATTCCTTATCATACAAAAAATAGTTATTGTCTGTGCATTTTTTGTTTTAGGCTCTATTGGGATTCAAGTTGTGTGTGTTTCAGGTATCCTTTGGAAATACATATGGTACACCAAAAAAAAGATTAAAAAATAGTGATTATTGGAATTTTATACAAATATGGAAGGCATGATACGTTTCTTGCTAAGGTACTTCAATCCTTTGGTCTTTCTTTAGATTCTTATGTTTGTTTTGGAAGGTCAAAGCATGAAATATCTTTAAATCAAGATTGATTTGCTATTGTGTGCACTTGATGGATCAAATGGAAGCTCTTAGTCACAACATGGAAGTAGGAGCAAATGGGGCTCTGAAAATTATAGATCTCTAAGCATATAAAGATGGGGAGTAGTAAATACTACAGATACATAGGTTCTCTCACAACTCCTCCATGTACAAAAGGAGTCATCTAGATCATTGGAGATAAGGTAAGGATTGAAGAGAACATACAAATATTTCATTGATTTTTTAGGATTTCTCGCATTATCATTGGCCTGACTTGAAGAGTAGTTGAGAGAGTGGGAACCCCCGCTCTCTCGCAAAATTTTCAAGTTAGGCCAATAGTAATGTGGGAAAGCCTGAAAAATCAATGAAATAGTTCACTTGCCTTGTCTATGCTTCGACATTTTCATGTATGTCTAACAAGGCACTTGTAACTATAACATATGACAAAAAAAACCCCGATGTTATGCTTTGATGGATGTCCCTTTGTTATTACTAGATATTTGATGTAGTTCACATTATTGTAGTGCAAGCCTATTTTTCAAATTGTTTCATTTAGCATCACCAATATTCTCCACAAGAACATTGTCCCTGTTTAAAATGATGGAAATGGTTCACATCTCTCAAAACAATTTCTCTTGCAACAATTTTGAGATGAATTTAGATGCAGTGTGACAATCAGAACATACTCGAAGGTTCTTAACAACACTTCCCGACAAGGATCGATCTATCCTCCCGAGCCAGTGAGTGCCAACGAACGATCCTCCACCAC
Source organism: Sequoiadendron giganteum (assembly GCA_007115665.2). Classification (NCBI taxonomy): domain Eukaryota; kingdom Viridiplantae; phylum Streptophyta; class Pinopsida; order Cupressales; family Cupressaceae; genus Sequoiadendron; species Sequoiadendron giganteum. The sequence goes on along the minus strand of CM021101.1, from coordinate 432,998,808 downwards.
TTGAGAAACGATGGACACCTATGGGAGACAACCCTCCGAAGGAAGAATCACATCCCTTTCGGGATGAGCCGGAAAGGGACACAACACGAAGGAATGCTCCTCTACCCAAGAATACGGATTATTGCATGCGTAATAGAACTCCACAGCCTGTTGAGCATGTGAGTGCCAACTTAACTTGGCGACAGACAAGCAAGGATGATCCTCACCCCACAGGGAAGAACTATCCAACGAAGAGAGACATAACCATAGGGATGCATCTCTACTGAGGAAAGAGCATCCTATTACGTAGTAGTAATTACACTCGACAACTTGCATTGAGCTAGTAAGCACCAGCGGACAATCCTCCTGTGAAAATTCCTATTGCAGTCACTGATTATTAATCTCCTATCTTAAAAAAAAAAATTAACTGCTGAAAACTAATTCATAGCTAATATCGAAAAATAACACAACTGCAACTTCACTAATAAAAATACGAAAAGAAATGCGTAACACAATGAACACAATATTTTCGAACAAATTGTCCCTCGAAAAACCCCTAAGGGAAAACCAGTTCTACAGATGAGGAATTATATTAATTTCAGCAAATTAAGAGATACAAAGATTCCTTGCCTCTTACTGGCAGAACTCCGACAATCTCCCAACTTCCCATTGATATTCCCCCGCTGCTATCCCCAACGCTATCACTGCGCCCTTGCTAACACTACAAGACTGTTTGCTATCACTGCAAACTCACAAACTCATTTGCCAGCACTGCAAATGCTTCTACAAACTTCTATATTCTCCATATGCCCAATGACCCCTTTTTATACTCCTCTCATTGGAAAACCAACGGCCAAGATCGATTCTCAATCGACGGCTGAGATAAATAACAACTTACCAACCACAACAAATTTGGTTGCAAGGTGTCACTAAAAGAAATCAATAATTAAATAATAATTATCACATCTTAACAATAAAATAACTATTATCTAATCCTAGCAAATGGACGAACAGCTGTCCAAGCTAACAAAATAACACTCCCTCTTAGCGAGGAAGTTGTTCTGCATGACACCCATCTTATCTCTGAAGAAGATAAATTTTTCCTTCCCCAATGCTTTAGTCAGAATGTCTGCTACCTGCTCCTCTGTAGGTATGTATTGTAGCTGAACAATACCTCGCTGTACACAATCCCTGATGAAGTGATACCTGATATCTATATGTTTAGACCTATCATGAAACACTGGATTCTCAGACAATTTGATGCAACTCTGATTGTCGCAGTGTAACACAGTAGTCTCAACCTTCTGACCAAACAAAGCCACTAGCAACTTTCAAAGCCATATAGCTTCACATGTTGCCATGCTATCTGCAATGTATTCTGCTTTTGATGAACTCAGAGCCACAGACTTCTGCTTCCTGTTGAACCAAGAAACAACTCATGATCGTAAACTGAAACAACACCCTGAAGTACTCCTTTTGTCTATTGTACTGCCTGCCCAATCTGCATCAGTATAGCCTATCAACTTGATTCCTTCACCTCGAACATATCTGATCCCATACTCAACTGTACCACGCAAATAACGCAACACATGCTTGGCTGCTGTCCAATGCACTCTCTTTGGTTCAACCATGAACTGACTAAGAGAGTTTACTGCAAATGCTATATCCGGCCTAGTGTTGACCAAATACATGAGCGAACCAATTAACTGCCTGTATAAGGTGGGATCTACATCTTTGTCATTAGATGTATCTACCTTCCTCCAATTAGTGATCATAGGTGTAGACATGGCTTTGCAATCCTCCATCTCGAATCTCTTCAAGATTTCAATGCAATATTTCCCTTGACCAAGGAAAATCTCTCCATCTGTCTGCCACACCTCCATGCCTAGAAAATAGTGCATGATTCCCAAATCCTTCATCTCGAACTCTTCTGCAAGGTCCTTCTTGCAATCCTCTATGAGCCCTAGTGCACCTGTAAGAAACAAGTCATCTACATATAGAACAAGAATGAGAACCTCACCCCCTACCACCAAGTAGTAGAGGTTAGCATCTGCCTCACTCTTCACAAAGCCCATTTCTTGCAAGTATGTATCAATGCGCTCATACCACGCTCTAGGAGCCTGTTTGAGTCCGTACAAGGCTTTCTTCAATCTGCACACGTGGGTCTCTTTGTTGTGTGCTACAAAGCCTTCTGGTTGTTCTATGTATACCTCTTCCTTTAATTCACCATTAAGGAATGCTGTCTTGACATCCATTTGATGGATCTTCCATCCCATCTAGACTGCAAATGAGATTATAGCTCGTATAGAAGTATACCTGGCCACTGGAGCAAATGTCTCCTCATAGTCTATTCCCTCCTTCTGAGAGAACCCCTTGGCCACAAACCTTGCCTTGTATTTCTTGATGCTACCATCTGCATCGTGCTTTATCTTGAAGATCCAGCGTGATCCAACTACTGACCTATCTATTGGTCTAGGCACTACCTCCCACACATCATTCTGCATTATTGAAGTATATTCCTCAACCATAGCATCTCGCCATACCTGATGTTGTGAAGCCTCTAGATAGTTGGATGGTTCACTATCTACCAACTGGCTGACTAATGCCACATAGTCATTGAACTTGGCTGGTTCTCTCCTTTGTCTCGTACTCTTCCTAGGAGCTCCCACAGACTCCTGAGTATCCCTTTGTGTGTCTTGAACCTCACGGTTCCTGCTGCCAACTATAGAGGATGAAATTTCAACCTCTATATCTTCTAGATGCATAGCCTGTTGCACCAGTTGCTCCATACTCTGTGAATCTTCACTACCTGAGTCTATGCTTGTACTAGTAACAGTACTTGAGCTTTGCTGCCCTTGACTTGGACTTGGAGCTTTTGTTGGCTGCTCACTCTGATCATCTGCTGCAAATCTCTGAACCTTCTAAACACCTTGTCCTCCATGAACTTGACATTGCGTCTGACAATAATTCTTCTGGTCCTTGGAATAAAAATCCTAAATGCCTTTGAAGTTTCACTATACCCAACAAGGTACCCCTTCTCTGCAGTCTGATCTAACTTGGTATGTGTATCTCTTGGAATATGACAATATGTCAAACTCCCAAATATCCTGAAGTGACCAACATCTGGCTTTTTCCCTGTGAAAGCTTCCTCTGGTGTCATCTTCCCTAGTACCTTGTGTGGAACCCTGTTCTGAATGTAAACTGCAATACTACACGCCTCTGCCCATAGGTAACATGGCATGTCCTGGTCATGTAACATAGCCCTTGCTGCCTCCGATATAGAACGGTTCTTCCTCTCAGCAACTCCATTCTACTGTGGATTGTAAGGAACAATCCACTCTCTCTTGATTCCTTCTCTGGTATAGAAATCCTGGAAGACATTTCCTTTGTACTCGCCTTCATTGTCTGACCGAAGAACCTTTATCTTCCTTCCTGTCGAGTTCTCCACAAGATCCTTGAACTCTTGGAAGCGATTGAAAACCTCATCCTTGGTCTTCAAGAAGTATATCCAGGTCTTCCTGAAAAAATCATCAATAAAAGTAACATAGTACTCATATCCTCTGAGAGACTTTGTTGACATTGGTCCACATACATCCAAATGTACTAGATCAAGAACACCCTTAGATCTATTGTCACTCCTTGGAAAAGATGCTTTCGCAAACTTCCCCAACACACATCCCTTACATACATCATCATGCTCTGTGCTCACCTCTGGAACACCTATCACTGTCTCACGAAGCAATTTAAGTGCTCCATGATGAATATGGCCCATCCTCCTATGCCATAGCTCTCCAAGATCTCTAGGATTACTACTGCTCATGAGTGCCTTAGGAGTATCAAACTGTAACCTATAAAGGCGACCACTCCTAACTCCAATAGTTATGGGTGATTTCCAATCCTTGTGTTTAATCAACACATGTGTTCCTCTAAAAAGTACATTATACCCTTTATCCTGAAGAACAGATACAGAAATCAGATTCATACCTAAGCCTGGAACATGCAAGACATCATGAAGTGGAACTATCTTTCCATTCTCCCTCTGAAACTGAACAGTCCCTTTCCCAACTGGGTTGAGCTTGGACAAGTTCCCCATAGAAATCTAGATATTGGTTTCCTCCTCCTTGTAACTGGAGAAGTACTCTCTAACTCCTGTCATATGAAATGATGCTCCATTGTCTATATACCAAACACTCTGTGAGGTTGAGATAATCATACAAGCTATGAGTGCAAACTCATCCTCCAATCTACTAGAGAGCTCCTTTGCACTTGCTGAAGCCGCCACTTGGTTCTTGCCCTTCTTATCTTTCTTCCTTTGTGGGCAATCGCTGACATAGTGGCCAAACTCGTGACAACCAAAGCACTTGACCTTAGATAGGTCCTTCTTCTTCTCACCTTGAGAATTTGATCCTTTTCTAAATCCCTTCTTTGCTTTCCCTTTTCCCGCTAGGGCAACGTTTTCTTGTTCTCCCTCACTTTTCTGACTCTTGTTGTTGGCTCCATTGACAAGACTTAGTCTAAGCTCCTCTTGAGTGAAATCACTCCATAGTCGATCCCAACTCGGTAGGGTGTCTCGTCCATTAATAACTTGAACAAAGACATCCCACTGCTTAGTAAACCCATTTAAGGCTATCCTTACTAGCTCATCATCTTTTGGCTTATCTCCAACAGCTGCTAACTCATCCTTGATAAGTCTAAGTCTAGTGAGGTAACTTGTAACGTCTTCTCCCTTGTTCATTCGGGTATTCCTCAACTTTTCTCTGAGAATCAGCTTCCTATTAGTGGTAGCATTCTGGTACAGTTTCATAATGGCATCCCACATCTTATTCGCCGTATCTAACTCGGAGATATGCGGAACAATATGATCCTTGACACCATCAAGGATAATCCTCCTCGCCTTGGCATCCTCTTTCTTGTATGCTACAAGTTGTGTTGCGTCTGTAGGTACAGCTACAACAGTGGTAACATAATCCTTGATACCATTCTCTTCCAAAAATAAAGAAAGTTTGGCCTTCCAGACACCAAAATTCGAGGCACCATCTAATCTGTCCTGATCTCTCAAACTAGCTGAAGCCATCTCAAAGGATAAAAGCAATAATAATTTAAAAGATCAAACTAGGTTATAGAAACCCTCAATTTCTTTCCTAGGGCAAACCTTTTCTACCCTTAATACAGCTCTGATACCATGTGAAAATTCCAATTGCAGTCACTGATTATTAATCTCCTATCTTAAAAGATTATTTAACTGCTGAAAACTAATTCAGAGCTAATATCGAAAAATAACACAACTGCAACTTCACTAATAAAAATACGAAAAGAAATGCATAACACAATGAACACAATATTTTCGGACAAATTGTCCCTGGAAAAACCCCTAAGGGAAAACCAGTTCTACAGATGAGGAATTATATTAATTTTAGAAAATTAAGAGATACAAAGATTCCTTGCCTCTTACTGGCAGAACTCCGACAATCTCCCAACTTCCCACTGATATTCCCCCGCTGCTATCCCCAACGCTATCATTGCGCCCTTGCTAACACTGCAAGACTGTTTGCTATCACTGCAAACTCACAAACTCATTTGCTAGCACTGCAAATGCTTCTACAAACTTCTATATTCTCCATATGCCCAATGACCCCTTTTTATACTCCTCTCATTGGAAAACCAATGGCCAAGATCGATTCTCAATTGACGGCTGAGATAAATAACAACTTACCAACCACAACAAATTTGGTTGCAAGGTGTCACTAAAAGAAATCAATAATTAAATAATAATTATCACATCTCAACAATAAAATAACTATTATCTAATCCTAGCAAATGGATGAACAGCTGTCCAAGCTAACAAACTAACACCTCCTTGTCAAAGGACACAGAACTGACACCCCCAAAAGGGGAAAGCCCATGAAGGGAGAGATTCAAACCAATAGGGATTCTTTTCCAACGTAGGGACAGACCCCTTCACCATAGGAACTAGCCCGAAGGCGGCATAGAATTCCACTGAAAGGAGACACTCTACACCGATGGGGCACACTGCCCCGACAAATTCAGTCCTACCACACGCGCATATGACTTACCGCATTAGACTCACATAGCACGAAACTCTACCCCAAGGGAGACAGAATACCGGACAGGGGTTCTACACAGCAGGCCCCTACACGTGGCTGCTACCCACATTATGGATGGTGGACCCTAGACCAGACCACATGAATTCATTCCCACTACGAACCTATGAACTCAAGGACAGGCATACACCAAGGACGGAAATACACACGATTCCCAAAGCAAAGGAATGCTCCTTCACAACAAGCAGCCACATTGAATTCTCGTTAACCGCAGCCCATAAGCCATCATCCTTCACTAAGCCACTTAAATCACTCTAGCTAGAAGGTCAAAGCACTCTGGAGGCAAGGGTCACGATTCGAGTAGCGACCTGGAAATCGTAGTAGTCCAAAACTCAAGAGAGAGACGTCTGGATTCAAACCGAGGAATAAGATTGAAAACTTGAATGTCTCTGGGTCGTACACAGCGAGAATGTAGTAATACCCATTCGTCGTCGTACAATGCTTTGGCGATTCAAAAAGGAGTAGATCCCTCTCCCTTAGTGTTTTTCCACTTCCGGGGAGGACAAACACTTCGCCTAACCACTTTTGACCTACAACTGCATGCATAAAGAACAACTATAATTTGTTAGGTAGCGTTTCAAACCTACTCTGAGTCAAGATTCGTGAAAGGCTGGGGCTGGCTAGGAATGTAGCGTGAAGTGGGCGTTTTATTGATGAAGGAATAGAAAGTTACAAATTGACTGAAAATGAACATATGGATGGAAATTTCATGATTGGATTGAAAATATAGATTTCTTCAATTAGATATAAGAAAGAGTCGCTACCAATGGCTAGGCTCGGTGATGAGTTGTTCATAGTCCTTGCGGCGGGTGAGAATTGGTTTTCATTCTCCTAGCTAAGGCATCGATGAGTGGGAGGGACTATCCGCCGCCCTTATTGTTTCAACTGCATGCGCCTGAGGATCGAATGTGGACCAAATGCCAAGCCCAAGGGCACAACCCCTATTCTCTGCTTTCCCTCTGCTTATTTCGTTTCTAATCGACGGCTAGGCGGCGAAATAATGGGGAGGTCCGAAATGGAATCATTGGAAACAAACCCCTGTGTTCTGTACTTTTCACCAACTAGTTATTCTAAATCTCAACTCCTCATTTGTTCCTTTCATCCAATCATAATATCTTAGTCGGTGGGGTTAAGCCGTAAAGAAATCAAGAATGGTCGGTGGCCCGAATAGCCTGATTTTGAAAAGAAAGTCAAAATGTCCTTAGGCCGAATTGGGCTTTCGGGGGCCTGCCCTTTCTATCTATCCTTGGCCTGGCCTTCGTCTTGAGGCCTGCCCAAACTAAGGATTTCTGATTAATTATTTTAAGGGGCCTTCCCGGCAAGAATCAAGTAATACTGAGCTGTAACAAAATTCCGCTTTCACCCAAAGCTAAAAATGGGGGTGGGGGGACTACCTAACCTAATGCCATGGGCAGAATGACCCTTTTCGACCAAATTCAATTTCATTGAAATAAAGAATGTCTCCTCCTCCAACTAACTCTCCCAATCCTAACTTCTCCCTTTCCCTGACAGGGAGAGAGAATGGTCGGTAGGGGGGGACTAATAGTTGTACTAGGGGCCATCTTTAACAAACCAAATGCAATTGCTAAATTTTCACTATGGTGACAAATAAATGATTCTTTTTTCTTCTATTCCACAACATTAAGTAAAAGTCTTGAATCTGGAAATAATCTGTTGACTTCATTTGCCAAGCCAATTTCTCCAATTTTGCATAGATCTCCCATGTTTGTGGATGTGATTTGTCTCCTACACAAAAAAGCATGTACCATTTTATGCCCTTCAATCCAACTACATGCAGGTATCTTTTTAATTCCACTATCTTTCATCAATCTCCTTACTATTTGAACCTCACCACACTTGCCCGCTTCTGCATAGATGTTTTAGAGAAGAACATAAGTTGCAATATTTTAGGATCCAACTAAAAAAGTAGTGTTGCTGGAATACTCAACCTATATTCATATATCATCCACTTCTACGATGTTGAAAAGGCAAAGAACTTTCTTATGTTTTATTGCTCTCTATTTCAAAAAAAAACATATTGGAAGTTGCAACAACATCCTAAAAAGCTTCTTTGTGCTATTTGTAGGTTCCTTCAGAGCAGGAACAACTGAGAACACGCCATGTTATTGCTCAATAAACTTAGTTGTAATGGAATAAATAGGTTTCTTTTGTTAGTTGAATTCTATATGTTTCTCAATTTAATTTGTTCAATGTTGTTGAGAAAATCTTCTTATACTGGGCTTCATTTCAAAAGTTGTGTTTGTTTACTTGTTACATGAATTAAAAGTTTCCTTTTTGTATTAGCAGGGTACTTTCAAAATGTTGAAAGCTTCATCTAGGGTTATCCAAGCTTTATCTAAGAGTCCTCTCAAAATCTTGTCAACAAGACAATTCATAGTCATATGAATAAGAGGATCATTGTTAATGAATAATGGGGTAGTGACTTGAGTGGTTGGCAATCTCATGGCTTGGGAGGGTTTCCAAGGTTCGAAGGGCATAGTGGAAGCATATTTGATAACAACCATGGGTAAGGTTGTACCATTCATGACAAGGTTGTTGACAGTACCATCAAGGGTTCAATATTGTAATGGGGCAATGGTTAGGAAGGAATTACAACCATAATGTATGAAGACTTATCTTCATTTAAACCTTAGATAGTGCACTGACTAGTGTATATTGTCTCCAAATGATAGTCACCTATATGATGATGAATGATGATTCAAATAACCATATATTCTTATAGACACTAAAAAATGTCTTGGTCTACGAGCATCATTTTTCTTGGTCTTTGTCTCTACAAAATTAAATAATTTTAATTATTTAATTATCCTTGATCACATTCCTCTATTAATTAAATAATTTTTAATTATTTAATTAATTCATCTATCGACCTTTATTCTACGTCGATCAATTAAATAAATTTAATTGCATTGCTAATACCCCTTTCGTCAATAATTAAATAAATTACCATTTATTTAATTATTTGCCTATCATCATTCGTCTATAGTTAAATAATTATTTACCTATTCATTAATCTTTTAATTCTTCTATGGTTAAATAATTATCAGAATTATCATTTACTTGTCAACACTTATCCTTTATTAAATACTTAATCTAAATTAATTATTTAATGCTCTTTTTCCATTTCCTCCTATTTAATTAAAATGTTTACATAAATCATTAAATGCCCACTTGGCTTTTCCTCAAATTAATAATTTGAAAAAAAAAAATTATGCTCCACTTGTCCAGAGGTTCCTTTCTCATGAAATAAATAAGTTTATTATTTATTTCTCCATTTTCTTCCTCCACTATCTCATTTTCAAATCTCAGTCGTCGATCGTCTCTAGGCTCTTTCTAATCTTGACCATTCATTTCGTAACCTCCACTCTTCTGTGTTGCATGTCCTCTTGTCCGTCGATCTTGGAATCTTTATAGAAGCTCAATCTTGACCGTTTGTTTGAATGGCTATCTATAAAAGAAGCCTTCCTCCTCCATTTTCAATTTAACAACCACTTATCTCTAACTTTCATGCTTACTATTTGCAGGTATTTGCACATGTTTATCATGATCTGAGGGCATATCTGCAAAAGAAGCTTGAGGAGAGACAAGAGAAGTTATTCAACTTCAATATGGGGAGTGTTCTTATTTGAATGCTTTCATTTTATTCCTCATTTTGTTTGTTTTCTCTTGTTTAGATTGGATTTCTAGCGTAGAAGTGCTATGGTTGTCACTAGAATCTAGGATGGTAGAGATTTCCCATCTTACATTGGTGAACCCAACGTGAAGACAAGTTTTTGTAGGTTTTGTACAGCTTTTTCTTTTATTTTTGTAGGTTTTCATACGGAATAATTCAACTGAGATGTGCAGTGACACAATCACAGAGGAACAATGCAACTAATAAGAGAAACAACACAACTATTGGGTGGGAATTCGAATTCGAAATAGCGACACATTCGTGATGCACAATGACGCATCTATGGGTAAGAGACTTGGATTTGAAATCGCGATGCAATTGATTTAGAATGACACATTACAGTGACACAACTAAGGTCGAACGACGCAATCACCTGTTAGGTATAAAAAAAAAATTGTTTTCAATTTTCTTTAAATTTCCTTTTGGGATTTCAATAGGTTAGGGTTTTTTGTGTGCTAACCATCTTTTTCCAATGTGTGGCTTTGGATCTAAGGAGTTTCAAAACTATTTCTTTAGAAACAACAAAAAAATCAAGCTTTTCATCACTTCCTTTAGGCATAAACCAATTTTTCTTTGTTTTGTTTGCTACAACTACAACTTTGCATCAAATTCATAAGGGTAAAATGAATATGCATCTCATTCATAAGGGTTTAAAATGAAAAAAAAAGTTCATATTACACTCATGGGATATAAAATGAACATGCATCACACGTCATTGGCCTAAAAAGAATCCAAGTGTTTGTTTCATCATAAGCAAGGGTTAAAATCAACGAGTGTTTTCATGTTTTGTGGTTTGCAATTCGCCATTGGATGTGTATGCTCTCCTCTTGTGCCACTTGGCGATCTTGAGGATCAAAAACATTTTTTTGGCACTTGTACAACCACCCCCACATTTGGATTTAGAATTAAAATGAACCCCATGTGAGTGTGAGGCAAAGGCATTGTGTATGCTCTCTCCTTATGCTTCATGTGATCTGGGGGATAAAAAACAACGTACTTCCTTGCTTTTGTATACCTTTAGAGAGCCTACCACCTCGCTTTGAAAGGTGGGAATGACCCTAGCGGTAACAAGCTAAAGTCAAGTTCTTTCAAACCGCTATATAAAAAATGTGTTTGTGATGAAAGTCATAAGCAACAAGTGTGAATGTGTCATACCGACAAGTGCGACCCCTAATGTCTATGTGACATGTCAAAATCCTTTCTTAGGAAGGGATTGGGAGGCCTCTTGATTGAAATAATCTTGTGTTAATTTCTTACTGCGTGCATGGCCACCTCAAACGAAATCCCTTACTAAGATCCAATTGTTTAGTGGCAAAAATACTTTTCACTTGCTAGCGCAGGAACGGTCATTCTGAAGCTGCCCCACATTTTCACCATTCATGTGTAGAGGCAAAAATCCTTTATGGGGAATTGAGACTTGGTGTGCCCGAGAAGTGAGTTTCGTGTAAGGGGGATCCAGTGCCACCAAGTCTCTAGATGCCTGCCTTGTTTGGTTCGCTAGAGAAATCCAAGTGGGGATCTAGCAAGTGGTACCTCTTGAGAAGCCTAGGTTGTGCATGTTGTCTATGAGTGTTTTTATTTTGAAATCAAATTCTTTCACACTCAAAATCAGATTAAAAATCGTGTTTGTGACTATATTAAGTGTTTTCCCAACTTCATCTCACAAAATTTCATCAAAATCAATCAAAAACTCACTTGAAAATTAGGTCAAAACATCAAAATTACAAAAGCAACACTCTGTGAATCGCAACTGTAGAAAGCAGGCCTGCATCTGAATTCTATGTCGCAACTACTCACTAGAAAATCACAACTGATACACTACACCAGATTTTCCAGAAACAGAGTCGCAATTGATAAACTGGACCGCAACTGCTAATCAAAAACCTGCAACCAAAAACGACACATTTGAGAAAACCCAGTGCCACAACTACCTGATAATCTGAAACTCACAAAATCCTTGTTCAAACTGAATCAATTCATTTTAACAATAACCCTAACTTCTAAACCAAAGACTTGCAGAGTTTACTAGTCCATTCCATCATCCTCATTTAGGTTTCCATAACATTTTAGGTTGCATCCTTTTTTATTCTAGATCTTAGGTTGCATCTACCCTTCAAATTTCAAACATAGGAAGACTACTAAGCCTTTGGACAGTCCATGGTTGCTTATCTAATTTGTCATTGACCTTCATCTTCCACTTTATCAACCTTTGTCATTGTCATCTTGGTCAACACTTGAGTCTCAAGCTTGTGTCTTAGTTTAGACTCACCATGTCAAAATTATCATCTTGATTATCACAAAGGTCAATGACATTTGGGTTTGTTATCTTGGACCTACATTAGCTTGGTTACCATCCTTTGTCGTAATTTTTTTTAGGATTGATATCCTTAGTGTCATGTTTCTAGTGTCATTTAGATTCATATCATACCCTTTGACCATAGCTTCATTATCAATCCTTTGTCTTGGAATTAAATTGCATTTTGTACTTTGCATCTTTATATCCCAAAAACACAAAAAACATTGATTAATTTCATCTTAGCCTTAGTTGCACCTTTACCTTTGATCATTAACTTAGCATCATTTAGTCTCCATATCATCATCAATTATTCTACCTTTGGTATCCTTTGCATCCATTAGTTCCATTAGATTCATTTAGCTTCATCCTTTAGACATTATCCTTGCATGATCCCCTTGCATCCTTATAACCAAAAAAATCCCAAAAACATAGTTTAGCTTCATTATCACCTTGCATTACCTTCCAACTTGCAAGTCTTACATGGTTGGAACAAGGTCACGAACTAAAATATAGGACATGGATTCCTCAAATTACCTCTTTTCTAATCCACATCATGACAACAACTTTGGATCAAACTCCAATCAATCTACCCTACAAAGAAAAACACCATAAAGAGACCCTACATTGGACAATCTAAGTCTAGATGAATTCAACAAGAAAATGACTCTTGAAGAGATTGAAAGAGCTTAACAAGATCCAAGGATCTTACGCATGGTTGATGAGCTCGTTAGTGTTGATCCTAATATATTCTTCCATGCACTAGCCAAAAAGGGTTCTAAACTCCCTCAAGGCTTTGATGTCTCAACAATTATGGAAGGAGAACTCAAAATTCATTTTCATTTGGCATGTCATCTTCACAAAAAATGCCAACTATACCACTTGGGAAAACAACGCACATGACAACCACTACCACACATATCCCTAGTATCTCCACACTTGAAAACAAGATGAACCATGTGACAACACAAGGAAATAATTTTACAGTTGGTAGCACATCAAATTCCATGGGTAAGGCTTTCACAAATCCTCTTTTCTAGAACACAAATCAAGGGCCTATATCACAATGTCCCACACCTTTACTTCAAAACAAAAATCCAGGTCCCACACCTTTACTTCAAAATACAAATCAAGGTCCCATGCTTACACTTCAAAACATGAATCAAGGTCCCTCATTCCAATTCCAAATCACCCCCTCATCAAATAAAAATCAACCAAACAAATCTAGGAGAATTCACATTGTCCCACGAAGGGTGCCAAACCAAAACATTAATATAGGACCTACCCCATCATTCCAAAATGCTAATCAAGGACCTACCCCATCATTCCAAAATGCTAATCAAGAACCTACCCCATCCTATCAAAACACCAATCAAGGACCCACAGCATCTTTCCAAAATGTAAATCAAGGACCAACATTTCAAATCCAAGGAACAAATCAAGGGCCTACACCCTAATTTCAACAAACTATACCAAACACAAACATGATTTTTGGGACAAATCTAAATGCCAATTTCACTCCAAACCAAAACAACACACATCAATATAGTAACCAAGGTCCGACGTCACAAAATGTCAAACCAAATCCGAATCTGACATATGACCTCAACACCAATGTCATAACACCAAATCAAACCAATACAACACCATCTCTTGTGGACACTTTGATGCAACAAATACAGGCTATCCAACAACAAATGTCAAACATGCAATTGGGAAGCAACAAGAAAACCTATTCCATGGAGGAATAGGGCCCCTTTCCATTTGACAAAAGTCTATACATGTCGCCCTTTCCCCCTCACTTCATGACACCACCTTTACCCAAGTACAAAGGGAAAGGAGATCCAATGGAACACATACAATAATTTAATGTGTCTTATATGGAAGTCACATATGATCCCAACTACTTGATGAGACTATTTCTATGAAGTCTCACAGGACCAGCCCTAGATTGGTTTGCACATCTTCCTCCAGGGATTAGAACATGGGGTGAACTGGTCGATAAATTCATTAATCATGTTGCCTTTAATATTGAAAGTGGCATGACCCTTGCAACATTATGCACAACCAAACAAGAAGAAGGGGACTCACTTACCTCATTTTACCAAAGATGGTGAAGTCTAGCTAGCAAGTTCCCTTGTCACATTCCTGAGAAACAACTAATCACCATATTTGTGGAAAACCTTAATGGAGAAATGATGAGTGGTCTTCAAATCCAATTTTGCACCTTTTGATTAAATCCTTGAGAAAGGTGTCCTTATTGAAAAAGGTCTTGTCGCAAAAAGACTAGTCAAAATACATAAAGAGACTCTAAAGCCCAATAATGACAAAAGCAAATACTGGTCCTGAAACAAGAATGTCACTAATGATGGAGTTATCGACGCTAAAGTGATAAAAAAAGGTCCTACCATTCACCTCAAAGGTCCTTCCTCATCAAACACATCGAACACATCAAATACCCAAACACAAAGTCAAAGTCAAACATTGAACACAATCCAAAACAATCAACAACGCAGAGGCCCTCCTCGTTCCAAGAGAACATACACCCACTTGGGCGAACCCATTGAATCAATCCTAAAAATACTCTTGCAATCCAATGTCATCCAACTACCAAAAAAAATAAATTATGAGCCCTCATTGATCAAAACCGAATAGTGGAAAGAAGATGTATATTGTGAATATCACTATGAAAAAGGACAAACATCTAGATGTTGGACACTCAGAAATTTCATCCAAGACCTCATTGAATAGGGAAACATTTCAATAGACAATTCAAAAGGAAAGACAAATGCTAATCATACCATATTTAAAACTCGCTTGCAAGATCATGACCAAGGAAAAGCCTCCAATTCAAGGAATAATATCAATGCCAATTATGTCACTGTCAAACATGATTATAGCACTATTATCCTTAATGTAAGACCCTTTGATGATTGCATCACCACCATTACCATAAACAAGCCAAGTTCAAAATGTGTTGTCACCACTTGCAAAGGTAAGATAACTCTTCCAGGACCTCCTTCCAATCCACAACCAAAAAGGCAGTATAGTCTCCTAGACCAACTAGGGAAAACCCCTGCACAAATTTCTATCCTGGAACTCCTTCACATATCACCGCAACACAAGGCTATCCTTGATAAAGCCTTACAAGAAGCATTTGTGCCCGCTAATATAGATGTCAATTAATTTCAAGCCATGGTTGGATACCTAGCTATGCCACATCATATCACCTTCTTTGAACAAGACTTTTTCGTATAAAAGTCTGATCATAATGATGCCCTACACCTTGAAGTTTGTGTTAATAAGCATAAGATCAGACGAGTCCTCGTAGACGGTGGAGTAGTTCTAAACATTTTCTCACTGAAATTGGTGAAAACATTAGGATAATTTGAGAATTGTATAGACCAAACTAAGAAAAATTGTGATCAAAGCTTATGATGATGTTGAGTGCTTATCTGAAGGAGTAATTTCGCTTCTTGTAAGAGTTGGTTCAACAATATAGAACACAATATTTCATGTCTTGAATCTAGATTTACACTATAATATTCTCCTTGGCCGCTCATGGATTCATGCCATGAAGGCTATCCCATCCACATACCACCAATGCCTCAAGTTCCCATATAATGGCACTGAAATTACTATTCCTGGTGACCCTAACCCCTTTCAGTATTGCAAAAACCTAAAAGGAACCGTTGAACGTCAAGTGCCCATAAATCGAGAGGCCTCATCTTGCACTCCATCTCACTACATTGATCCATTTTCCCTCATCAAATCATCCACTCCGTTCACCCCACCACCCACACACAAAATTCAGATTCAAGACAAAGGATGCAAAGAGTACAGTATGAAAAGCTTATTCTGCATTGGAAAACTACCCAAATCACCAAAGTCTTATGGAAAACCACATCTTATGCATCCTAAGGTTATCATCCACAATTATCCTACCATTTTCACTAAATGGGGGGAATTAGCTAAAGAATCTCTAGATGATCACATTTACATATGGTTGTATAAAGAAGAGGAGACAGAACCTAAACAACTACCAATTGAACGATATCCAAAAGGGTTCCTTTTAATGAAGCAACAAGGATATGATGGACACAATGGCCTTGGTTTAAACAAAAATGGAATATCAAAACCTTTACTGCCTCCTAAATTACCAAAATATGTTGGGTTAGGGTATGTTCCGCCAAAACCGAGTCCTCCAAGTACTAAGTTTACCTTGACTGAGGTTGTTGATGCTTCAGATGAGATTGAGACATCCGAGGAATTTTATAACTTTGACATCGATTCCAATGAGTATGAATGGGATTCTTTGTCTTCTACTACTGACCTTGACCTTGATGAAATGTTTAGAGAACCTAGTGTGCCTACCCTTGAAGAAAAACTCAGTCAAATGATTACTATTGGTTTCCCGAAAAATTCATCAAAACCCCACCAAAAGATCTCCTTGCAAATGGAAGCTTAGATCAAAACCTTCTGGAAAACCAATGAATCTCCTTTTGTCTTTACCTTATCTACCTAGACCATGACCCTTGACAATACCGATGATGGCATACCCCTCATCTATCCCCAACTCATAGATTGGGATCAATAAAAACCACTGAGTTTAGATACATTCAAGAACAATGAAGCAATTGTTGAGTTCATGGGACTTCATGAAGGAATACTGAGTGGGGATCATAAGATTGGATTTGTCATAGAACTCAATTGTGCAGCATACTTTGGTGAGGCTATCATTTCCTTTAGTCGAAAAAGTGAGAATGAAAAAAATAAAAATAAAAATAATAGGTCTTCAGGTGAAAACCGAAAGGCGCCTATTGACTGTGAAAAAGTAAAAATAAAGGACATATCCGAAGGTGAAAACCTCTCTGAGGCGCCTAAGGATGGAGGACTGGAAAGTCTCCCTATAGACCAAGAGAGACTACCATTGCTTATAGAAGAAACAAAACAAGTGAACATTGAGACACAAGAGAATTCTAGAATCAGATAGCTGGTAGCATCTTTGACCACCAAAGAAAAGCCTAAGTTTACGACATTCTTTTTAGAAAGACAAATTAGTTTTGCATGATCATATGTTGATATGCCTGGATTGGATCCCGAGCTTGTTTTACATCACCTACCACTATTACCAAATGCCAAACCATACAAACAAAAGCTAAAGAAAATGCACCCATAGATTGCACTCTTGGTCAAGGTTGAACTAAAGAAACTCTTGGATGTTGGATTCATAAACGCTATTGATTATGCAGATTGGATATCAAATCTTGTTCCTATCACAAAATGAAATGGGAAAATCAGAGTATGCAAATATTTTAGAGATCTTAACAAGGCTTGCCCTAAAGATGATGTCCACTTACCACATATTGACGTCATAGTGGACCTTGCTACTGGATATGAAATGCTATCACTTATGGACATGGATTCTCATATTATAATCAAATAATAATTGCTCTTGAAGATCAACCAAAGACAACCTTCACATGTGCTTGGGGAACTTTCTGTTGGAACATTATGCCATTTGGACTTAAAAATGCTAGAGCTACATATCAAAGAGCTATGACTACCATTTTCCATGATTATATGCATGTACTTTTGGAGGATTGTGTTGATGACCTCTCAAAATCTCTAGAATGAAGTGGTCACTTAGCAATCTTGGATAAGATTTTCACCTGACTTGAAAAGTATAAACTCAGGTTAAACAAAAAGAAGTGTGTTTTCGAGGTCCAATTAGGAAAACTTCTAGGATATATTGTCTCTCATAGAGGAATAGAGGTTGATCCAATGAAAGTCAAAGCTATCTTGGACATGCCACCGCCAACCAATATCAGTCGGTTAAGGAATTTACAAGGAGGATTGCAATCAATCCATAGATTCATTGCTTAGCTAACAAACAAAATCCATCTTTTCAACATTTGTTACGAAAAGGAATTCCCTTCAATTGGACAGAAAAGTGTCAAGAAGCATTTGATCAAATCAAGAATTATCTGTTGAAACCACCAGTTCTTATGCCTTCGATTGATGGAAGACATCTGATATTGTACGTGACAACAACTACATCAACACTAGGGGCATTGTTGGCACAAAATGATAATGATGGTAAAGAACGAGCAATCTACTACATTAGTTGCACTTTGGTCGGATATGAGTTGAACTACAACCCTATTGAATGAGCATGCCTAGCAGTTGTATTTACAACCCAAAAATTGAGACACTACATGCTAAACAACAAAACAAAATTGATCGCCAAAATTGATCCTCTGAAGTATCTTCTCAGTAAAGCAGCTTTGACAGGAAGATTAGCTAAGTGGGTTATGATCCTAAGTGAGTATGACATTGAATGCGTTGACTGAAAAGTAATAAAAAGACAAGTGATAGTTGATCAACTTGCAGATGCACCAATAAAGGCAAATCATCCTTTGATATCCAACTTTCTAGATGAATATTTTTTTGTTATAAAAACACTAACAACATGGAAAATATACTTCGATAGGTCCTGCACTAGTCATGGTTCGAGAGCTGGCATTTTATTCATCACACATCAAGGGGATTCCATTCCAACATAATTCCGAATAGCATTTCCATGCACTAATAACATAGTTGATACCAAAGATGACAAACTGATGCCTGAAAAGTGCATGGTTGATAGTTTTAGACTATACAAGTTGATGCTATTACCTTTGAGAAAATACCAAGAATCGAAAACAAGGCAGTCGATGCAATGACAACAATTGGATCTCTCTTGGGCATTCCCAACAATACATCGCAATATGAGTTCTTGGTAGAACAACTATTGGTCCTTACGTTCGATGTCCCTGAAACTGAATTTGTGTGTGAACTTGTTGGTCTTGAATCTCCTCGGTATAAAGACATTTACAACTATTTGTATGACCAAATTATCTCTCTTGACTTGTTCTCCAACCAATGCAAAACCTTTATCCGACAAGCCTCTAAATATGCCATCATCGAATATTTTCTTTACCGTCGTAGTCTAGATAGCACCCTTCTCCGATGTCTCGACTCAAATGGAGCACAAGCGGTCTTAGAAGAGGTTCATCACGGTATATGTGGAGCTCACTCTGATGGTCCTACCTTAGCTAAAAAGCTCATGAGGATGAGATAGTATTGGCCTACAATGGAACGTGATGCCTATCACTTTGTGAAGAAATGTCACCAGTGTTAGATTCATGGAGATCTTATACATGTTCCAGCTCAAGAATTGCAACCGCTCACATCACCATGGCCATTCTCTCAATGGGGGCTCGACCTCATAGGAAAGATCCATCTTCTACAAATGGACATAAGTTTATCC
Source organism: Sequoiadendron giganteum (assembly GCA_007115665.2). Classification (NCBI taxonomy): domain Eukaryota; kingdom Viridiplantae; phylum Streptophyta; class Pinopsida; order Cupressales; family Cupressaceae; genus Sequoiadendron; species Sequoiadendron giganteum. Next base: position 432,979,408 of record CM021101.1, on the reverse strand, counting down.
TTGTTGCTATAGAGTACTTTACCAAGTGGATCGAAGCCATCCTGATGACCTAAATTATTGCAAAATAGATATCCAAATTCATCCTGAATTACATTGTATGTCACTATGGTATCCCGTAGTCCATCATTACAAACAATGGTTTCCCTTTTAAGAATCAAGATATCCATAAAATCTGTGAAAAAATTCATATCCAACACCATTTCTCTACCTCGTATTGCGCCTAGGGTAATAGCCAAGTCGAGGCATCTAATAAGACTATCCTTAAAATCTCAAAGAAAACTGTCAATGACGCTAGCTGTGACTGGCACCTCAACTCAATCTTGCTCTATGGGCCTATCGTACCAATGTTCACACCCCTCGAGAGCCACTCCATATTCCCTTGTCTTTGGATCTGAGGCCATACTTCCTATTGAGGTCGAGTTACCATCCCTACGAATATCCATGCAAGGATTGATTGATCAAGAAGAATATCATGTATCCCATCTACATGAGTTAGAGTTATTGGATGGAAAGAGAGAATGATTTGACACATTTACAAGCATATCAAAAATTCCTTCGAAGTAACTACAATAAGAAGGCCCAACCTAGAAGCTTTGACATTGGTGACTTAGTCCTGAAAGAAAATCCGAAGAATTAGACAGATCGAGAAAAGCTTGGAAAGTTTAAACCTAATTGGTTGGGCGCTTATATCATCACAACAACATATGGATCTGGTGCTTATTAGCTCTCTACTCGTGAAGGAGAACTATTGCATGATCCCATCAACAACATGCACCTATGCAAGTACTACACTTAATTTCGAAGTATCCCTTTAAAAACTCAAAAAAATACAAAAAAAAATGAAATTTTTTTTTAAAAATCACCCTGATGAAAACTTGGCAAACAAGCATCTTGGTGACAACAAAATATCAAAAAAATAGTAAAGAGAAATAATTTGTCCAAAAGTGAAAACCACTTCGTTCGCACTTTGGATAAGTACCATTGTAAAATCTGGCAAACATGTGCCATGTGTAGTCAGTCTATGCTCCTTCATCTACCATTACTCTACCTGGTCTTCCACCCCTCGCTCATCCACTCACACACGTCACTCATCCATAATAAAGCTTCATCATCCTTTCCATGGCCTGAGAACCACTGACATTTAGTAACCTTCACCTGCATGACCATCCTTTGCATTCACCCGTTGATTCCCCTTTCACATAATAAGTTGGTCCTGTACCTGAGTGGGGGCAATTCCTTGACTTATGTCCTCATGGGATACGACACATGGTATCAACCTCATAAAACCTTCAAAATCCGAAAAAAAAATGTAAAACATCAAAATCAAAAAAAAATCATAAAACATCAAAATCCAAAAAAATCATAAAACATCAAAATCCAAAAATATCATAAAACATCAAAATCCAGAAAAAATCATAAAACCGTTAAAAACCAAAAGCATCAAAAAAACGTCACAAAATCCAAAAACAGAGTTCGAGTCTAAGTCAGTCTATGTTAGAGTGGTCAAACTACGTTGTCTCTGTGCATTTTCTACTTAGGTAAGTCTCATCAACCAATGGGCCCCCAAGACATTAGGTCAATTCTTTTAGGTTTGTTCAAATAAAATCATGACTTAGTCTTTTGTCAAATGAAAAAAAGTCAAGTCATGTCGAACTACGAGGTATTTGTGTATATAACGTAGGAAAGGCCATCAATCGATGAGCCTTCGAGGCCCTAGGTCAGTCCTTTAGGGTTTGTCGAGTCTGGTTCTATCCTTTGTCTGCAAGCAAGCATCATTCAAACCAAACCATGAATTAATAGACAAACATATCCAGCAAATCTTTAATCTTCAATCAATCACCTTATCATCAGTCACTATCATGTCATTGGTCTTATATCACAATGGGGCATGATGTCATTTGTCTTATTCAATCTTATCACTTGTCTTTTATCAAGATGTGTCCTTCCTGAGATTAGACATTGTCATTGGTCAACCTTGTCATTTTCCTTAAGCAGGATGTGTCTTTCTTGCAGTTATGTATTTATCAAAATGGTCACTCGGTCAACTTTATTAGATGTGTTCCTAGCCTCAAATAGGATATGTCTTTCCTAGAATTAGGTGTCGTCACATCGATCAATCATGACTCAAACTTTATCAAATCAATTCAAGTGTGTCACTTGGTCAATTTATCTTGTCATCTTGGTCAATCAACCTTGCCTTACTTAGGATGTGTCTTTCCTAAAACTAGGTCTAATCAATCAAATCAGTTAATCAACCTTGTCAACCTATCAATCAACTTCCTTCAAGCAATCAATCAATTAGTCATCTCAATCATCTTGGTCTAATCAATCAAATCAGTTAATCAACCTTGTCAACCTATGAATCAACTTCATTCAAGCAATCAATCAATTGGTCATCTCAATCATCTTGGTAAACCTAATCAACCTAATCAATCAATATTATCAATACTATCAGCAAACATTATCTCCTTGTTGGTTTGAATTTGTCTTATCTTTTGATTAGTTGTTGGGTCATGTTACTAGTTACCTTGAGGATGTCCAAAAGGATTTAGAGGGATGATGATGGATCATGATCTCTTTCCTTTTCTTGTTGTGTGTGGTTTGTCTTGGCAAAAATATTGGGATAATTGGGTCCTTAGTATGAGTCAGGGCATTCCTTGTCTTTTGGCTTTGTCTTTTGACTGCTTGTCTCTCACAAATGGTCACCTTGCACACCTTTGGTCTATGTCATACCATGGTGCTTTTGCTCCATTTGCGACAATTTTGATTCACAATGATGACAAATATAAAAGCATGTAAGTTTGTCCTTTGTCATTTCCCATCTAGCATTCCATCTTCCTTGCCTTGTTTCCATGCTAACATCCATCTCTTCCATGCTAAAATTTATTCTTTCTGCATCTTGACAGAGTCCTGTGACACAAAAAATATCTTGCATACACTATCATGTTAGGAAAAATCATATCAAGCATAATCATCATAGACATCGCCATCATATTAAGCCACATATGTTTGCATGAGAAAATACAAAAACATAGAAATCATCCATATAACATTTCATCGCATCAACAAATAACCAATTATGATATTGCATTTTACATTATGATAATAGTTCATTTCCATCCATCACATTGCATCACATTAATAACATTTTGCATTTACATTAAATATTTCTCATCATCGCATACAAACCTATAGCCATCCCATTGCATCAACATAAAATTAGGTCATCCATACTGCATTCATAATCCATACATATCATAAGGACAAATATTTATAACATAATCACAAATGCATACTCATCCATCATATCAAATCATCACATGATCATATAGAATGCATACAAATCATAAAAACATGAACATCCATAGCATAACATAATCATAAACATAAAGCATAATCACATAAAACTGCATATCATAAACTGCCGCCAAAAATCATATCATATATTGCTCAAATATGTGTCATAGGTACAATGTCAAGATATATCATATCTATCATAATGGAGCTCACATGCTCAATAATCAAAATGCAGTGTCTATACACAGTGTCAAAAGATGCTCTAGCTTGAGCTGCCCTGATCTCTTGTCCCTGGGGCATCCCTTCCCTCTCGTCGAGGCGACTCTAAAGACCTGTGCTCTAATATCGGTGGCCTGTCATAGGGAGTGGACCATCTAGGGATTGATGTCTCCCTGCTCTCTGACCTACTGTGGGAGCGCTTGTTGTGAGTCTTCTTGTGTGTCCTGCTCTAGGATCCACTTGAAATCTATGAAAATGTCAGCTCTCGCCTCTCTAGCGAAACCACCCTCTCATATAGGTCCCTGTAATACTGCATCCCATGTTGGTCCTGGCATACTCCCATGCAATGTCAACCACCGACCCACTGCATGTTGCTATGAAGTCCAACGTCCTCTAATTTTTCTATTGGTGGCTGATAACTGCTAAATCTCTTTGTCTGGAGGGTGACCCTCTCGGCCTTAAGGTCGTCTCACTCTACTGTGACCATCCTCAGCTCAACCTTTAGGGCCTATGCTCGAGCCTGTAAGGTAGCTATCCTTTGCTCTATCGTGCCCTCATCTACTTCGACCTTTCCCTCCTCCAGCCCCTCCTCCTCATCCATCCCCATAATGATCCTCTCTCAAAGGACCCTCTCCTCCTCACCCATCACTGCCTCCTCTGCATGCTCCTCAACCTCCATCATCTTTGCCTCTGGGTGTGCCACCTCTAGATCTGACAACTCTACATGCTACTCTCCCTCCTCCATCGCCATCTCCACCGCCATCTCCACCGTTGTCCTCACCTCTAGTTGATCTTCCTCCTCCTTCTGGATCGGTGACAAATATCCCACCTCCCACCATCCTCCATCCCTCCTCCTTCGTCTCTCCATCCTCAGTCTCCTCTCCCTCCACCCCTTCGTTCCATGTCTCCTCTTCAACCTCTCAGACTCCTGCCTCTATGCTCTACAAGTGTTGGCTACTCTGGATTTGTATATGGTGACGACTTATGTGTCTGCCACCATGCATCGTACTCAAGAGTTGTCCCTGCATCTACATCCCCCCTCTCCATCCCCACTATATCAGTTGTAGGGCATTAATTTCTTGCTTGGCTATGGTCACTAGTATCTATTGTCCCCATAGGTGCACCTCCTGAGATGACTGTGCAAACTCTGTTGTGCCTATAGGGATACCATGTCTCTCTTTGAACAATCATTTGACCCATTGTGGAAAATACATCTCAATAATGTGTTGAGACTATACTATACGTCTAATCAGATACCTGGGTTATCGGCACCATGGCCCCTACCCACAGATCACAATCCTTGTAGGGTCTCCAGACAAAGCGAACCAATGTATCAATCCCATGCCTCTAGAATCCTATGTCCCCCACATGTGTCTACATAATTACTCCCCGATAAAGATATACATATGGAGCACCAACTCCCAGTTGTCGTACAACTGGCAGTCGAAACACTGTTATATGCTCCCACACCCATATCATCAGCAATGTGACCCCAGAGCTCAAGCTCTACCCCCCTCTATATTGAATTTCATGGAGCTAAAAGTATAACATACCTAATAGGCATGGTCCCCATGCATAGACTGTCTCCTCCTGGACCATCCCTACTAGCATCTCTCCCTAGCCTACTGGGAAGCCATGACCCCAACAATCAATGTGCATAGTACACAATCAAACTTGTCATATATCTCAGCTAGAGTCTCCCATCTAATCTTGTAGTTGTGGATGCCAAGCTCTGAATCGTCTTCGCAATCATAGTAATCATAAAGGGCCTGCAATCCTCAAACGGGGTCATATCATACCCGCTCCCCGCGAATCGAAAGTCATAGAATCTAGTAAACATCCTCTAATGTCATAGTGACCTCTCCCATGGTAGATAAAAGGTACATATCTCAGAGTGCCACTGCTCCACCAATGCCATCAACATGCCCCTGTTTGCCTTGATAATGAGCATATAGGTCATGTAAAACAATCCAAGATCTAACAACACCTACCTCTCAACATCATCCAGCTGGTCCCATAGTCGAAATGTATCTGGTCGTGACTCCCATGTGTAAATAGGGGGTAGTACAACTTGAGGTCACCACAAAATCCATCAAATCAATCTAAATTTTTCATTTGACCTATCAGACCTAAGTTGAACAAGGCATTCTATCCTAAACTGGGGAAAAAATGTCACCAGGCAATCGCATCGTTGTTTTTGTCACATGCGTCACCAAAATTTCTAGTGGCCCACAAATGCAATTGCGTCGCACACCTAAGCTAATGTGTTGCCAGGGTGAATTGCGGTCAACCCCTCATCATTTGTGTCGCTTATTTACACATGCATCATTATTTTCAAACTTGCATCTTTAAACATCAGTTGCATCGCACTATTTCAAATGTGTTGTGAAAAAACAACCCTATCCTAGACCTACGCACTTGCTTCACGATGTGATGATTGTGGTGAATCACATCGCCTACGTCACTCGTGCACACAATTGTGTCACACGCAATGTGATGCAATTTCCTGCTAAATTTTTCCTAGCTAAAAATGCATGCAAAACAAAAAAATCACAAGGCGAGTTTCTAGTACTTTTCGGGGTGGGCGCTCCCTTAGGATGGCAGAATGTGTAGATGTGGTAGCCTTTGTGTGCATTGTCTGGAACTGGAGACATCTATGTAGCTTTTCTCACCTAGAGCTCCTAAGATTTCTAAATTTGGAATGCACAAATGACTTATTTTCTCAATCCAAGTCCTATTTATAGCCTGAAAATTAGGGTTTACACTTGGCTTGTTTACTAGGCGCACTCTTGGACAGCTTTGAACCTAAATTTGACCCCCGTAATGACCTCAAAATTCAATTTTGTCTTCACCGTTTAACTCTTGGCGATCAAATTATCTTATCGGGACAATTTTCCAAATGTTTTGAATTATTTTGAAATTTTGTAAAATTTTCTTGAGGGGGCATACCTCTACCTTGTTTTCACCAAGGCATCGTTTGACTGAATATTCTTTGACACAACAAGATGAACTGCATTATGTCAAAGAGGGGCAAAATGTAGACCCTGAAAAATGTCTTGGTCTGTGAGCGTCATTTTTCTTGGTCTTCGTCTCTGCAAAATTAAATAATTTTAATTATTGAATTATCCTTGATCACATTCCTCTATTAATTAAATAATTTTTAATTATTTAATTAATTCATCTCTTGACCTTTATTCTACCTTGATCGATTAAATAAATGTAATTGCATCGCTAATTCCCCTTTCTTCAATAACTAAATAAATTGTCGTTTATTTAATTATTTGGCTATCATCATTCGTTTATAGTTAAATAATTATTATTAATTATTTACCTATTCATTAATCTTTTAATTCTTCTATGGTTAAATAATTGTCAAAATTATTAATTACCTCTCAACACTTCTCTTTTATTAAATAATCAATCTAAAATAACTATTTAATGCTCTTTTTCCATTTCCTCTTATTTAATTAAAATGTTTACATAAATCATTAAATGCCCACTTGCCTTTTCCTCAAATAAATAATTTGAATTGTCTAGAGATTCCTTTCTCATTTATTATTTATTTCTCCATTTTCTTCCTCCACTATCTCATTTTCAAATCTTATTCGTCGATCGTCTCTGGGCTTTTTCTAATCTTGACCGTTTATTTCATAACCTCCACTCTTTTGTGTTGCATGTCCTCTTGTCTATTGATCTTGGAATCTTTCTAGAAGCTCAATCTTGATCGTATGTTCGAATGACTGTCTATAAAAGAAGCCTTCCTCCTCTATTTTTTATTTAACAACCACTTATCTCTGACTTTCATGCTTACTATTTGCAGGTATTTGCACATGTTTATCACGAATATCTACAAAATCAACTTGAGGAGAGACAAGAGAAGTAATTCAACTTCAATATGAGTGTTCTTATTTGAATGTTTTCATTTTATTCCTCATTTTGTTTGTTTTCTCTTGTTTAGACTGGATTTCTAGCTTAGAAGTGTTGTGGTTGTCACTAGAAGCTAGGCTGGTAGAGATTTCCCATCTTACAATTCTGAGAAAAAATTCCAAAGGGCAGAAGGACTATTTTTACACAATCATCAAGTGTAGCAAATGCAGCCATAGATAAACATTGTTAAGCATACTGTTTGAGAGGCAATTAGTAGATTTTCAAGAGGTGGTCAAATAGAGTTGACAGTGCCAAACACAAGTTCAAGTGTGCCCTTATGCTTGGAGGTAGAATTTCATCATTTTGAATGCATAAATAGGAGTAGTTATAATTTCCCATTGAAGGTATAATGCTTTGGTAACCTGGTTTCATGGCTTTGTCTTGGTGAATCAAGTGATTGGTTGTAAATAACACTGACAAATAGTTTATGGTTGATGTTGAGGATAGTTTCAGTCCTTATTCAAAACCTTGTAACAAGATGGTCATTGAGGTTGTTGGAAGGCATGTCAAGTGGTAGTTTGCAAGTCTCTGGGCAAGGATATTAGGTGCATGATTAAAAAAGATAATCAAATCCATGGAAAATCATAGTTCAATCTTGCATGGTTCAAAATTTTGATCTAAGCCTTATGTGGCGGATTTTTGTGTTAAATGGACAAAGACACAGGCTTTGTGTGTGTAAAAGTGTTATGCTTCCTTTTATGGGTTTGTGTTTTTATCTAGATCATGATAGTGAGGAACCTTTAATGAATGCATGACAAGTGTTATTTTTTTATCAAATGGTACAGGTTTTTTATGCATACATGGACAAGGTTTTAAATCAGTGACAGTCACTTGATGGATAACCTATACACTGCATATTAGAACTTTTGGTGTGCCAGTGGTCCTTGAGTTAACAAGTGGATGTTTCAATATTTTGGCTCATTTGAATATTAAGCATTTAATATTTGTATGGAGTAGAAGCTAAAGGTGTCTTTCGCGTATGCTTCAATATTAGAGTGCATATGAATATAAGATGGTGTTTTCAAAGAGTGACATTATACAAAAAGAGGAAACCATGGCAATGCATTTAGGAACTTCTATGTGCAAAGACTTGGAGATAGCATAATACATGGATGAATAGGTGGTCAAAGTGGTTACTGTGAAACAAAATGCAAACATGATCTTATGCATAGGGAGACAGAGGTATTAAATTTAAGAAATATGGTGTCAAGCTCCCTGTTGAAAGCACAACGTAGTGAAAAGGGTAATGAATACACTGCCAAAGAGGACACTGAGCTGGGGAATTGTAACTCATATTTTCAATCTTGTGATTGAAAATAAAAATTATATACTCTATTTCTAAGTTGTAACTAGAACACCTTTCTTTTATTAATAAATTTCAATGATTTTGTTTTCTAAATGGTTGTCTTATTGTGTGCAATTGATGATGTGTATTCCTGTATTTTATGTTTAAATCCTCAAATATCAGTCAATTAAAATAACTAAATATACTACTAATTGATGTCAATTAATAATTAAATTGACTAAATATACTACTAATTAACAAAAATCAGTAAACAGTGAATAAATATGACTAAATATATGACTAGTGAAATAAAAATGACTGAATATACTATAAAATTGATCAAAATTATGATTAAAATTAATGACTAAATACATTACCAATGGACAGAAATTAGTGAATAAAAATGACTAAGTGACCAGATTACAACAATCAATGACTAAATCAACGACTAAATATATCGGTGAATAAAAAATGACTAAATAAGTGACCATATTACAACAATTAATGACTAAATCAACGACTAAATATACTACCAAATCGATCAATCAAAACAACCAATAAATGACTAAAAATGGTTTAGTCATCAATCTGGTCGCATTACAAATGACTGGAAATAAACTACTAATGGTTGCGCGACCGTGTTCAATCCTTTATAAGCAGTTTTTAGTAGTTTTTTCAGTCATATATTGTTGTTTCTATACTAGTGATATATCTAGAATCGAGTTATAGATAAGAACTTGTCAACTTGTCAAACATCCTCACCTTTACAAATGATCTAATGGTGGAAAATCACATCTCCAATATTTGTTGGCTCTATTGTTTTGGCTATTTGTTAAATAAACCTAAAATATATGATGGTATAATTGTCTAGAAAGATTAAATATGTGTATTGTCTTATTAACCTATCACCTCCTAATCTTATTAATGTTATATTGTGACTTTTGTATTGTTTGGATTAAAACAACTACAATTATAATCATCTATTTAAGACATGATATGGTCATCTTCATCCTAGATCATACTTGATTATATCATATTTTGTCAAGTGGTCCTTGCATAGGGTTATAATTGGGATTGTTAATCATTACTTTATATAGTAAAATGAGCCCCTATAGATTAATCGTTGTTCATTTAATATATTTACTATACAGTTGTGAATTAAACCTTGATGAAATGTGTTCTTTTTGGTCAACCAAATATGAGTTGGAGAAAACCCAAGTTGTCAAATTATGGAGGCTTTGTGCATTACGTAGGCAAGGTCGTCAAAGATTAGCCCTTGAGGAATAGGTCTGACCCCTAGGTCTTGTTCTCTCATTATTGCTTTGAAATTATTATGGATATATTTTATTTGTATAGCATGTGACTTGAGTTATGTTTTTGATTATTAATGAGTTAGTGAAACTAATTAAGTCTATCTTGATTATGTGAATTCCTTGTCACCATTTGAAACACTACCATGATTGTCCAAACAATGTAGTTATCTAACTAAATATTATAATCTATAATTGGTCAAATTTTGTTATGCTTTATAGGTAATGTATGCTTTGGAAACAAACTTTTGTGAGTTAGTAGAGTGTATGAGAGCGAAATTTGTGTTTTGTCCTTAACTGTAATTTGGTAGAAATTTTTTGGGCATTATAGATTTCTTAGACACTTCTTTTTAAGATTATTTTTGTTGTTATTTCTTCACCACCCTCTCTGTTTATTCCCTCTATTTCTTTTATAAGTCCTCTCATTATTATTTTTATTATTCCTCTAATGAAGTATCAATTGTTGAGTATTGAAAAAATATCTTTCTTTCCTTAGGCTTAATCATCTTCTTATATGTATGTCACTCTGTTAATATATTTTATCTTTTTTCCCTCTATTTCTTTTATAGGTCCTCTCATTCTTATTTTTATTATTCCTCTAATGAAGTATCAATTGTTGAGTATTGAAAAAATATCTTTCTTTCCTTAGGCTTAATCATCTTCTTATATGTATGTCACTTTATTAATATGTTTTATCTAAATTATCCACTCATTTATAACACATCTTCTCTTGAAACTTTAGAGTGGTATTCTAATGGTGATGGTATATTTTATTTTAATTTTGTTGCTATTTTGGCTTTCTTAGAGGGCCATAATCCTTGTTTTTTTGTTTTTTTATCCTTGTTTCATATTGTGATGGGTGTTATTGTAGTTCCTTAGCACTAAGGGTTTTTCTAGTCTTAGAAACCTTTATTTCAATTTGTTGGGGATCTTATGGTATTTTCAAACTTGTGGATTGCCTCCTACCATATATTTTTGGTGTGACTTATACTTTTTACTTTCATCTTTGTGCCTTAGGGTTATCACCTAGGGTTTTACTATTGTTTTCTTCTTAACATCATTTTTCACATTATTTCCTTTTTCTATATTTTCACTTCATGTGTTTTCTTTCTTCCTTTCTTCTTTTTCTTATGCCCAATACTCATCTTAATTACCATATCTAGTTAGTGATGGTTGCAATGAATAACTTAATATGATGTGGGCTAGCTTGTTAAATAATTTTTATGGTAGAGGTTGTATAATTATTGTCCTTGATTCTATAGGTTCTAGATATATGTGGTCTAGATATATCATAAATATTGTAGCCTTTATGCACTTATTAACTATATTCTCTAAAATAAATAGAGGGTTTGCATGATGGAGCGCGTGAGTGGGACGAGGATTTTGAAATCCTTAGATGCAGAGGGTGATGGTGGCTCTGAATTAGATGACGACGATGATGATGCTTGGCTGCTCTCTCTTTCAGAGGGGGTGCTTGATTTCACTGTGGCTCTGGTTCATTTTTTGGCATCTAGTGTGCGGTCTAGTTTTTCTGCGACTAGGAGGTTTGTGGAGAGTTTATGGCTACCCTTTGATTCTAGCTAGCATGTTGGGTCTATTGTTGAGCTTTATTGTTTTTCCTACTCTCTACTCCCTTTCTATGTGGGCTCTCCTTGCTTACTACTAGTGTCGTTCTGTGGGGCTGTTGTAGAGTGGTGTTGGCTACTATTTTTGGCTTGGGATGTGTTGTTGCAGATCTATTTACTACTGACACCCTTCTGGGATGTTGTGGTTTGGTATTGGGTGTTGCCATTTTCCTATTGGGGAGCTATTTTTTGGGTCTGGTTGTGTTGCATTCACCTTGTGGGGTTTTTCCTAGATCCTCCTTGCTGGGAGCCCTTGCTGATGGTTTGTTTGAGGAGTTTATTGGCTTGATCTCAGACCTTGACTGACATGTAGGGTTGGATGTGGTTTTTTCTTGTTGCGACTTCTCTCCTCTTTCTCTATTTGCAGGTTTTCCTAGTTTTCTCTGGCATTTTTGGGGCTTTTTTGCCTCTAGTTGGGGATTGTCGTTGGTTAGGGATGTGGTTGTTGGTTTTCCTCTGGTGGAGTTGTTTGTGGACAGTTTTTGGCATGTTTCAGACACTGACTGGCATGTAGGGTTAGAGGGTGTTCTTCAATATCTTTCAGCTCTCTACTCTCTCTGCTTGGAGGATTTCCTTGCCTTGTCCTTCTTCTTTCGGGTCCCTTTATCTCTTACTTGATGCTATTGTTGGTTGTGGTGCTTGGAGTTCTTGCTGAGGGGTTGTTTGAGGAGAATGGTGGCCTAATCTTAGACCCTAACTGGCATGTAGGGTTGGAAATGGATTTCTATTGTTGTTCCTTCTCTCCTCTTGCCCTTTCTACAAGATTTTTGGGCTCTCTCTGGCTCTTTAGGGGTTTCTTTGCCTCTATGTGGGTGTGTTCATAGTATGGGGTTAAGGTTGTTGGTCTACCTCTATGTGGGTGTGTTCATTGTTTGCGGTTAAGGTTGTTGGTCTACCTCTAGTGGAGTTGGTTGTGGGTAGTTCTTAACATGTTTCAAACCTTGACTGGCATGGAGGGTTGGAGGTTGGTTTTCAGTGTCTTGTCGACTCTCTACTCTCTCTTTTTGGAGGCTTTCCTTGCCTTGTCCCTCTTTCGAGGCCCATTGTCTCTTTGTTGGTGCTGGTTGTTTTTTGGGTAGGGATGTTGATGCTCCCTAGGCAGGGAGGTTATTGTTTCTTGGTGTGCATAAGTTTCTTCTCTCTTGGTTGGGGGCTAAGGTGTTCTCTATTACTTCTGTGCATGCTTCTGTGAATAATTTTTTGTTTGTTCGTGTGTTCTTTTTACCCCCTTGTGGAGCAGTTAGTTTTATCCCTATGTGTCTCTTGTTGGGCCATGTTCTCGAGTTGTTGGTGGTTGTCATGGAGCTCCTTGTTGCTAGTTGGATGGTTTTCTTCCCTTTTCTACAATCTGAGTCTTCTATTGAGGTGAAGATTACTCCTATAGAGATGGAGCCCTCTCTTTTAGAGGTAGAGTTGGGTTCTATGGATTTGTGGAGGTGTTTTCCTTGCTAGTAGTCCTTGCTATTACAACACCTTTGGAGTTGGTGCATGCTCCTATGGAGGTGGAGTTTTTTTTTGTTATAGTTTGGTTGTAGTTGTGGTAAGGTTCTTCATGGAATTTGCTCCTATAGAGGGGATCCTACTCCTTTTAAGGTAGAGTATGATTCAACTCTTTGGGTTTGGTGGTGCTACAAGAGGTTTCCTTTTCCCTGCTGGTGTGGTTGGGAGGTTTCTTGGTGTTCTACTCTAATTCCCAACTCTCCTATTGAGGTGGGGAGTTTGGTTTTGTTGGTTGGTGTTGATAGGTGTTGTGCTGCAGTCTGATACAGGCTAATGGTTACATGGATGTTTCAAGAAGTGTGTTGTTGGTTGGTGCTAATAAGTGTTGTGTTGCAGTTTGGTTGTTACAGGATGATGGTTACCTGGTCGTTTCAGGTGCTTTTTAGTTGCAAGTTCCCTTGTAATTGGTTGTTTTTGGTTGAGGATCCCATTAAAACCTCTTCTATTGGTGCATATTTGTTTTTTCATGTTGTTTCTTTAATAATCTTCCTCTCGCTCACTGTTGGTTGTCTATGTTCTATGCTTTTGCAACTTGGTATTTTTGTGTGGGTTTCGAGTCCCCATCAAAACCTACATGTTAAAGGTTTCAAGTCCATTCAAAACCTATTATAAATGGTTTTGGCTCCATTCAAAACCTGTTTTTCCCATATAATCAAAAATATATTCTCTAAAATCTTTTCCCTTTATACTAAGGGGTTTTCAAGTTGTCAAAGTACTATATGTATGCATTTATTTTCCCAATTCCATCCTCATAATCTTTAACACTATAGTAATTGGATTCCTATGGACCTTATTTTATCCCCTAGTTTATTCTCTTGTACCCTTGTCATCTCTTGTAGAAAATATTAAATTAAAAAAATTAGTAGAGATCTATAATAGGAATTATACATGATAATTAATGTTGAGTAGATTCTAGATGAATTTCTCTCCCAATACTTCACATAAATCATCTTTTGTACCATGAACCATATCATATGCAATATGTATCACCTATGTGGTTGCAAATCTACTTGTAATGTAAGGATTTAAAATAGTAATTAATAAAACATTATTGACAAGAAAATACTTTTATTTAAAATAAATCAAGAGGAATATCCTAATTACATTTTGTGTCATCACTTGACATTGTGTCCTTACATAAGACATTTATACAAAAGATATTGAGATATAATGATTGACTTGTGCAAACCTTCACCAACAAGTCATAACAATATAAATAAGTACAAACAATGTACAAATACACTGGAATCATCCATAAAATATGTACAATATGGAAGCACATATGCCAATATCAAGTCATTATTAATGTGGAGATGCAAATGATAAATTCTCTGACCGCCCTCAACTCTCACCTAGTCATCTACAAATTAGTAGATGAGAACATGGTCTAGGCACTTTTTCTACCCAACCACAAAGCTTATGCTTCCCCAAAGAGTTCTTGACATGAAGAACCATCGACCCTGCACAAGATGCTTAGCAACAAGAAATCAATGTACAAGATGGAATTCAGTGCATGCCTAGTATATCTACATGCTTTCTAATGCACTAGAACATGCTATGATTGATACTAGGATATAACAAAGAGCAAAAATATAAATAAATCCATCTATTTCAATGGTCTACAATCACTTGTCCAAGCATATAGTTGTATACAACTAAATAATAGTAGAACTAAAAATAATAGTCCATGCTCCTTGTTACCCATATTTGACACCCGTCCAAGAAGGTAACTTTCTAAAAACACTCAAAGAAGATAAAGTATAGTCACTCATAGAAGGTACTATGCAAACACTCATGAAAAACACAAAATAACACCCAAGGAATTCATACATAAAGACCACAATAATTAAGTGAATACTCTTTATTATTTTGAAAAGATGTCAACAAGTAAGTTCAAACTTCATATCTAACCTATTAATTGAGCATAAGAGAAATAATTTAAAATATTTCCCTTCCACTTTTTGATCACCAAGATCCTCAATGAGGCGAGGTGAGAGCATACAGTGTACAGGAAATGGAGCATTGCAGCTTATCATTTATTTAATTTTAATATACTCTTCCACATATTCAATGGTGAGTGAAATTCTAATTGTTCGATACAATAAGAAACATGAATTAAGAAGTAAAAATTAAATATTCTTATGAAAGAAATAACGAGCGATCTACTTCCTTCAACATAGAAAATAAGGATTGCTTGCACTAAAAGCCTTTTTTAATTGAATTAAATTAGGCTAATATTAATAATTAACCTCTACTATATATATATTTTTTCAATAAAGCATTCATATAGTGAATTTGAAAATAAATCTTGTATTGTGAAACATTTCAACCTCCATAGGAATTGGGAGAAAATTGAGTAACACATTAATGGCTTTTGAGCTATTCAAAATTCATAGCAACATATAGAGGTTGAAATTTGGCACTAAAGGGTAAGTGCACCAATCTGTGACACAATTTTGGCTCTTAAGATGCCACTTTTTTTCTAAAATCAGCAAAATATGATTTGCACGAGAAAATGAAGATAGTTATGCTCAAAATTTTAAGATGCGGCAAGAACAAAAGTTGAAGTGCTCCGAGTCTAGTTTCTAAGCTATGATTTTTTTTTTGAAATTAATGAAGATTAAGGGTCTCAAAAGGGGGGGGGGCCAAAATAGGTCCTGTTTTTATAAAAAAAAATAGCATAGCGCTTGAGGGCTCCCCCCTTTTTGATTAACTTTTTTTTAGAATTTCTAAAATCCCAACATTGAGAAATTAGCTAACACCATGTAGTTTATCCTCGTTCTTTCAGATAATTTTTTTAATGAATATATAATATTTTATGAATTTTCAAAGTGGACACATCCTGAAAAGCTGAAATTTGAGCGTGCTCCCCCCCAATTTTTTGCAAACTAATCGAAAATTGATTTTTTTTTTCCTCATGTGTGGAATGGAGTCTAGTTTCAAAAAATGTAATTTGTTTCACGTTCCGATGAATGAGTAAAAATCTATCCTAAACCTAGCACATGTTGGTTTTTGACAAAAAACGAAGGCATTTACAATAGAAGCCATGGATCAAAACCTTAATTAAATCAAAATGAAAAAATAATTATATATTTAGATAGCTAAGAGAGAGGTTAATGCTATCACGATTTTTTTATAAACATGCATTGAAATACGTGCAAATGAGACGGGGAGCACAGACGAAAATATGAAGAAATTTTGCACCCTTTCAAAAAATCACATCATTTTCATGAAATGGTTGTCCAAAACTTTGGATCAGATGTCCAATGCAAAATCCAACCCATAGGGTTGGTATTTCCCAATGCAACTTATTTGGCACATGCCAAAATGGGCTACTTCATTTGGCGTGAGCCAAATTTGGCGAGCGCCAAATGTCATTCATGACTTTTGGAATGCATTTTTGTAAACTCTTTGATTTTTGGTTTCTCTATCAGGGAAACTATATACATGAAATAAATATTTAAGTATAAGTTGACATTTACATATGGACATTTACTTTCTGATACTTTAAGTTATATTTCATGTATATATAGGCAGGATGTTTGAGAGTGGTTTCAGATCTCTAGGAGTTATAATGCAAATTCTAGTTTTTGGAAGATCTTAAAAATTTCAGACAGTCAAATTTCAGTAATCAGCATGTCAAATTTCAATACTCAGGAGGTCAAATTTTAGTACTCGGGAGGTTAAATTTCATCTTTCTCTCTCTATCTCACTCCTTTTCATCTCTTATTCTCTAGACCTTGCTCTCTCTCACTATCTCCATCCCTTTATCTAACAATATCTTCCTTAAGCTCAAGAACTATGTCTCTACATGTCCATCTCTCTCTCCTTCCCTCTCCAATATCTATCTCCCTCCCTCCTTCCCTCTCTACATTTCTCTATCTCCCATCCCTCTCATTTTATCTCTATATATCTCTCTACTCTCTATATCACCTCTCTCTATACCTACCTATCCCTCTCTCCTTCTCTCCCCTCTTTCTCTCTCTCTATGTGCTTCCCTCTCTCTATCCTTCCCTCTCTACTCTCGATCTTGACATTCTCTCTCTCTCCTTCCCTCTCTAGTTTTCTCTCTCACTTCTCTCTCCTTCCCTCCCTCCCTCTCTAATTTTCTCTATCTCCCCCTCTCTCCCCTTCCCTTTCTACTTCTCTCTATCTCACCTC
>CM021101.1:432848586-432961984 GCA_007115665.2 Sequoiadendron giganteum | reverse complement strand
CTCCTTCTATGTCTCTCCCCTCTACCCTTAGCCCTATACCCTTAACCCTTAAATCCTTAAACCCTCTACCCTCAACCCTCAACCCTTAATCATCTACCCCTAACCCTATCTCTCCTATCCACTCTCCTCCTACCCCCTCTTCCTCTCAGATCTTCTCTCTACTCACCTTACCCTCTATCTCTCTCCCTCTACCCTTAACCCTAAAACCCTAAGCCCTTAACCCTTAAACCCTCTACCCTCTACACTCTATATCTCTCCCACTCCTTCCCTCTCTCTCTCAAGACTCTCCCTCCTACCCCATCTCCCTCTCTTAGGTCTCTCTCTCTCACACACTCACTCACTCCATCTATCTCTCTCCCCTCTACCCTTAACCCTAAACCCTTAAACCCTAAACCATTAAACCCTCTACCCTCTACCCTTAACCCTCCCTCCCTCTATCTCTCTCCCACTCCCTCCCTTTATCTCTCTTTCAAGTCTCTCCATCCTACCCCCTCTCCCTCTCTCAGGTCTCTCTCTCACTCACTCAATCCATCTATTTCTCTCCCATCTCCCTTAAACCCTATACCCTCAACCGAATACCCTAAACCATCAACCCTATAGGTCCTCAACCCTATACCCTCAATTCTCAACCATCTACCCTATACATTGGATCCTCAACCGTCATCTATCTTTTTCCCTCCCTCCTCTTCTCTCCTTATCTCTATCTCACTTCTCCCTCCATCTCTCCCTCCATCCATCCCACCTTCTCTTCCCTAATCCCTCAACCCTCTACCCTCTACCCTTAAAACCTTAAACACTCAACCCTATACCCTAAACCCTCAACCCTTAAATCCTAAACCCTTAAACCCTCTACCCTCAACCCAATACCCTCAACCCTAATCCCTCAACCATTAAACCCAATTAAACTCTCTACCCTAATCCCTCAACCCTTGACCCTTAACCCTTAAACCCTCAACCCTCAACCCTCTACCTTCAATCCTAAACCCTTAACCCTAAAACCTCAACCCCTATACCTTGTACCCTATATGTTGGACCCTAAACCTTAATCCATCAACCCTATACCCTCAACCCTCTACCCTCAACCCTTAAACCCTAAACCCTTAAACCCTCTACCATCTACCCTATGCATTAAACCCTTAACCCTTAATTCTCAACCCTCAACCCTCAACCCTTAATCGCTTAATCCTCAACCCTTAAACCCTAAACCCTCAACCCTTATACCCTCTACCTTATACATTAGACCCTCAACCCTAATCCTTCAACCATATACCCTTAAACCTATACCCTAAACCCTCTACCCTCAACCCTAAATCCTCAACCCTTAAACCTTCTACCCTCTACCCTCTACCCTCAACCCTCTACCCTATACCCTATACCCTCAACCCAATACCCTAAACCATCAATCTTATACCCTCAATTCTCAACCCTCTATCCTACACATTGGATCCTCAACCCTCATATATCTCTATCCCTCTCTCCTCTTCTCTCCTTCTCTCTATCTCACTTCTCCCTCCATCTCTCCCTCCATCCTTCCCTCCCTCTCTACCCTAATCACTCAACCCTATACCCTCAACCCTTAAACCCTTAAACACTCAACCCTCACCTTGATACCCTCTACCCTAAACCTAATACCCTCTACCATCAACCCTATACCCTCAACCCTTAAACCCAAGTAAACTATCTAGCCTAATCCCTCAACCCTCAACCCTTAATCCCTCAAACCTCAACCCTTAATCCCTCGACCCTTAAACCCTGTACCCTGTACCTTGTACCCTCAACCCTCAATTCTCAACCCTTGACCCTTAATCCCTCAACCCTAGGTAGGTAGGGAAACATAGGTGACATACAAAGTGATGAAGGGAGAGGTAGGTAAACAAAGGGATAGGGGAGATAAATATAGGTAGAGAGGGAAGGAGATGTAGTGAGAGGAGAGATAGAGAGAAGTAGAGAGGGGAGGGAGGGAAAGGTAGGGAGGAGATAGAGGTGTGTGTGTGTGTGTGTGTGTGTGTGTGTGTGAGAGAGAGAGAGAGAGAGAGAGAGAGAGAGACGATTGAGATATAGAGTGATGGAGGGAGAGGTGGGTAAAGAGATGGAGAGGGGAGATAAAGATAAATAGAGAGGGAAGGAGATGTAGAGAGAGATGATATATAGAGAGAAGTAGAGAGTGGATGGATGGTGGGAGAGGAAAGGAGGAGATAGAGGTGAGTGTGTGTGAGAGGGAGAGAGAGTGAGAGGAGAGAAAATGAGGGGAGAGAGGAAGGGGAGAGAGAAAGAGATTAGAGAGGGAAGGGGGGAGATATAGAGAGTAGAGAGGG
Source organism: Sequoiadendron giganteum (assembly GCA_007115665.2). Taxonomy (NCBI): domain Eukaryota; kingdom Viridiplantae; phylum Streptophyta; class Pinopsida; order Cupressales; family Cupressaceae; genus Sequoiadendron; species Sequoiadendron giganteum. The sequence goes on along the minus strand of CM021101.1, from coordinate 432,959,669 downwards.
AAGGAGAGTAAGAGAGAAAGAGGGGTGAGGGAGAGAGTGGTAGGTAGTGGAGGGAGAGGTAGGTAGAGAGGGAAGGAGAGAGGGATGGATAGGAGGGAGAGAGGGAAGGAGGGAGAGTGAGATGGAGAGAGTGGTGAGATAGAGAGTAGAGAGGTAAGGAGAGAATGAGAAATAAAGATAAAGAGAGAGGGAGGTTGGAGGGAGGGAGAGGTAGAAAGGGATAAGTGAGACATAGAGAGGGAATGAGGGAAAGTGGGATAGAGAGAATGGTGATTTAGAGAGGAGGGAGTGAGAGGGAAGGAGGGAAACTGGGAGAGAGGGAATGGTGATTTAGAGAGGAGGGGGTGATAGGTAGGGATAGAGATAATGGTGAGATAGAGAGGAGAGAGTGAGAGAGAAAGAGAGGGATGGAGAGACAGAGAGAGAGGTAGGTAGAGGAAGGGAGAGGAGAGATAGAGAGTAGAGAGGGAAAGAGGTAGGGAAGGAGGCATAAGTGAGATAGAGAGGGATGGAGAGAGAGAGTGATGGAGGGAGAGGTATGTATAGAGAGGGAAAGAGAGAGGAGAGATAAAGAGTAGAGAGGGGAGGGGAGGGAGAGGTAGGGAGATAGAGGTGTGTGTGTGAGTGAGAGAGAGAGAATGGTGAGATAGAGAAAAAGATCAATTGAGAGAGAAAGAGGGGGAGGGAGGGAGGGACAATAGTGAGAGAGATTGGGAGGAGAGACAAAAAGAAGGGGAGGGAGGGTGAGGTCGAGAGAGGGAGGGAGAGGAGAGATAGAGAGAAGTAGAGAGGGAAGGATGGAGGGAGGGAGTGTTAGCGAGGGAGATAGAGGTTTGTGTGTGTGAGAGAGAGAGATAGAGAGAGTGGTGAGATAGAGAGGGGAGAGTGAGAGGGAGGGAGAGAGAATTATGAGATAGAGAGGAGAGAGTTAGAGAGAAAGTGGGGGAAGAGAGGGATAAAGAGTGAGAGAGAGATGTAGGTAGAGGGAGGGAGAGGAGAGATAAGAGAGTAGAGAGGGAAAGAGGTAGGGAGGGAGACATAAGTGAGATACAAAGTGATGGAGGGAGAGGTAGGTAAAGAGAGAGAGAGAGGGGAGATAAAGATAAGTAGAGAGGGAAGGAGATGTAGAGAGATAAGAGATAGAGAGAAGTAGAGAGGGGAGGGAAGGAGGGAGGCAGATGTAGGGAGGAGATAGAGGGGTGAGAGAGAGAGCGAGAGAGGGGAGAGAGAGAGGAAGGGAGAGAGAGAGAGAGGGAGTGGAGAGATAGAGAGTAGAGAGAAGGACAGAGAAAGATGATTCAACTTGTTGACTACTTAAATTTGGCCTCTTGATTACTGAAACTTGAATTGCTGATTACTGAAATTTGACTAAGTCTAAAATTTTTAAGATCTTCCAAAAACTAGAATTTGCATTATAATTCCTAGAGATTTGAAACCACTCTCAAACATCCTGCATATATACATGTAATATAACTTAAAGTATAAGAAAGTAAATGTCCATATGTAAATGTCAACTTATACTTAAATGTTTATTTCATGTATATAGTTTCCCTGGAAGAGAAAGTGAAAATAAAAGAGTTTAAAAAAATGCATTCCAAAATTCATTGCAAAAAGAAAGAGAACTCACACTTGTTCACTCATTGCAAAATGTTTATGCCATTTGGAGAGCGCCAAATTTGGCAAGCACAATATGGCCTATTACGGATTTTTTTTTTGCAATTTGGCACCGAAATTGTGTCACAGATTGGTGCACTTACCCTAAATTTATGATTCACTATTTATCAACATTCAAGAATAAATATTTTATATTCATCCAAGGAAACTTGGACTACATTAAAATATTTTGTAATTATAATAAGTAATAACTTAACTCTATTAATGGTAGGATTATAATTTACATTTTCAAAACTAAATAAAATATACAATTGGTACTATTATGTCAAATATCATTTTAAGTCCTAGATGCTTATTCTTTAATCAATATGAAAGTAAATATAAAATATTTTGAATTTAATCTCTAAATCAAGACCTATTCATGATAACTTATTTCACTATTGCTAAACCCCTTTATTTGTTTTAAAACCAATTTCAACTAAGTTTTTTTTCCAGCTATTATTCTCATAACTTTATAATTTAATTATAACCCCACCAAATGTATAAATATTACTCCCTAAGCTTCAAGCAATTGTTTCTTCATTATTATAAGTTAACCTTTTATAAAATAGACATATTAAACAAATTTGAAATATACTATCTTAAGATCTTATTTACCACAAACTATTCTTTATGGAAGAAAAGATTTGAATACCTTAATCTTTTCACTTCAAAATTCTCTCAACTACTTCTATTAAACCAGGAAGCATCTTCACATACAAAATTTATAAAAGTGAAACATCCACATTGTCATTCCTAATTCTTACAAAGGATGCAAGGATTCATAAAACTAGGTTTCATTATACTGCAAGACATGGTATCCAATTACACTAGGTTTCCTTATACCACAAACTACCTTAATCCTTTCACTTCAAAATTCTTTCAACTATTCTTTATAGAAGAAAATATTTGAATACCTTAATCCTTTCACTTCGAAATTCTCTCAACTACTTCTATTAAACTAGGAAGCATCTTCACGTACAAAATTTACAAAAGTGAAACATCCACATTGTGAGTCCTGATTCTTACAATGCAAGGATCCATAAAACTAGGTTTCCTTATACTGCAAGATGTGGTATCTAATTACACTAGGTTTCCTTATGTGTAATTATATACCACGTCTTGCAGTATAAGGAAACCTAGTTTTATGAATCCTTGCAACCTTTGTAAGAATTAGGACTGACAATGTGGATGTTTCACTTTTGTAAATTTTGTATGTGAAGATGCTTCTTGGTTTAATAGAAGTAGTTGAGAGAATTTTGAAGTGAAAGGATTAAGGTATTCAGATCTTTTTTTCTATAAAGAATAGTTTGTGGTAAATAAGATCTTAAGATAGTATATTTCAATTTTTTTTAATATGTCTATTTTATAAAAGGTTAACTTATAATAATGAAGAAAGGATTGCTTGAATCTTAGGGAGTAATATTTATACATTTAGTGGGGTTATAATTAAATGGTAAAGTTATGAGAATAATAGTTGGAAAATAAAACAATCTTGATTTCATCACATGCAACATAAGGGAGGATGGAGTAATAGATGCAGGTTTGAAAAACTATTCTATGGTTTATGGAAATTTTCTTACGTTGCAAGAAATATTCTTGAATGACAATATGCAAAAGTGCTAGATAAGAACATAGCTTGACAAGGAAACAAATGAAATCAGGTTTTGCATGAAATAAAATCAACCATGGAAATAAAAATTTGGGGCATGCAAGTTGCGAGTATCTAGAACAAGTTTTCAGGTCGAATAGAACCAAAACTTATAGCATATCAAATGTTGGACAAGGATCTGCATTTCTTGTTTGGAAAACAAGAAATTGAACCGTGCAGAAAAGAGAAGATAAAAGACAGCTTCATAAACACTCACTTGTTGCGATTGGAAACAAAAACATAAACTATACTTTAGTTGGACACAATAGTGATGAACATAAACTCCATACGGTATCATAAATTATTACATCTATAAAATAAAACATATTCTATATAAGAAACATATCCATCAGAAATTTTATTAGATCTATAAGATCGAGCATTTTCCATAAGTCGAGTGTCATTTTTAAATAAGACGACTGAAAAAGACTCACACATGCTGATGACTTCCGTATCAACGAAAGAATGAATGAAAGGATCTAGCATGCAGTACCCGAGCATAGAAATGTGTTCCAAAAATTCATTCTTTCACCTTTGAAAGACAGATCACATATGCTGAAAGAAAAAGAATGGAAGTAGATTCAAAAGTCTAAGAACAATCTAGCTGGTAATCACGGAAAGCACTACTTCTCAACAATATAGCAAGAGAAGAAAATGTTACCTCAGACACTCACACTAATAGCGATGACTCAAGATAGTTGCAATCAGTAGACAACTATACCCTTAAATAGTAGAGTTTTGAGAAACTAAATCCTCACAATAAAAAAAAAGATAGGAAAAAAGTGCCTTTGATATTGAGTAATAACGATTTACTGAAATATGGTTGTTTGCATTGCCGACAATAGAAGGATACTGAGCATGGAGTTGCAAAGGGGAAAGATAAGGCAAGGAATGAGTCTAATGGCTTCATCAAGGATGTAACAAAACCTTTATAGTAATTCTAGACTATGAACACCAGTGGGTTACCTCGCAATTAGGCATTATGATGAATTTTGAAGAAGCAGAGTGAATTTTCAAGCTATCAATCCGTAGAGACAAGGTTCGGTTCATGCATACAAGCTACTGATGTTAGGTGGTGTCTTCAATCACGATCTAATATAAAATCCAGAAAGTAATGAAAAGAATGACATAAATTGGTGACAAGAGTACATGCATTCATATGAAAAGCTACATACCAGAAAATACTCTGTTAGAATAGTACGTTCACTGGTTATTTGAAATCTTTTTTCTTACCTTTCCCTTCACACCCCACCTTTGAAAAGAAGCGTGGGGCATGATAAAGGAAGGCGTTACCAAAATTCCCTCCTCCCACATAGCTCTCCTTTTCAGGCTCATGGCATCCATGTCGTGCAACCGTGACACCATTAAAGACTCACTCCCTCTTTCTCGACATGCATCCAGTGAAATTACATGCAGAAGATAGATTTTACTTCATGTCATTTTCATTTAATTTCAGTTAAATGTTAAAATATAAATTTTTAAATTCAATGTCTCTTATTTTAACAATTGGTGTCTTGCAATTTATTTCGCCATTTACATTTTAATTAACAACTTGATTTTAGTTTTATGAAATTAATTTTAAAGTAAAAATATTTAAATAATTAACAATAGTTAGGCCAAAAACAATTAGGTATTTAAACATTATTGAAAGCTCTTTTCAATAATTCTAAATTAATCTCTATGCGCACTTCTTTTTTCTTTTTTCCAAATTTCTAAGACCGGAATGGTGGGCCAACGGGGCTCCCCACATATACACTTTGCTCCTTCTTAGAGAACTGCCTACTCTCCTTCACCTTTCGCGGGTTTAAAAGGTACTCCTGGAGCATTGCTTGTTTCAAATCCCGAGGGAAAGGACACCTTTTTAACAGGAGAGTACCCTATGTTGTATGTGGAAAAGCTCATGGGTGGGAAGGTTTCAACTAATGTGGCCCTTGCATCTTTGTTTGCTTTTTGCACAATAGAGGGAGATGAAGTGGATGTCCCAGACGTAATTATGAATCATGCCATTGAGGGTTTGAATTTGTCTTTGGTTGGAAAGTTCTTTGCTGCCTGTCCAAATATTGACCAGGTACTAAGTGGGCCATTGACACTTGGAATCTCAAGGGTAGTATCTCAATCAGTGCTATGCCTAAAGGTTTAAATTTTTATTTACTTTTGTTATCCCAAAAGATATGATCAAAGTCCTCACAGGAGGCCCTTGGGCCTTTGATAGAGGCTTTAAGAATATTCTTACCTTGTGGAAGTGGAAGCCAAGCTTTGATGCCTCAGTACACCTAGGTATGGTGACCCCAACTTCAGTTAGGCTCCCTGGTTTACCCTTGGAATTTTGGCACCAAAATGTTTTTAAAGGAATTGTTGATTCCTTTGGTACCTTAATTACGATGGATAAAGTGACCCTTCTCAAGTCACAACTGGTATATGCTAGAATGTGTGTAAATGTTGTTGTCAATATAGTTCTTCCCATCATAGTGACTTTAAAATCCAAATTTGGCAAATGGGTTTAACCGTTGGAATATGAAAAGGGTTGAGAAACAGTGCCTCAATTACCAGCTTAGACCTCTGTCAGGAAAGGACTTGGCGAAAAATGTCTTGCTTCTACCCTTAACCGCTATATCGCGACGGTCTGGTTTTGCCTTGGCGGTACCGCGGTGGCAACCTGGCGGTTATTGCTTTACCGTGGGTGGTGAAATTGCCTGCGTTCTGTCTGGCGGTTACCACCACACCGCAAGCGATGAGTCTGCTCACCATGGTGGTCGCGGTGAGACTGTCTGCGTTCTGTCTGGCGATTACCGCCACACCGTGGGCGGTGAGTTCGCTCACCACAATGGCCACGGTTGGACCGCTGGCGGTCTGCCAGGCGATCACCGCCCTACCACGGGGTGGCCTGGCAACCCCCTCGATAGCGCAGTATGACCGCCTGTGATCTGCCTAGCGGTTATCATTGCACCACGGTAAGGCTGGACATGCTCGGTGGTGGCGCGGGGCGGACAAAGACAAAGCTTGAATGAGCTCACTGCTATACTGTGACAAGTGAAGATGAGCTCGACGGTGACGCAGTAGGAGCTCAGATGGACTCGGAGCTCGGTCAACCAAGCTTGACCAAGCTGGACTGAATTTCAGAATGATCAGTGAATGTCAGAAGGACATGTGGCTCAGTGCTAGGATGTTGATTGGCTAAAAGCCAAAACAGTTAAAGGCAGTTATTATAGGTCGAGTTTCAGCTGGAGACAGGACCCGATTTAGGCAAGGAATTGAATGCCTAGGCGACCTGATGCAAGAAGATATGTCAATGAAGATCAAATAGCATGATTGGATGATCGGTGCATGAACCTGAAGTCTGCGATTGGGTTGTGACATTGAATGAAAATGTAAGACTTCACAGTCGAGTACATTATACATATGTAATCCAAAAGGTGATGGTTAAGTGAGTAAGAAGTTGCTATGAAAGTAAGTAGTTGATGTAAGTCAGATTATTCACTGTATGCTAATAGCATTGTAACCGTGAGTGAGCTTTCAGACTGCTGTTGTGAGCTAATCAGAGAGTGAAGACTGAATCTTGTATGTAATATTTTATTACTGTAATACAAATTGGCTTTGCTTAGTGTGGTGGGTTTTTTACCTGAAAAGGTTTTCCCACGTAAATACTTGTGTCTATCTATGAATGCTTATTTTTTGTTATCTCTTATTGTTGCATGTATTCATCTCAGTAGTTTTAAGAAGATATAGAACTCATTTTTGCTCTTCTCCCCTATTGTATTAGTGTTGAGGGAAGGTATTCCACACTGTTGTCTTTCCCTTCAAAAAGGTTATGGTTTTTTGTTAGGGGTGTAATAAATTTGGAAATTTACAAAATGCTTGTAAAAAGCTCCCTCTTGAACCTAAAAAAACCCAATCAAGCACATGTTGTTGTGCTCTCCCTTAAAAAATGCTACTCCCATGACCTTGTTGAAGGAGCCTGTTACACCAAGCTCTAACTCAACTTTGTTGCTTTTTGATAAGGTGTCGGTGCCTTCTCAAAATTTGGTTAGGGATGAGGGTTAGTTTCTAAATGAGTGCGCTTTCCTTGACATTTCTGAAAAGGTCATTCTAGGGGTTGTTCTTGAAGAGTTCTCCTCTTCCCCTTCTCTGGAGAAGTACCTTGAACCAAAAAATGAGAATAAAATGTTTGATAATCCGCAAAAGTTATCACAAGATATGGAGGAAAGTGACTTCAAATATCAGGAACAACATAAGTAAACCCTAGAGGAAGGTGAGTCATACACCCAAATGGAATGGTTATTGAATTCCTCCCCTGAGCTCTCTTAGGTTGGTCTGGTTTTGGTGATGGTTCAAATGCCAAAAGAAAATCAAGAGAAGGAAAATAATGAAGAAGATAAGAAAAGCTTGTTGAACTCTAGTTCCCCCCAAAAAGAGGGTGTTGTGGATGAAGAATGGAATCAAATAAATACAAAATCAAGGAAGAAGAAGAAATCGGAAGTGGGAGGGAATAACAAAGTGGGCAGGCCTCCCTTGAAAGAATCAAGGAACAAAGATATAATGAGAGATGTGGCTGCTGGAAAACAAAGAACTCTTAACTCCCTTGCTGGGAGTAAATCCAAAAAGAAGTAGAGGGAGACCCTCTCCTAAACCTTAGTAGTATCAAGGTGATACTGATGTTCCTTTTGCTCCTATGTGTTTTCTATCTTGGAATGTGAGGGGACTTAATGGCCACTACAAACAACATTTGTTGAAAGCCTATTTGGCGGATGTGAAACTGGATGTTCTCCTTATCCAGGAAACTAAAAAGAAAAGAGACAATTTTGAAAAAGTGATCAAGTGGCTTTGGCCTAGTGCTAATTTTGAAGTAAGTGATGTTGATGGAGCCTTGGGTGGGATTGCGACTTGTTGGAACCTTGCTAGGCTTTCTGGAGGGCTAAATTTTTGTAATAGAAATTGTCTGATAATTTCTATGGAAGATATCATTACCTCATTCAAGTGCAATCTGGTTAATATTTATGGTCCTAACTTATGCTTGGAAAAATTAGATCTCTGGAACTTTCTTTAGGGTATTATTATCAATAAAAAGGAAGAGTTTTGGATACTGGGAGGGGATTTTAATTTCCCTTTGTATCATTCAGAAAAATGTGGAGGCCTTATTGATTTCTCAGATAGCATGTTGGACTTAATAGGTTTCCTCAACTCTACGAGGCTTATGGATATCTCTATGAATGGATCTCTTTTTACATGGACTAATAGAAGATAGGGTAGTCATTTAATCTAGGTTAAATTGGATTGTTTCCTTGTTTCTTATGACTCTCCCCAGGAATGACTCGGATCATAGTGCTCTCCTCCTTGGGTGGGAGGATAAAGTTGCTAAAGGACCTTTTCCTTTTAGATACAAAATTATGTGGTCTCTTCATCCAGACTTCAAATCCTAGTTACAGAATGGCGGAATGCTCCTTGTGATGGTACTCCCATGTATCATCTAACTCAAAGGATGAAGAAAGTCAAAGAAAATGTTAAAGGATGGAATAAGTTTTTGTTTGGGAATATTTTTACCACCAAAAAATATCTTAGCTTAAAAATTAAAGAGATTCAAGATCTAATGGAATTGGGAAATGTTGATGAAAATATTTGTAACCAAGAAAGGGACCTCAGATCTCAATGGTAAAAAATAAATAAAAAAGAAGAGATTTTCTAGAAACAAAAATTAAGGATTTAATGGTTGAGGGAAGGAGACAGAAATACAAATCTTTTTCATCAGTCCACCTTAAAACACAAAGGTAGAAACAAGATTTGATTCTTAGATACTACTAATGGGATAAGACTGATTAGGGAGGAGGGTCTTGCTAAGGAAGTTGTTTCCTTCTTCTCAAACTTTCTTGAAATGCCTCTGGTGGATAGTTATGATTTGGCAGATATTTTGCAAGTCATTCCAAATGTCATTTTGGAATAGGAATTAAAATATATGTCCAAAGTTGTTTAGATATGCAAGTAGTATAGGAGGCAGTTTTCTCTTTTGGTTCATATAAAGCCCTGGGGCCTGATGGCTTCCCTCCTAGTTTGTTTCAAGTATTTTGGGATATTGTCTCAACTGACCTTTTCAATGTTGTTAGGGATTTCTTCATATCTAGAAGGCTTCTAAATCAGATGAACACCACTTTTATAGTGTTTATCCCTAAGTTGAATGAGGTTGCTTCTGTGAATGACTATAGACCTATCAGTTTGTGCAACACTACTTACAAGATATTTTCTAAGATAATGGTGAATAGACTAAAATTAGTTTTGAATAAGATGATTGTTGTTAATCAAAAGGGGTTTGTTCAGGGAAGATTTTTTTTGGATGTTGCTATATATACTCATGAGGTGTTACATTCTATGGACCTTAGCAAAAAACAAGGTATGGCTTTGAAACTTGATATTTGTAAAGCCTATGATCGGGTCTCTTAGAATTTCCTTTCTACTACTCTTGAAAATTTTGGTTTCAAAGGAAAATTTCTCAACTTTATTAGATCTTGTCACTACTCCTAAGTACTCTATCTTGGTTAATGGGGGTGTCACAAGGCTTATTTTCTTATGGTCATGGTCTGAGATAGGGTAACCCTTTGTCTCCTTACCTGCTTATTATTGTTGTTGAAGCTTTGGGCCGTAATATTTAGAGACAACTTGTTAATAAAAATTTGAAAGGATTTTGTGTTGCTTCATCCCCCCCTGCCTCACACCAACAATTTGTTGATGACACTATCCTTCTTGGGGAGGCTTCAATCCTAGAAGCATGACAATGGAAAGAGGTTCTTGATAAATATGCTAGAGTCTCAGGCCAATATATAAATTACGAAAAGAGAAAGATCTATTTATTTAATACTAGCCAGATTATAAAAGAGAAAGTAATAAATATTATTGGATGCCAGGAAGTTGATATGTCAGCTACCTATCTTGGCTTACCTTTAATCTCAAGAAAACCTCATAGTAATTACTAGAATTATATTGTTGAAAAGATTCAAAAGAAGTTGGCTAGCTGGAAAGTTAAGTTGCTAAGTTTTGTTGGGAAACTTCAACTTTTAAAAGCATCATTACAAAACATTCTGATTTATTATCTATCTCTCTTTAACATTCATGCCTTCATCGTCAAGAAGATTGAAATGATATAAAGGATATTTATATGGTTGGGTGTGGAAGAGAGGAAAAGAATGGCGCTTGTTAGATGGGATACTGTCTGCACTCCAAAGAAAGATGGTGATTTGGGCATAAGAAGAATGAAAGTGTTCAATAAAGCTCTTGTGGAAGAAACAAGATGGTTTATGCTTGAAGGAGAAAGGGACTAGGTACAGATTCTACAGGCCAAATACTTGGGAAATGAGGATGTTTGTTGCTTCCTCAAGAAAAAGGATCTCCCCTATGGTTCAGTTTTTTGGAATAACTTGTTAAAGATTAGAGGTACGTTGACAAAAGGAGCAAAATTGAGAATTGGAAATGGTCCCAAAACTGATTTTTGGAAGGATGTCTGGACTACCTGTGCTCCCTTGTCAGCTAACAACAATCTTCGGCAAGGTAGAATCAAATGGAAAAGAAATATTGAAAAGGTCTTTAATTATATAAATTTGGAAGGTTTAAGGCCAAAGTGGATAGATTTTAAGAACTATTTAAATTATGTTGTTCTCAGGGGAGGTAGACAACATAATTGGGAAGTTTCTTTAGATTCCCTCCTGTGATAGATTGGTGATCCTAAGCTATTCTTCATAAATAGGGATGATATGTGGGTTTCGAAAAAAAAGTTCTTCTAGGAGATTTTCTATAAAATCTATGTATGAGATTATGGAATCCCAACTATTCCAAGTGGGGGTTTTAAATTGGAAATTGGTGTGGAGCAAGAATTTAATTCCCAAGATTAATTGCTTTTGGTGGACTATGATGCATGGAAAGATCCCCACAATTGACAATATTAAGAAAAGGGGATGGTATATGGTGAATAAATGTTATCTTTGTAATGAAGAGGAAGAAACCATATGCACTTGTTGTTTCAATGTCCTTATGCTCAAGAAGTGTGGTATTTTTTCCTTAAGATTCTGATGATTGATTGGGTCTTTCCTTCTTTGGTAAAAATGATTATTGATTACTAGAGTTTTTATCCCTACTCAAACAATATTATTATTGACCTCTAGAGGTAAGTCCCCCTGTTCCTCACATGAGGATTGTGGAAAGAAAGGAAAAATAGAGTTTTTAGAATTACAACTAAGAATAGTAAAGAGATATGCATGTCTATCAGGAAATAGATTCAAGAAAACATTGAAAGTTGTAAGTATGCTCCTTCAAAGAAAATGCCATCAAACCAAGAGATGCAAATCAAGCAACTATGGGGAATACCTCATGATCTTAATAATGTCAACTGGGTCAAACAACTTATTAGAAAAAACACTATTTGGATTCCCCTGGACCCAAGATGGATTAAATGTAACTTTGATGGGTGTTCTAAAGGGAATCCAGGCCTGGCGGGGGTGGGTGGGATAGTTAGAAACCATCAAGGTATTTATGTTGTTTGATACAAAAAAGGTAAAGGGTACAACAAATAACAACTTGGCTGAGGCTTATGCGGTGTGGGACAAAATATGTTATCTAAAAGATAATAACTACACTAAAGTTATGGTGGAAGGCGATTCCAAGCTAATTATTGACTATTTGAACAATAAGGTTGATGTTCCTTGTGAGTTAAAAGATATCTTGGATTAATACAAAAATATGATACATTCCTTTTAGTGGTGCAAGATTACCCATATTTATAAGGAAGGAAACAGTGTTGCCGATGCAATGATGAATTTTGGCCTACGACATTTGGATTGGGAATATTGGGACCTTTCCTAATTGTCAAATCAAATTAAGGAAATAATATCTAAGGAGAGATTGGAGGGATTAGTTAATTCATCATGGATAGAAAGAAATTAATTAAGTTGAGGGGTCGGTAGTGTTGTCAAACTGTCATGTTAATTGTGTTCTTTCATATGTGACAATTGGGCAATTTGAAAAGATGGAATTTGATGTACTCTATTTATGAAAGTTGTACACTAAATCTCAAAGATTTAAAAAGAGATGGGATGAAAGGACAGGCCCGTTTGGAAGCCTTGTGCGATATTGAGAAAAGCGTGAAAGTGGTAATGATGATTATTGCCCACATTTATAAAAATCTTATGAAGGATTTGAGAAAATACATTTTAGCATGTGTTATCATAGGTGTTAGGGATTATAATAAAAAAAGTGTCATCATGTATCTTAAAGATGGCGGAGTTATCATTTCCATTAAAGGTAGGTTTCGAAGATATAAGGCTACACTTTGTAAACAACTCGATTATTTCAATAATATTTCTAGAAGGTTCAAGCCATCGTCCTTTCAAATGAAAAGCCACCAAGTTTCCATTAAAACCAAAAAAAATAAAATTCCAGTTGCTTATGTGGTTAATGAGGAAGGCCTAAGAGTGGAGTATTTTCTTCTCCTAAAGGATTATAAAAACATAAAAAAAAAAATCATGGGAGGCCCTAGAAAAACCACAAAGACGAGTAAATATGATTCCATGAAGAAGAATGCAGAATCATGGGGCATGTTTGAGCGTACTAGTTTCACCCCGTACTTTAGGGCTATGGAGGGTTATAGTGAACAACACGTCTACAATTTTGTGAGTTCTTGGAAGGATGGTGAAGTTGAGTTGGGTGGTCTTCGCTTTACTGTTGATGCTAAGCCGATTGCCAAGGCAACAACTCTGGCTTATGAAGGAACAAAGATAGCCAAGGTAAGTACGTGTAACTATCAAACTTACATAGAAATTTTATTTGAAGCTAAAGAGAAGGCTCAAATATGTCAAAATGGCTATTCTAAGGTATTGCTTCCACCCCCTTACCATAATGTATATTAATTTGTCATGAAGTATTTTATGCTAGAGGGCTACTTTTAGTCGATGCATGGTTATCATTTTCCCATCCTCAACCATATCAGGCACTAAGAAAAAATAAACTTACCCTTTTTCCTCCTCTCCTCCCTGAAAAAAATCCTTACTAATGGTGCTAACCTTCCTTTACACTAGGGCTTAATTAGAGCCATATGCAAGTATGTTATTACCACCACCCTGCAAAGAAACGCTTTCCATAACCTGATTGAGAAACCCAACCCTAAAAGTTCTATAAAAATTGAACTAATCGAAATTCGACCCCACTCCCCTATCAAGGAACCAATTAAACCTTCCCCTAATGTTGTGGACCTCTCGTGGTTGACACTCCTTAAAATAACCCTTGAAAAGCGTAGTGTCCCCCCCTAGTCTATTGCTAATAAGAAAAGAAAACTACTGATTCGTGAGTTCAGTGCCAACCCTTACACTATAAAATTTTGGATGATATTGAGAACATCCTTGAATGTGGGTCTACAACTCCGGTAGGTCATAGGTCTACTCTTCTGGATTTGGTTGCGTCCAAGGGGTCGGATAATAGCAAAAAAACAAAAAGCTTAGATGAAAAGAACTTGGAAGAACCTCTCGAAAGTAAAAAAGGGAAGAAGGTTGCCAGGGAGGAAATGACTTCTTCCTTTGAAGATGTGTTCCTGATAGTCTGGGTGAAGTTGGGTTCCTGACTATGTTCAACAATTAACGTATGGATATAAGGAAAATGCAACATCAGATCTAAGCGCAGAGAAAGAGAATTAGTTGGGGGGAGAGATGAAATTCTTATCTGAAAATGTAGACAAATTTTGTGACACATTTATATATACATAATGAAATCATTTATATGCACCTATGGAGGAAAAATACAATTGGAAATAGATGAGAAGGAGAAGGAAAAATTAGATGGACCAAGAAATGTCGCCAATAAGTTCAAGGCCCGATTTTATCGCATTTTTTGCCAGAAATTAAAGGAAATTGAGAAGGCTAGTGTCAAGAATCGATAAAATTGGGCCTTAACATTATTGGCTATCTTGCTCACACCCGCCACTTCCTTGTTCATCCTTTCCCTATAATGTCAAGAATGCTATTATCACATCAAATTCAAATGCATGTAACCAATTCATTCAAAATATGAAAATACATGTTGAAAATAAGATTTCAAAATTACACTTTCTTCCACTTTCTTCCTTTGAACGAACCGGGGACAGTGTGTTTTCCAACACTGCAAATAATGTGAACATTTTTTTTTGCAATCAGATGAAGATAGTGAAATGCCTTTTTTTACTGTGCCAAAGAGTTGTTCCAAAATTTGAAGGTGTAGTTCATTACATTCTTGGTGCGTAGGAAAGAAAAACACATCATAAGGAAATAACTGATAGGGGACAATGTGTTTTCCAACACAACAAATAATGCGAGCATTTTTTTTATTGCAATCGGATGAAGATAGTGAAATTCCATTTTTACTCTACCAAGGTATTATTCCAAAATTTTGAAGATGGACTTCATTACATTCTTAGTGTGTAGGAAACAAAAACTTTTCACAAGCAAATAACAGACAAGGGACAATGTGTTTTCCAATATTGCAAATAATGTGACATCAACAACCAAGCTACCATAAACAATTTAAGACTATAGGTGGCATCACTTATAGGTATATTTGATATTAAAATAAATTGAATGCACAACCTATATACACACAACCAAAAAATGCACTAATTGAGTTATTATATCTACCTTCTCATCCTCCACATCACCCCATGCTTCATTCACACCCTCCTCATCCATAGGGTGTCCCTTTGCAACCTCTTCCTCTTTATCGTCAACTACAATATTAGTGTGATCGTCACCCTGATTCTCGACTTGAATCGAAGGAACAATATACTATAAAATTAACATATTTGTAACAGAAATGAAATTTTCTAAATGAAATCACAAAGACACTCTAAAAGTTGAGCAAAAAGTGACTACAACGACATATAAAAGTATTCAAGATATTGAAAACTTTATCCAAGAAACATCGCCAATAAGGTCAAGGCCCAATTTTTTGGCTTCCTTGCCAAAAATTGAGAAATTGGAATACCGTCATCCTATTGCATCAATGTAGCAAGATAACAAGATTCCTATTTCTCAAAAAATTTGCCCAGGAAAACGATCTCCTCCCCAAACACCCTTTCTTCTTTGCTACCTTCTTGAGGCACATTTTCCTATCCCAAATGGACACTAACTTGCTCACGCTCACCACTTCCTTTTCCATCCTTGCCTTTTAATGACATGAATGTAAACGCCACATCAAATTCAAATACATGCAACCAATTCATTCAAAATATCAAAATACACCTTAAAAAGCAGTTTTCAAAATTACCCTTTCTTCCACTTTCCCTTTTAAAGTATGCATCTGTGGTTGGCTGTAATATGGAAAAAAGTTGCAGGTGTTATAGACAGTTAAAGTTCCAAAATTTATTGCACCGTCAGTTATAAGCAAGCATATATTTTTTCAATCATAAGAAACAAAATTTTAAGGTCGACTTCCTTACATTCTTGTTGCGTAGGAAACAAAAACTTTTCACAAGTAAATAACTGACAGGGGATTGTGTTTTTTCCAACACTACAAATAATGTGAGAATTTTTTGTTGCAATCAGATGAAGATAGTGAAATGCCATTTTTTATGTTACAAATAGCATTTAATACCATTATACATTTGAGAGTATCCATGATGATAAAAATAGTTGTCCACATATATACATACAAAATATTTATTGCTATACTCTATTGAATACCATTGACGGCTATATTAAAAATTGTTGAGCTCAAACGATTTAAATGTTAACCTTTTTCTTTCATTTATAAGCAAGCTACCATAAACAATAAGACTTCAGGTGGCATTGCCTACCGATATATTTCATATTAACATAAATAGAATGTACATAATAAACACACACTCAAACGATGCATTCGTGATTGGCTATAATATGTAAAAAAGTCACAAGTGTTACAAACAGTTAAAATTCCAAATCTTTTTGCATCGTCTACTGTAAGAAAGCATATATTTTTTCAATCATAAGAGGAATTTCAAACACAATTTTTAGTCTACCTAACACTTGTGATAAATTTTGAAGGTGCCTTCATTACATTCTTTTTGTCTAAATAAAATAAACTTTTGAATACATTCATACTGTCAATATAATTGCCAGTGGGGGATACATAAAAGTATCCAAAATCAAATAAGGTGTGTACAACCAATTTGGTTCTTACTGTGTAAGTAACCAAAACATTTTCATTACATTCATACTGTTTATGTGTAATTATAGGTTCGGAAACACTGGGAGTTATGAAACCTGCAACCTAAATACTATTTTCAAACCCTTTACAAGTAACAACCCAATTGGTTACTCACCCCTTAGGTGAATTTGGATAGTCTTATATATCCCTGACCTACAAATCCACCCCGTACTCTCAAACCTTCAGCTTTCAACATGCAAAAAGAAAGAACTTACAACACCGAGTGTTTTCCAATAACAATACTTGTTACAATTTAAAACACATGTCTTAGTCACATCAGACTTCCCGCATGCGATGCACAAATAGATTCTCATGCAGGGAAAAAAGCGCTGACGTAATTCGAAGTGACAGGAAAAACAAGGGATTTCATTTGGCTTCAATGTGTAGAGGGTTTTACAACATTATGTGGGTTGGAGGTTTCATAAATCATGCACTCACCTCCCACTGTGTTTTTCCAACCTGCAATCATACAGACTGTTAATGTTTGTTGGAAAACATTGGGTGCTTATAAAATGGTGCCTTTAATTACATTCCTACTGTCTAATTAACAATTTTTTTTGCAGACATTCATACTGTTTTGTAAAATTCTAGGTTGCAAAGCACTGGTTTTACGAAATCTAGAACCCACATAATGTTTTAAAACCCTTTACAAGTAAAACCCCATTGGTTACTCACCCCTCACCTCAATTTGGTATGTTTTGTGATTTCCTTGAGAACCTTTTATGAATTAGATAGTAAGAATGTAATGAAATTGGAAAACACTGGGTGTTAAGAAACCCACAACCTACAGAGTGTTGTAAAACCCTCTAGACATAACAACCCAATTGGCTAGTCAGGAAAAACGAGCTGACGCATCGTTATCTCCTTGCTTCCCTTGTCATGACATTTCCTCGTATTTGTCGGTTTCATCACTTTTATCATCCGTCTTGGTAGGCCCTGTACTACTCCATCCCCTCTATGGACACAAGCACTCTTCGACAAAAACACACTATTGGAGAAAATGCACCGCTACGCTGTCCCATCATGTTATGTATGTTTTTATGCATTTTTGTATGTACATAGGTGTGTTTTGTCAGGAGATTAGCTACGTCCATAGAGGGTTTTACAACATTATGTGGGTTGAAGGTTTCATAAATCATGTACTCACATCCCATTGTGTTTTCCAACCTGCAATCATACAAAGTGTTAATGGTTGTTGGGAAACACCGGGTGTTTAAAAAATGGTACCTTTCATTGCATTCCTACGGTCTAAATAACAAAATATTTTCAAGACATTCATACTATTGTGTAAAATTACAAGTTGCAAAATACTAGTTTTTCAAAATCTGCAACCCACACAATGTTTTAAAACCCTTTAGAAATAACAACCCAATCGGTTACAAACCCCTCACCTCAATTCCGTTGGCTTTTCATCTCCCCCACCTGCAACTCCACCCCCTTCTCTCCAACCTTTCACTTTTAACTTATAGGAAAAACCACAACACAAAGTGTTTTCCAATAACAATACTTGTTACAATTTAAAAATCACGTCTCAATCATGTCAACTCCCCTTCCCGCTCGTGGTGAATGGATAGCTTCTTGTGCAAGGCAAAGAAGACCGGCCTCATTCAAAGTGGCGGGAAAACTGATCTGACGACATTGTTAGGGGAGAAGCTAAAGTATAGACAAAACAAACCTATGTATGTAATATTATATCATAACCCCCATCCCCCATCCCACACGTTGGACAAAACACATTGATGGAAAGACTTGACAAAGTGCGTTGACAGACGATTAGGCACGTGCCATCACATGCCTCATTGCCGAAAAAGGACCGCGTGACCGACGACTATTTCAAAATCGAAAAAGCAATGGACAAAAATCCCAAAACATTGCCATTTTCGACATTTGCATTTTGGAGGTTGTTGCAGAGTGCTTGAGGGAGTTGCAGGCATTGAGAGGCCGAACGAGAGCAGAGATTCACCCTACCAAAACACATTCAACAAGCATGGGTGGCTGGCTAGAAGATATGCATATGTAAAAGAAATATATGCCATTTTGCCATTATGCCTAGGAACTATGAAGAATTGAATGGCTATTCATTGCAAAAATGGGTTTAAATCATTGACAAGAAAATAAAGGGTTTTCCTTGCGAAAAAGGGTTTTATTTGAAATGTAGAGCTATTTATGTGTTTTTGTGTAAAGGGATAATTAAAAGGATGTAATATCACCATTCACTGTTGTTTTGAGCATTTCTCATGTAACACTCACACTTCAAGGAGGAAACATCCTTCATGTAAAATTTTGGGATAATAGGCACACAATAATGTAATATTTTAAAAAAATAAATAAATTGAACATTGTTCACTTTCGCCACAGTAAGCATCTCATCTATAAATAAATCATAACTTCTAAATGCAAAATAATTTTTGGAAATTTAATTGACCATTACACTTGCAATTCAAGCTATGACAACTAGAATCACCTATATTTAGTGCAGAAGCTTCACGTCTCCTAAAACGTCCCTCTCAATCCACCTACCCTTGTTTTATTCAATTTTGTTTCCTCAAATATATCAACCACCTGGAAGGAAGACATGTGTTAGTGATATATTAAATTGGAAAATTAAAGACATTCATTGCTACAAAGAATTCTTTTTATTCCAAATTTCACCAATATAGGATTATATGTTGTGGTGACTGCAAAATGCTAGCTTGTACAGACAATAAACAAATATATTAAACTGTACAATGGGAATTTAATTTCCAATTTAACCTATCACTAACACTAGTAATATATATCTGCCATTTTGCCATTGTGCAAGAACTGTGAAGCACTGAACGTTCATTCAGATATATAAAAAACTCATCTCTCCTGATATATGAGAGAGGCCATAACTTGCAATAATAAATAAGGGCATAGAAGACAAACAAGAAGGATTCCATGTACCAATATCATACTTTTTTTATATCTCATGCCTCTCAATGAACACCTAAATGACGTATCAATATCGTAACCATTGTTCAATGATATTGTAAAGTGAACCATTACTTGTATAGATGATTGAAAAATTACAAATTATTGCAAGAATAAAGGTTAACAAGTCAACAAAAACCTTGGTGATTAGCTTGATTGACCAAAAAATAACAACTAATTTTCCAACAAAACACACCTATGTACATACAAAAATGCATAAAAACATACACAAAAAAATTCATAGAAACATACTTAACATGACAACAAGGCAAAATGAGATGTTAGTGCAAAAAAGAGAATCAATTGGATGGAGACATGAGAGTCCTATGTGAAAAGGTAGAATTTTTTTGTAAAAAACTTATTAAAAACAAAACATTTGCATTCTCTAATCAGAAAGACACTCTCAAAGCTGAGAATAGTATTTGGGTTGCAGGTTTCATAACACATAGTGTTTTCCAACATGAAATTATATATAGACAACATGCTTCTAATGAAAACCTTAAATTTTGTAGACAATAAGAATGTATTGAAATTCATTCACCTTCACAATTTATAGCAACTCTTACTTACACAAAAAAAAAATGCAATTCAATTTCCTCATGTGATTTAAAAATAAATGTAGAATATAATTTGCAGGTTGGAAAACACAATGTGGTTTGCGATTTATTTCATTTTGTACATTCAAAGTTACGTGGTGGAGAGCACAGGGAGGAATGTCTTGAAAAGCTTTTGTTAATTAGCCAGTAGGAATGCAATGAAAGGCACCATTTTATAAACACCCACTAGTTTCCAACAACTATTAAAACTCTGAATGGTTGCAGATTGGAAAACACAATAGGAGGTGAGTGCATGATTTATGAAACCTCCAACCCACACAATGTTGTAAAACCCTCTATGGACACAACTAATCTCTCGACAAAACACACCTATATACATATAAAAAATGCTCAAAAACATACATAACATGATGAGACGTCATAGTGCAGGGCCCGCCAAGATGGATGATAAAAGTGATGAAATCGACAGACAGGAGGAAATGTCACGATGAGGGAAGCGAGGAGATAATGTTGACGTCACCTTGGTTTTCCCGACTTACCAATTGGGTTGTTATGTCTAGAGGGTTTTACAACACTGTGTGGGTTGCAAATTTCTTAAAACTCAGTGTTTTCCAATCTCATTACATTCTTACTATCTAATTCACAAAAGGTTCTCAAGGAAATCACAAAACATACCAAATTGAGGTGAGGGGTGAGTAACCAATTGGGTTGTTACTTGTAAAGGTTTTTAAAACATTATGTGGGTTGCAAATTTCATAAAACCAGTGCTTTGTAACCTGGAATTTTATAAAACAGTATGAATGTCTTCAAAAGCTTTTATTAATTAGACAGTAGGAATGTAATGAAAGGCGCCATTTTATAAACACCCAATATTTTCCAACAAACATTGACAGTTTGTATGATTGCAGATTGGAAAACACAGTGGGAGATGAGTGCATGATTTATGAAACCTCCATCCCACACAATGTTGTAAAACCCTCTACACATTGAAGCCAAATGAAATCCCTCATTTTTCCCGTTGCTTCAAACTATGTCGACATTTTTTGCCTTATGCAAGAAGCTATTCATGCACCGCAGGCGGGAAGGTTGACGTGACTAAGACATGCATTTTAAATTGTAACAAGTATTGTTATTGTTTGTCAGCTCGGTCCGTCAAGTCTTTCCATCATTTCGTTTTGTCGAGAGAGTGGGATGGGGGATGGGGCGTTATGTTATAATGTCTATACATAGGTGTGTTTTGGGAGATTAACTTCTCCCATTATTTAGCACTTATTGCTAATTGTACCATAACAAGTATTGTTATTGGAAAACACTTTATGTTGTGGGTTTTTTCATTCTACAAGTTGAAAGCGAAAAGTTGGAGAGAAAGGGGTGGAGTTTTAGGTGGGGGAGATGACAAAACAATAGAATTGAGGTGAGGGGTTTGTAACTGATTGAGTTGTTACTGCTAAAGGGTTTTAAAACATTATGTGGGTTGTAGATTTTGAAAAACTAGTGTTTTGTAACCTGGAATTTTACAAAACACTATGAATGTAATTTAGACAGTACAAACAATGTGAGTATGAGTTGTCATTTTTAGAGTTTTTTTTGGTGCGAGAATTGGAGGTGGATTGACATGTGCATTTTCAGTTTGGAGAAAGAAGGGGGAAAGCACTCCGCGTTTCATGTCTGCACATTGAAAGTTGAAGGTTGGAGTGCACATGGAGGAGTTGGAGGAGAAAACCGACCAAATCGAGGTGAAGGGGGCTAACCAATTGGGTTGCAGAGGGTTTTACAACACTATATGGGTTGCTTGCTTCTTAACACCTAGGGTTTTCCGACACAAATTTTTACAAAACAAAATGAATGCCTTGAAAAGATTTTGTAATTTAGACAGTCCAAATGTATTGAAAGGCCCATTCAAAATTTATAAGGACTTTTAATTTGAGTAAAAATTGCATTTAAAAATTTCACATGATTGAAAAAAAAGTGCACAAAATAATTGTAATTTGGAAAACACAATGTGAGTTTTCAGTTATTTGAATCTCCTTGTTTAAATGTAAAGGCTTGTCTCACAGTGGGTTGCTTGCTTCTTAACACGTATGGTTTTGCAACATGGAATATTGCAAAACAGTATGAATGTCTTGAAAATCACACCTTCCATTGTTGTGTTTATTTTTTCAACTTTGTGTCTTTTGGATTGTAGTTGTCTGTCAACAACATTAATTAAACTTGCGTTTCAATTTCTTAATATGATCCAAATATACATGCATAGTATGATTGTAGGTTGGAAAACACAATAGGAGGTGAGGTGACAACATGATTTATGAAACCTCCAACCCACACAATGTTGTAAAACCCTCTACACACTGAAGCCAAATACCTTATTATGTGTTTATAAAACAGTGCCTATCATCACATTCCTACGGTCTAAATAACACAAAGCTTTTCAAGACATACATACTGTTTTTGTAAAATTGTAGGATGCAAAACACAGTGTTTTACAAAACCTGCAACCCACCTAATGTTTCAAAACCATTTAGACACAACAACCTTCAAAATGAGAATGTGAAAAATGGCAACATTTTGGGCTTTCTATCCATTCCAAATTATGATTTTGAAAACCCGCCAAACCCACATTGCGTTTCAAATGAAAACCCCTTTTCACAAGGAACAACCTTTATTTTCCCATCAATGAAAACCCATTTTCACAATGAACAACCGTTCAAATATTCATACTCAGAATATTCAAAAGGAAAAATTTAAAAGCCGTCAACACAAAAACCCACAAAAACACACAAAACAACTTTGCACTTCAAATGTAAACCCCCTTTCCCAAGGAAACCCCTTAATTTTTCCGTCAATGAAAACCCATCTTCCCAACGAATAGCCGTTCAATTCTTCATAGTGAAATTTGAAAAACCCTCAACACAAAAAAACATAAACAACTATGCATTTGAAATGAAAACCCTACACACAAACAAAACCCTTTATTTTCTCATCAATGAAAACCCGTTTTCTTTAACGTAGCCGTTCAATGCTTCACAATTCCTACACAGAATGACAAAATTACATATTTATGGCAGATATACATACTTGCTAGCTAGCCACTCGCGCCTGTTGAATGCGTTTTGGTAGGGAGACTCTCAACTCTCGTTTGACCTCCGAATGCTTGCAACTCCATTCCGCTCGCGCTCCCTAGCAACTTCCAAAATGCAAGTGTGGAAAATGGCGACGTTTTGGGTTTTTTGTCCATCGCTTTTTTGATTTTGAATTACGCTGGCTGCGCGTCCTTTTCTAGCGACAAGACACATGACGACACACGCCTAACCGTTCGTCAGTGTGCTCTGTCAAGTCTTTCCGTCGGTGCGTTTTGTCCAACGCGTGGGTTGGGGGTTATGATATAATGTTACATAAATAGGTGCATTTTGTCTATACTTTAGCTTGTCCCATCATGAACCATATCTAACAAAAAAATAAAAATAAAAATATATCAATTATCAATATAATATTATATTTAAAACATTCAGTATAATAGACATTAAAATAAATAGAACCTAACATTGACATGGAAATTTCACCATTACAAATATTTATTAATGTCCATGCAGCATAGGATAGAGTGCAAGAAGTGCATCGAGAATTAAGGAAAAAAATCTTCGCGTGTTGTCTACTCTACGACCAAAAACAAAATTAGCTGCCGAGAAATTAATAATTTAAGCCACCACCACATTAATTAGATGTTTACTTAAGACCGTTTCTGACGATATTCCAAGCTGATTATGTCTTGGAGGGCATTCCAAGCTCATCGGGTCGACGATTACGAAGGTGAAATTAAGAGAACTCGGGGTTTATTAGCTCATAAGGCATACCATTTAAATGCTTTACAGTCGTAGTATGTGACGCAGACCTCAAAACGCAATAGCGTCGCAAATGGAACAGGTTCAGTTTAAAGAGAAGAGAGA
This sequence comes from Sequoiadendron giganteum, assembly GCA_007115665.2. NCBI lineage: Eukaryota > Viridiplantae > Streptophyta > Pinopsida > Cupressales > Cupressaceae > Sequoiadendron > Sequoiadendron giganteum. The sequence goes on along the minus strand of CM021101.1, from coordinate 432,935,730 downwards.
TTGCTTCGGAGATAACATGATGCAAAAGCAACTTTTTGAATCTTAAATTTTGACTCGTAAGCTTCCATGCTATAATTAGTTTGACAATGTCAATGTTGACCTTAAATTGAGGTTCAGTGAAATTGTGTATCGCGTGGGGTTGATCAATTTGCGCGTATTGCATTTGCATTTCCTAGACGATGGAATGACCGAAGGGCTCGACAAATTAGAAGGGCATGCGCTGGATTTCTTATCGTTGTATTGGGTACTGAGGGGTGCTCAAATTCTGTATATTACATTGTAATTGGAGGGGAATATGACGGTGTCGTGGAATATTTTTGAGAAATTCGAAGGGCATGCCCTGAATTGTGTATAGTTTATTGGGTATTGGAGGGGTGATCATTTGTGTGTATTGCATTTGCATTGAACCATAAGACGAAGGAATGACGGAAATAGACGAGAAATTATAGGGCATGCTCTGAATTGTGTGTGGTGTGTGGGGTACTATAATGGTGATCAAATTCATCGTATTGCATTTTTATTGAATCGGTAGATGATGGAATGGCGGAAAGAATTATAAATTAGAAGTGCATATCCTGAATTGTGCATCGTGTATTGTGTATTGGAGGGTGATCAACTTGTGTGTATTGCATTTGCATTAAATCGGAAGATGATGGAATTTGAATGCAGAAAGCATTTGAGAAATTAGAAGGGCATGCCCTGAATTGCGAGTGGCATGGCTTGGGGATTGGGGAGCTGGAAAAGGCCGGCTGATAGCTTCAGACTGACTCTGGGATATGGATATGCGGAGGCAAAACCATATCACTCGGCCTTGCCATCATCAGATCCAACAAGTGAATGCAAATTCAAGATAGAGCTAGACTGGTCCGCTGCGGATGAGGAAGAGCAGGTGGCACTAAAGCTGCAGTCTCAGCTCATGGTCACCCTCCCCCCTCCGCAGGATCAAGTGCAGGTGGAAATGAGCGAGGAGAATGAGAATTTGAAAGTGGCGTTGAAAGTGGTGAAGAGGAGGGAGGCACTGAGAGTTGCCAGCCTGTCCAAGACTTTGGGATCAGGGCAGCAGAGTGATGGGGTCGGGGTCATCATAAGGATGCTCCACTCCTCCGCCTCCATGGCAGAGGAGCTCTTAGGCTACACCAACCACTGGAAAACAATCACACTGCTCAATTTGTCTGCCTGTGCTTTGACGGTCAGTCGCTTCCTTCTATTCGTTCACTTTTGCAATGATAAAATTTTAGGCGCTAGTTGCTCACATGTAAATTTTACAGTAACACCCAAATAATAGAATATAAGGCTTTTAATGTTCACAAGGCTAAAGATAGTCTAAGGGACATCATACCTAGTCTTTTAAATTTTTTAGCTTTCTGCATTGCTGACTATTTATTTTGATGATGAACTCTTTCGTTTTCTCAACCTTCTGTTCATTGAACAAATCTCGTAAAAAATCTGCTGTTAAACTACCTACATAATTGGTCTAAATGTCATTGTAAGTTTCATGCTCTAAAATAAAGTGTTTCTCTGACTCAACTACTCCAGCTATGCAAAAAATACACTTCCATTTTTCATTTGGCCTCGTCGATCTATTTTTTTCACACCAAAGATGATGTGAGTTAGTCCTCAGTTGGGTTATGAACATCTTTCCTCTCCAATTGGTATTTGCCTGATGCCTCAATATAGGCATTTTAGTGATGATCATACGTGGAGTTAATGAAATATCCTTAGCTCCTTTTCATTGCATAGTGATTAAATGTTTGCATAATGTTTAAGTGTTTTCAGATGGTTTGTTTAAAGCAATGTTAATTTGATTCAAGAACAGTATCAATTCACAATGAATTTTCAGAACAACACATCCAACGAATTGTAGAATTTCAGATAACTTTATTGAGCCCATAAACTTCAAGTTCAAATGACATACCAGATTTATTTATGTAAATCAGTAAACTTAGAAATGGCTGCGATTTTGTTGACAGTTTGCCTTCTTAGCACGGTCCACGACTTGCATGCAAAGCTCCTAATGGTCACAGTGGGTTGACTGCGAATTTGAGCCCAGAACAGCTCCTAATTACCACTGCGATTTCCTTACTCAAACTGACTGATTTCTTCAAACTGTATTCTGCAAATAGAGGGCTGCAATTGACCAATGGACTGGGGTTTTCGTCCCACTCCTTTCTAGACCAGGGGTTCCGTCTTGGAGAAGACCTTCTGCATATTTCGGCTGAGAGAATAAAAATCAAAATACGTTCTATGTGCTTCCCACAATCAAAGCGAAGCCTTTTACCCTTCCATTGATGCCAATGCATATCTTCACCAAAAAAGCCATCGATTCCTTTGAAGAGGTCTTATTCCATTTTAATAAATCGTCCTTTTTGTAATAATAAAGACTTAGGCATTTTAATTTATTGACCACCATGTTAAGTCGCCTAGTAAATAAGAAGTCATCACTTAAAGTGGCCCCACTATTAATCATAACAAATAATTAAATATCATCAAACTGAAACTATAGCTTTTCGGCTCAAATTTAATTATTCTCATTATCCCCTTATTGTTAATTTTATTTCTAACCTCCGGGAATAGAAAAGGTTAGAAAATTTCTTCATGATTATTCATCAGGTGGAAAGGGACATTACAGTCCTCCCTTCCTGGGATTGCTGGTCCTCTAGCAATCGCAAATTAGGATGCTGCAAAATCTCTTCACCTTCCCAAGTTGCATCCTCAACTGGTAAATCTTTCCATTTGATTAAATATTCTCAAATCACTTTGTTTCTCAGCTTCCTCTCTCTCCAATCAGCAATACCTTTAGGACCTAATACCGAATTCCCTTCTTCATCAAATGGAGGAAGCTTTGGAGATGTCACAACCTGCTGGCCCAATGCCTTCTTGAGGCAAGAGACATGGAAGATAATGTGGATTTTACTGCCCTCAGGAAGCTCCAATTTGTATGCAACCTCGCCAATTCTCCTCACTATCCTATAGGGCCCATAAAAACGTGGCTTGAGTTTTTTTGCACCACATTTCTTCAATGAGGATTGTTGGTATGGTTGCAGGCGTAGGAAAACTAAGTCCCCAACCTCAAAAGATCTCTCAACTCGGTGCCTATCTGTATACATTTTCTGCTGATTCTACGCGTGTTGCAGATAGTCCTTCAATGCCTTGAGAATATCTTGATAGTTCTGCATTGTCTCCTTTGCCCGAGGGACCTTGCTATCATCAAAGGCCAAATCTATAAATGATAATGCATCATACCCGTATAAGGCCCTGAAGGGGGTCATGCCAATCAACATGTGGTAGGTGGTATTATAACAATACTCACCTAAATACAACATTTGATCCAAGCACGCTGCTGCCCTGAAACATAATTCCGCAGATAGCCCTCAATCCATTTACTTGCTATCTCTGTCTGACCATCGGTTTGAGGATGGTAGCTTGTGCTCAGTGTCAACTCTGTACCTGCCAATTAGAACAACTCTTGCCAAAACATACTTAGAAATCTGCTGTCACAATCATCGATGATTGTTTTGGGGAGTCCATGTAACTTGAACACCTCTCTGAAGAATAATTCTGCCATCTGAAGTGCGGTGTAATTGGTAGATACAACAAAGAAATGGGCATATTTTGTCAGTCTATCCACAACTACGTATATGCAATCTCTCCCCTGAACACGTGGAAGTCCTGTGATAAAGTCCATGGATATTCCTTCCCACTTCTGTTCAGGCATCGGTAATGGTTGCAGAAGGCCTGCAGGGAATGTGTGTTCTGACTTGTTTTGTTGATAAGCCAAGCACTCTCTAACATGCTGCAACACATCATCCATCAATCCCTTCCAGGTGAACCTCTCACGAATCTGACGATAAGTTTTGAAGAAATCTGGGTGTCTTGTTAGAGGGGTATCATGCATAGCCCTCAAAATCCTATCCTTCAACTTCAACTCTGGTACAAGATAAATTTTGTTCTTATACTAAATGATGTCATCGACTACTGAATATCTGTCATCCTGTACCCGGCCATCAATCAAATCACAGGCAAAAGTATTTTTGGTGTATTCGGCCACTAGTTGAGATTTCCAATCAGCTGAAATCTCAATGAGAGAGCAAAGTGTTGGTTTTCTGGAAAGAGCATCAACAACAATATTCTTCTTTCCCTTAATATACTTCACATCAAAATCGTACGCTTGAGTCTTGCTCACCCACTTTTGCTGCCACTCGTTCAAATCTTTTTGCTCTAGAAAATATTTGAGGCTGTTGTGATCAGTCTTGACCACAAATTTAGTCCCCACTAAGTACTACTTGAACTTAGCTAGCACATGCATAATTGCTAGCATCTCCTTATCAAATGTGGAGTACAGCTTCTTAGTGCCCCTCAACTTTCAGCTCTCGTATGCAATCGAATGTCGATTTTGCATTAGAATTGCACCGACTCCCTGACCCGATGCATCACACTCCAAGACAAACGACTGTGTAAAATTCAGCAATGCTAATATTGGACATGAGCTCATGACCTCCTTGAGCTTGTCAAATGTTACTTGTGCCTTTTCAAACCAAAGAAATGCACCTTTCTTAGTAAGGTATGTCAAAGATGACGCTAACTGTGAGAAACCTCTCACAAACCTCCTGTAGTAAGAGTACAAACCCAAGAAGCCTCTCAACTCTGCTATGTTCTTCGGTGGCGGCCAGTCCAGAATCGCTTGTATTTTCTCTTGGTGTACTTTCACACCATCAGCCCCAATCACATGTCTGAGATAGAGTATCTCAATCATCCCGAACTCACACTTGGAAGCTTTCGTGTAAAGCGATTAGGCTTCCATGATCCTCAACACTACATCCAAATGATGCAGGTGATCATCCCATGTCTTGCTGTATATCAAGATGTCGTCGAAGAAAACCAAGACAAATTTCCGTAATTGCTCATGGAATGTGTGATTCATGCACGACTAGAATGTGGCTGGTGCATTTGTGAGTCCGAATGGCATGCCAAGGAATTAAAAATGTCCGTAATGACAATGAAAGGCAGTTTTATGAATATCTTCTTCTCGGACTCGTATTTGATGATAACCCTAGCGAAGATCAATCTTGGGAAAGAACACGGCCTGAGTAACTCATCAAGCAGCTCGTCGATCCTGGGAATAGGATATCTATTCTTTATTGCCTTCTTATTCAAGGCCCTGTAGTCTATGCACATGCACATAGTCCCATCCCTTTTCTTCACCAGAACAATCGACAAGGCAAACGGACTAGAACTGGGCTGAATGTGTCCCATGCTCAGAAGCTCCTTGATTGTCTTCTCAATCTCCTCCTTAAAATGGCTCGGGTGTTGGTAGGGTGTAGTTATTACTAGTTTAGCCCCTTCCTCAAGCTCATTGACGTGCTCGAACCCACGATCAGGAGGTCGACCTAGAGGAATGTCTCCAAATACTACCCCATGCTTATCCAACACTGTTTGGATGCCAACATGGTAGTGCGGCTTGCTGTCAAAGGTAGGCTTGGTAGACACAAAGCATTGTGCTGCCCAATCCACCTCTCTATGTCTGAATAAAGCCTCCATCCTTTTGGCTGACACTACTCGAGGACCACCATCAGTCATAGCCTTTAGCACAATCTTTTTATCATCAACCATAAATTCTAACTCCATTTTGTGGAAGTCCTGAATGTAACATACTAGCTATCAACAGTTAAGAATAGTAACTAACTCCCATATTCAGCTGAAGTGTTACTAACTAATTTTCCTGACGAGAGTTTCATCACATACAACAATAGGAAAGATAAATAATTTGAGCATTAACTACTTTAAGATTCGATAGCTAACTTCTAGTTTTCAAATGCAGTTGAAACGGAACAATTAACGGTTTATATAACTGAAAGCTATAGTTGGTTTTGAACTACTAATCCATTAAATAAGAAATAAATAGAACATATATTGACAGTAGTGGAAATAAGCAATATAAGATATTTATATTTTGAAGTAAAGAGAGAAAGAGAGTTAAGAGAAGTACATTTTGAAGGCTTCTTGCTGGAATGCTTGAAACAAGTCTCAGTCTTTGAGGGAAAGAGAAACATCATCAGGGCTTTTCCGCCCAACCAAAGACCTACTGGTCTCCCGTGTTTCTTCAACTGAAGAAACCCGACCCTTTACGAGTTGCAGTTTATAAAGGATTCCCAGTTACCATCTTGCCATATGAGTCTGGTGTCAAGAATCTATACTATCCTGGTCGATCTTTCTCTATAGGTTCTCTTAACTAGAATGATCGTCCTGACCAGGGGTATATCTGATTCTTGATGGCTGACTGTTGCTTATTCTAAGAATCATAACCTTGGCCAAGGATATTTAGATTATGAGCACATTTCTCGTGCCATCAGCTCTCTCACCCTTACTTGGCATTAATATATATTTGACTCTTGAGCTTATGTTATCAGTGACTTAGCTCATAATTCATTCCTCTTCAATCAGGAATAATATGTTCATTTCTTACTCACAAGAGGAGGTATGATAGTCTTAGTTGATGTTGAAAGAATACTTCAGTTCTAAATATATTTCAACTAATTGTCACAAAGAAATAAGAGATTAATGAACAGTTTCCGATTCGAGAACTAAGAAACAGAGTATGGGTTTTACTTCAAATAAAACAGTGATGGAGGGAGACTCAGACAACTCGGTTGCAAGATCAGGTGACCACAATTTGATCAAAAGGTAAGGAGGGAACAATTCAACTAGACGAAGCACTTGGGATTTTTGCAAGGGATTCGATATCAATAATCAACAGGTAGAACGTGATTCCCATAGAATGCACTACATTACACATCGATTTCAGAAACGAAATAATGGACTAATCATCATTTATGGTTAAACAAGTTTAAAGACACTCATTATACGTGCTTAAATACGCGAACTGAAACTTGATAGCTCTCTTGGCGTTTTCTCCCAGTGATCTAGATGATGACTACAAATGTTTCGATGATTCTTCACTGACTTGAAGAGTGATACTGTGGCGGATTTACTCCAGAATGCAGATTGTTATTCCCACCCTTAAGAATTAAGTGACGAATAAATGTGAATGGTGTTTGGCCATGGTAACACTTGACAGAAATACAAAACCCAAGAATGTCGACCCCCCGAGAGAGAGAGAGAGAGAGAGAGAGAGAGAGAGAGAGAGAGAGAAGAATGCCCGCCTATATGTCTAAGCGAGCCAAGACCCTAAAGAAAAACGTCTGCATGCGTCTTCATGGGCGTTTCAACAAGACTCAAAGGACAAGGAGGCGAGGAGTTACAGCCAACCCAACACAAAACGGAAATGAGTCATTTCCCCCCGACATTTTCCTCCCTCAATTGCGACTTTAAGATTATATTTATATTGGCAATAATATTTAATTCAATTCTTACTCCAAGGTGCGCTTAAGAGCTAAATACGTGACCAACAAAAGAATAACGATGATGCTCTTTTAAGTTGACTTATTTCGCTCTTACACCAAAGTTGAAGTCAATTACTTGTTTTTAAAATTATTTAATTAAGTGCGATAATATACTAAGGTTACGACTACCACGTTAGCAACCTTACACCGAACTTGTGACTTGATGGTAATTGGTTCTTATATAGACTGCGGCCTCTCCTTGATGATATTTCCCTTTCCCTCGAGGTGTTGACAATCCTGCATCCACTTGGTAAAGAAATAGGGTTAGACCGTTCTCTGTTTCCTTTTAAAAATAAAAACACATCATCACATTCACATTATATATAAAGAAATCATTCATAATTGCAGTTATATCAAATAAATTAAAAATTCTTTTCCCAATTTTCACATTCTCATGAAAGGTAGTTGATTACAACTAACATAACAACCATATCATTATTGCCATAATCTTGTTCAAGACAAAAGGAATGTAACATACTTCTCCCCTTAAGAATCATCGTCCCCGATGATTATTTATTCATAGGTTCAGGTCTAAAATTATAAATATATATAGAGTTCTTAATTGTTTATAAAAAGATAAGGAAACTTCTGAAGGATTTTATCATAATCCTCCCATGTAGCATTTTCCTGTGAATACTGGTCCCACTGGACCTTGCATTGTATTACCTCGCGGTTACGTAAGCGTAGCTTACGTACCTCGAGCACTCTAAGTGGCTCGATTGTAATCACCCCAGGATCCCGCACCTGCAAGGAATTCCAGGCAATCATATGCTCAAATTCTACATAATACTTCTTAAGATAGGAGACATGAAATACATCGTGCAATCTGACGAGAGCTGGAGGTAGAGCAATTATGTATTCTACCAGGTTGATAACTTCTAGGACTTCAAAAGGTCCTACATATCTCGGGGCTAGTTTAGAGGTTTTTCCAAATTTGATAGAGCTCTTCTGAGGTTTAACTCGCAAGAGAATTTTCTCTCCAACCACAAACTGCCTGGGGGTTCGTTTTGCATCAACGTAGCTTTTCTGCCGATCATTAGCTTCCTTCAACCTCTGTTTGATTAACTTAACCTATTCCTCCATTTCTTGAAGCATCTCGAGTCCTAGAATGATCCTATCCTCCATCCTGTTCCAACTGATAGGTGTTCTGCACTTATTGCCGTTCAGTACTTCAAAGGGTGCCATTTTGATAGCTGATTGATATGAATTGTTATAAGCAAATTCGACCAATGGTAAATATTCTTCCCACTTATATTGCTGGTCCATGCAGTACATTCTTAGCAGGCCTTCCAAGATCCGATTTACTCTTTCCGTTTGTCCATCTGTTTCAGGATGATAAGTTGTACTAATATTTAGCTGAGTTCCCAAGGCAGAAAATAGAGTTTGCCAAAACCTGGATGTCATCCTAGCATCCCTGTCAGAAATAATATTTTTCGGAACTCCATGAAGACGAAAAATTTCTTGTACAAACTTTCGAGCAATCACAAAAGCCCCATCAGTCAAATTTCCGGGTATGAAATGTGCTACTTTGGTGAGTCTATCCACTACTACCAGTATTGCATTATGTCTACTCCTCGTCATCGGTAAACCTTGTACAAAATCCATATTGATGATTAGCCACTTCCAATTTGGTACACTGTGAGGTTGTAACAGTCCTGCCGGGTGTTGGTGCTCCACCTTAACCTTCTGACATTCAAAACATCCTGCAACAAATCTGGCTGTATCCTTTTTCATTCCCTTCCAAAAATATAAAGGTTTGACATCGGCCAACATTTTGGTTACCCCTGGATGACCCAAGTATGGTGTTGTGTGAACCTCCTTCCATACCAACTTCCTTAATTCTGTTGAGTTTGGAACATACATCTTGCCCTTATATCTCAAAAGTCCATCTGTTTCTATTTGTAAACCCTAATATTTAAGCTCTTGTGAGTTTGCCTGTAGAGCTTCATGGACTTGCAGGTAGAATTCATCTTCATTCAATTTCTGTAGTACTTGAGTTCTGAAATTTGTATTGACTGACACCATGGAAGTTATATGTTTTCGTCGGCTCAGAGCATCGGCTACTTTGTTCTCCTTACCCTTGATATAGCTGACCTCAAAATCATAGTTTGAAATTAACTCCATCCACCTCCTTTGGTGAGCATTTAATTTAGGCTGGTTGAATATATACTTTAAACCTTGATGGTTTGATTTGAGTTCAAGAGTCCTCCCTAACAAGTAATGTCGCCACATTTGTAGGGCATGCACAAAAGCTGCTAACTCCAGATCGTGAGGTGCATAGTTCTGCTCATACTGCTTCAACTTTCGAGATTCATAAGCCACTACCTTCTCGTTTTGCATTAATACTCCGCCCAAACCTTCACTAGACGCATCTGTTATAACTACAAAATGACCATTAGGGTCTGGTACTACCAAAATTGGTGCAGTCGTTCATTTGTCCTTCAATGTATTAAATGCTTCTTGACATTTCTCTATCCATTCAAATCTTTTTCCTTTTCTTTGAAGTGAGGTAATGGGGTGGGAAATCCTAGAGAAATTTCTTACAAACCTTCAGTAATACCCCGCCAATCCCATGAAACTTTTGACCTCATGCACATTTTTCGATATTGGCCATTCCACTATAGCTTTTATCTTTGCTGGATCCACTGCTATTCCTTTAGCTGATATTATATGCCCCAAATATTGTACCTCTTTCTGGAAGAAGGTGCACTTTGATAATTTTGCATAAAGTTTATGTTCTCTCAATCGCTGAAGAACCACCCGTAGATGCTCATCCTCATTTTTGGAATAAATAAGAATGTCATCTAGGAAAACCAACACAAATTTGTCCAAACAATCATTGAAAATACTGCTCATTAGATTCATAAATGCAGCTAGGGCATTAATGAGACCAAATGGCAAAATTGTGAATTCATAATGACCGTACCTAGTTCTGAAGGCTGTTTTATAAATGTCATCTTCTTTCAATCTTAACTGATGATATCCCGACCTTAAATCTATCTTGGAAAACACTGAGACCAAATGGCAAAACTGTGAATTCATAATGACCGTACCTAGTTCTGAAGGCTGTTTTATAAATGTCTTCTTCTTTCAATCTTAACTGATGATATCCCGATCTTAAATCTATCTTGGAAAACACTACTGCCTCTTTCATTTGATCAAAAAGATCGTCTATTCTGGGCAGGGGGTACTTATTCCTATTGGTGAGCTTATTTAGCATATGGTAGTCTATGCATAGGCGAAGTGTCCCATCCTTCTTCTTGACAAATATTACCGGTGCTCCCCATGTTGATATGCTAGGTCGAATTAATCCCTTATCCAATAACTCTTGCAATTGTGCCTTTAGTTCCATTGGTTCCACGGTGGTCATACAATACGGTACCTTAGAAACAGGTTCGGCCCCTAGAACTAAATCTATAGAGAAATCAAACTCTTCTAGGTGGTAAACCGGGTAGCTCCTCCGAAAACACATCCTGGTATTTCCGAAGGTAAGTATATTTTACAACGAAGGTTTCTTCCTTAAAGTCAGATTCCATTTCCTCTTCCTTGCTTTGTGTGTGCATTACCGCATCACCATGAAATATGCTTTCCTTATATTCCCTAACTTCTTTCATCTTAACCGCAAATATTTGATATCCTTACCTTTTATTTCTTTTTAATTGCATGGCCGAAATCTGTCGTACCTTAACCTCTCGTTGAATTCCTTGAATAAACACTGTGTTTCCTAAGTCATCCACACACTCCACTGTCTTTGCAAAACAATCAACCTTGGCCCTATGCTCTCTTAACCAATTCAATGATCACATCATAGGAACCCAGAGGTGCTACGTAAAGATTAATTTCTGTGGTGAAGCTTGGAAGTTCTACCCTAGCTTCAAATAGACACTTCTCTACCCGAGCTCTAGTTTGATTAGCATATTCAACCGTCCATGATTTGGCCATGAACCCGGTTCTTTTAGGAAATCTACCTAGCAAATTAGGGGATATGAAACATTCAGTGGCTCCGGTGTTTATTAAAATGGTTATCGGGTTCCCGTATAACATACCTATAGTTTTAATGGGTGTGACTTGATATTCCGCCTGCTTGTTATCTACTGCTGCATGGATCTTTTGCTGGAAAGCTATCTACTGAGGTGGTAGAGGCTTACGTTACTGCTGTCCATTTTGATTCCTGGTAGGGCATTGGTTAGCGTAATGCTCTCCTCCACATGTAAAACATCCCCCTGGTGGTTCCTTCTTTTTCGAACCTTTGTTTGAATTAACTTCATCCTTCCTAGTATTGTTATTTCCCTTCTTATCCTTCTTGTAGTCATACGGATTGTTCCTGTAGCCCTTCCTTTTGAAATTCTGAGACGACTGGTTCCATTTGACTTTGTTGCGATTTTTATCCCTAAAGGAATCATCCTTTTTCAACCTTTGCTCTTGTCGAACAACTTTCTCATATGCTTCATCCATAGTTCGTGGTGCCAGAACATCTACTGGACCCCCGATACGATTGTTCAACCCGAAAATGAACTTCCAAACATGAAAGTTTTCATCCTACTGGTACTGCGGAACATATTTTAACAAACGGGTATACTTTTCCCAATACTCATTAACAGTTAATGGTCCTTGCCTGAGATTTTCAAAGTCCAACAATTTTTGATCATAAAATAGCTGTGGTAACCATCTTTGATGAAAAATTCTCACAAACTGTTCCCAGGTCACTTTTGCTATTACAAGACCCATTTCTACCCTTTTATTTTCCCACCAAGTAGCGGCTTCTCCTGCCAATTGATAGGCTGCCCAAGCTGCCTTGGAATTGTCAAAGTAATCCCTTAGCTCAAAGTGCTTTTCCATTTCGGTTAGCCATGCCTCGGCGGCATCTCCTGAAGCGGAGCCCTCAAACTTAGGGGGTTTGATCTTTTTCATATCTTTAGAGAGTTCATTGGCTAATTAACTTCTCTTGTTTCCCAAGCTCGAAGTTTTAGAATTATCTTCATGTCGATCACTCTGAGATTCTGACCTTTCATCTCTCATATCAGATTGCCCTTCTACTTTCCTTTCTAGATTGACTAGTCGGGCTTGAGTTTCGCTCATCAGATTCAATAATTGATCTAACTTTGCCATAGGGTTGATGCTATCTTGATCCCCTCTAAAACCATTTCCGGAATTATCCATTCCAATGAAGTTCCTGAGATGTATTTGGTGATTCTAATTAGTTTTAAAAAAAAATAAATTTATTTCCATAGTTTGCTCAACATAAGTTAAAGAAAATTTCATTGTAGATAAACAACCAAATATTTTCTGACTTTTATTACTCAAGTCAAATGCTACACAATTACAAGCAAAATTGTTTACAAAATAGCTATCACTTCTTGTGACAGGTTTAGTACAAATTTGTTTACAAAATTGCTATCACTTCCTGTGATAGATTCAATACAGAATTGTTTACAAAATTACTATCACTTCTTGTGATAGATTCAGTACAAATTGCTATCACTTTGTCATGTCCCCAAAATTGTAACACAAATATGAAGCATTGAGATAAAAAAATAATAATAATATATATATTGACCACTTACTGTTATTATATTTTAAAAATATGGAGAGTTAAAAATACAAATACTAAACATCAAAAAAATGAAATATGATAAAAATAAAATAATCCAAGACAATCCAAAATATAATTATAATTATAATCATAATATTATAAATATTACATATATAATAATCTGAATTATTATCATGATGATAATTATCAATAGTAATATTTAAATTTTAAATATAGACTTATTCTTACAATAAATTATAAATAGAGATATGTCCTTAAAATAATAATATTTAAATGAATAAACTTGTCCTACGATCACCCTGCTGATTAGGAGAAACAAGAGTTCTATTAATAAATCCAAACTTAGGCAGCGATTAGTAATAGTCAGCAATCCTTAACAAATAAAACAGCAAATGGTCAGCATCGGTCAAAATCCATAAGTCAGCAATCCTTGGCAAGCAACGTTGGAATGGGTGTGACTATTCCAAGGGAATCGACCCACCCAAGAGCCACGTCCCAACAAGAAAGGAGCCATCGGGTATTTAAGAGAAGGGACTCCTGATCGCTGGGGATATATAAGAAAGAGAATAAGGATATGGAAGGAAGAACGGAAAAAAAAAAAAGAGAGACCAGTAAGCAATACATGGAAGGAAGATAGAAAAGTAAATATATATAGCATATTCTGATCGATGGAGAAATCAGGAATATGTGAATATATTCTGATAAAAACAGTCAGTAAGTAATATCTTTGGAATGTTGAATATTTATGTAATCAACAGGTAAGGATGATGTTTAGTTATATGATTATTAATATTTATATATATGTGGATATAGATAAATTTGATAATGAATAATATGACATATATATATATATATATATATATATATATATATGAATAATGATATAGGGAAGAATACATATGCACTACTTACATAATGATATTGAAATAGAATACATATATATGTATTCATACAGAAATAAAAATATACATGTATTTATAAACCTAGACAATTAGAAATGATGATATATACTTATTTAGATAATATATATACACGATTATGCAAATAATGATGCTTGTAGCAATTATTGAGCGTGGTAAGTAATAATGACTCTTTCATTCACTATGATGATAGATGGTATAATAGAATCCCATCTATGAGATCTTGAAAGACGTTTAATACCTACCCTAATGTACTTATGAAATATATTATAGAAGAATCACTCATAGCGAGTGATAAGAGGGAAATGAATAATCCTTTGACAAAAATGAAATATTTATATCCTCTTTGATCTTATTAGATATTATCACTGAAACTTATTGATCTCTAATGCTTTTGATGTCTTTTTGAGAAACACTCTGAATGCAAGATTCGGGTTTAAGTGCCTCCTTTAAAAAGGGGTCATTACACACTTCCTGTGATAGATTCTAATACAAAAATGATTAGGAATTACTATCACTGCCTATGATAGGTTTCTCCTGATCACTATACTCAGAAAATGGAATAAGTCTATATCCGGGATTTGGAATACGAACTTCTTTAGTTGTTTTGGGTTTGATCTTATTAATCAAAAGGTTCTCATAATTGGTTTTGCTTCTTTTCCTAGTTTCAGTAAGAATAGATGACTTAACAACTTCTTTCCTAGAGGTAGTCCAAATTCTTCTTTCTCTTTGAAGTCTCTTCAGAGCTTCAGCCATTGTTTCCGAATCTGAGGGAAAAGAGCAGCAGGAATAATCGTATCTAAGCCCGATTTTCCACAATTGGATGGAAACGAGGTCTCGGGTCTTCTTCCGGGGTGTTTTTTGCATCCTCATTCTGGAAAAACGCCGACGGTTGATTTCAGTTTTCTATGTTTGCTCAATGAGCCTCGAGGTTTAGTGTCAAACTTGGTATGCTTTGATACCATATGTAACATACTAGCTATTAACAGTTTAAGAACAACAACTAACTCCCATATTCAGCTAAAGTGTAACTAACCAATTTTCCTGACAAGAGTTTCATCACATACAACAACAGGAAAGATAAATAATCTGAGCATTAACTACTTTAACATTCAATAACTAACTTCTAGTTTTCAAATGCAGTTGAAACGAAATAATTAACGGTTTATATAACTGAAAGCTACAGCTGGTTTTGAACTACCAATCCATTAAATAAGAAATAAATAGAACATATATTGACAGTAGTGGAAATAAGCAATATAAGATATTTATATTTTGAAGTAAAGAGAGAAAGAGAGTTAATAGAAGTACATTTTGAAGGCTTCCTGTTGGAATGCTTGAAACAAGTCTTAGTCTTTGAGGGAAAGAGAAACATCATCAAGGGCTTTTTCGCCCAACAAAAGACCTACTGGTCTCCCGTGTTTCTTCAACTGAAGAAACCCGACCCTTCACGAGGTGCAGTCTATAAAGGATTCCCGGTTAGCATCTTACCATCTGAGTCTGGTGTCAAGAATCTATACTACTTTGGTCGATCTTTCTCTATAGGTTCTCCTAACTAGAATGATCGTGCTGACCAGGGGTATATCTGATTCTTGATGGCTGACTGTTGCTTATTGTAAGCATCATAACCTTGGCCAAGGATTTTTAGATTATGAGCACGTTTCTCGTGCCATCAGCTCTCTCACCCTTACTCGGCATTAATATATATTTGACTCTTGAGTTTATGTTATCGGTGACTCAGCTCATAATTCGTTCCTCTTGAATCAGGAATAATATGTTCATTTCTTACTCACAAGAGGAGGTATGATAGTCTTAGTCGATGTTGAAAGAATACTTCAGTTCTAAATATATTTCAACTAATTGTCACAGAGAAATAAGAGATTAATGAACAGTTTCCGATTCGAGAACTAAGAAACAGAGTATGGGTTTTACTTCAAATAAAACAGTGATGGAGGGAGACTCAGACAACTCGGTTGCAAGATCAGGTGACCACGATTGGATCAAAAGGTAAGGAGGGAACAATTCAACTAGACGAAGCACTTGGGATTTTTGCAAGGGATTCGATATCAATAATCAACAGGTAGAACGTGATTCCCATAGAATGCACTACATTACACATCGATTTCAGAAATGAAATAATGGACTAATCATCATTTATGGTTAAACAAGTTTAAAGAAACTCATTGTACGTGCCTGAATACACAGATTGAAACTTGATAGCTCTCTTGGCGTTTTCTCCCAGCGATCTAGATGATGACTACAGATGTTTCAATGATTCTTCATTGATCTGAGGAGTGATACTGTGACGGATTTACTCCAGAATGCAGATTGTTATTCCCACCCTTAAGAATCAAGTGACGAATAAATGGGAATGGCGCTCGACCATGGTAACACTTGATAGAAATACAAAACCCAAGAATGCCGACTCCGAGAGAGAGAGAGAGAGAGAGAGAGAGAGAGAGAGAGAGAGAGAGAGAGAGAGAACGAAATAAGAAGAATGCCCGCCTATATGTCTAAGCGAGCCAAGACCCTAAAGAAAAACGTCTGCATACATCTTCATGGGCGTTTCAACAAGACTCGGAGGACAAGGTGGTGAGGAGTTACCACCAACCCAACACAAAACGGAAATGAGTCATTTTCCCCCCGACATTTTCCTCCCTCAATTGCGACTTTAAGGTTATATTAATATTGGCAATAATATTTAATTCAATTCTTACTCCAAGGTGCGCTTAAGAGCTAAATACGTGACCAACAAAAGAATAACGATGATGCTCGTTTAAGTTGACTTATTTCGCTCTTACACCAAAGTTGAAGTCAATTACTTGTTTTTAAAATTATTTAATTAAGTGCGATAATATCACAAGGTTATGACTACCACGTTAGCAACCTTACACCAAACTTGTGACTTGATGGTAATTGGTTCTTATATAGATTGCGGCCTCTCCTTGATGATATTTCCCTTTCCCTCGAGGTGTTGACAATCCTACATCCACTTAGTAAAGAAATAGGGTTAGACCATTCTCTGTTTCCTTTTAAAAATAAAAACACATCAACACATTCACATGTATATATATAAAGAAATCATTCATAATTGCAGTTATATCAAATAAATTAAAAATTCTTTTCCCAATTTTCACATTCTCATGAAAGATAGTTGATTACAACTAACATAACGACCATATCATTATTACCATAATCTTGTTTAGGACAAAAGGGATGTAACACTGAATGTACCTCCCAAGTGACTGCAACCATCGCAAACCCAAAACTACATCAATATTACCAAGACCCAGTACATAGAAGTTATTAGTCAAGGTGTAATCTCCAATCTGGATGCTAAGTTTGGAAACCATCCTAGTGCAACTCAATTGAAACCCATTTGCTACAGTCACATTGAATCCCAAAAACTCCTCAACCTGTAGCCCACGCTTCATCACTAGATCCTCATCAATGAAGTTGTGTGTGGCTCCACTATCCACCAAGCAGACCATGCGTTGTCCCTTAAGGACACCTCTCAAATGGAATGGATGAAGTCTATGGACTCCAAATAATGAGGCTATTGTGCTCCGTGTGTCTCCTTAACTCCAAAGTCATCCAACTCTAGCTGTGGAGGCTGCTCCTCCTATACACAGTCATCTCCAGTACTAGTCTCTTGATCATCCTGCTCTTCATCATCTGAGATGACCTCAATCAAGTGAACCTTGCCTTTCCCAAGGCAATGGTGGCTAGGCTCCCATGGCTCCTTGTAGGTGAAACATAAATTTTTCTTGCGCAGTTCATTTCTAGATTCCTGATCAGGTTTCGGTGGGTTGTTCTTTTTCTGATTGAAACCTTTTTGTTTTGATTGAAATCCATTGAAGGCCTTCCTCTGAGGCTGGAAGGGAGGTGTAGTCTCCAAATCAAGGGCTAGGCCAATGGCGTCATGTAGTGTACTAAGCTTATGGGTCTTCACTAAACCCCTCAATTTGTCACTCAAACCCTCGACAAACAACATATTAACTCACCTCTCAGTCATATCAGGAACCATGATTGATATTTTCAGGAACTCATTGATGTAGGCTTCAACATGTCCAACCTGCTTCAGCTGAGCCAAATCTCTGTAATAGACCTCAACATCCTTCCGGTCAAAACGTGCTATTAGTTTATTGACAAACTCCTCATATGAATGTATCAAGGCATGATCCTGTGATACTAACCCATGGTGCCACCGATCATATGCTACACCTTCTAGTTGCATCGTAGCAAATTGTATAGCCTTATCTTCCTCCATAGGTTTCAAGGACAGGAATGTGTCAAGTTTATGCACCCATGACTTGGCACTTATCTTCCCACTTCCATTGAAGGTTAGTAAAGGAACCTTATTCAATGCTGCCTTGTATTCCTTGGGTTGAGTGCCTTGACCGGTTTGCCTTCTGAGTCCCCTGTCTTGCCTTTCCAATCCGAATCTGGATTTGTCCTTCCGCTGATTCATAAACTAATTCAGATTAATTAATTGTCTCACATTAGGTGGAAGAGCTGTATTCATCGTAGGCCACCATAACATCATCAATGATGTGTGTCTCTTCCTCCACCTTTGGAATTGCTTCTTCTTCAATTTGTCTTGGCACAAATGTAGGACGTAGAGGCTGATTAGACCTTGTGCTCACTGTCCTAACATCATTAGAGGCTGCTCTACCTTGATTTCCTTGTCCAACATTGCTTTTGCTATGATCATTGCCTGATCTTCTTGATCTTGCATGATCCATTCTCATTTGACCCATAGCTGTAATCATACGATCCTGAAATTGCTATAGCATTTGCTGCTACTGTTGGGCTAAGGTGGTCAAGAAATTATCAATCTGATTATTCAAATCCCTTGGCGGGCTTTCAACTCTTCTTTCACCCATCTCAGCTTCAGCTGGGATAAAATCAGGCCCTTCTTCTTGCTGTCTTGACCTGGTTCTGGTGAAATATCTATGTGATCCTATCTCTCTAGAGTGCATAGAATCAAATTAAACTGATCAAACATAACATGCAACCATTTGGGTATCCTCCAAACTGACATGCAATGCTGAAATCCCAATAGTTTGGCAAGATTACCAGCTCTGATACCACTGAAATATCCTTAGCTCGTTTTCATTGCATAGTGATTAAATGTTTGCATAATGTTTAAGTGTTTTCAGATGGTTTGTTTAAAGCAAGGTTAATTTGAGTCAAGAACAGTATCAATTCACAATGAATTTTCAGAACAACACATCTAACGAATTGTAGAATTTCAGATAACTTTATTGAGCCCAAAAACTTCAAGTTCAAATGATATACCAGATTTATTAATGCAAATCAGTAAACTTAGAAATGGCTGCGATTTTGTCGACAGTTCGCCTTCTTAGAACAGTCCATGACTTGCATGCGAAGCTCCTAATAGTCACACCGGGTTAACTGTGAATTTGAGCCCAGAACAACTCCTAATTACCACTGCGATTTCCTTACTCAAACTGACTAATTTTTTCAAACTGTATTCTGCAAATAGAGTGCTGCAATTGACCAATTGACTGGGGGTTTCATCCCATTCCTTTCTAGACCAGGGGTTTCGTCGTGGAGAAGACCTACATATTTTGGCTGAGAGAATAAAAATCAGAAAATGCATTCTATGTGCTTCCCACAATCAAAGTGAAGCCTTTTATCCTTCCATCAATGCTGATGCATATCTTCACCAAAAAAGCCATTGATTCCTTTGAAGAGGTCTTATTCCATTTTAATTGTTAGTGTTTCTTAGATCAGATTAGATAATATATTATTCAGTAGAAATGCAACACATAAGACAATGAACACAGCAGGATACCCTGGGAAAACCCTCCTACTCGAGGGAGAAAAACCCAGCAATGATTCTCTTATATATGGTAATACAATAGCAGAATTCTGCTTACAAATCAGGCCCAACAATGGCGCCAATGCTTGATAAAATATTCGCCTTCCTTCTTAGTGCAAAGGACTGATTTCTTACTTGAAATCGAACTGCTGCTACAGAGATGATGATCTGCTGTTCAAGTATGAACTTCTTCTAGGAATGCGAATTAGGATGAATAACCTTGATTTCTGTTCTTCCTCATACATGCGAATTTCTGCTCTTGAATATAGTAGCGAACTTTCTTTTTGTAATTTGAATTATGTTCAATGACCAAAAGTAACCTTGTATATATATCTCCTTGGCGCCTCTTCATTTAGGTCGGCCTTTATACAAATAATGATAAATGAATAAATACAATCTAGGTCGGCCAGTCAACAAGTAAATGATATAACTCAATATAGGGTCGGCCCATGCTTTAGTTGATATTCATTTAATATATTTCTCTTGGGAAGTGCAGACCGACACTGTACTAACATCAACATTAATAAATCGTCCTTTTTGTAATAATAAAGACTTATGCGTTTTAATTTATTGACCACCATGTTAAGTCGCCTAGTAAATAAGAAGTTGTCACTTAAAGTGGCCCCACTATTAATCATAATGAATAATTAGATATTGTCAAACTGAAACTATAGCTTTTTGGCTCAAATTTAATTATTCTCATTATCCCCTTATTGTTAATTTTATTTCTAACCTCCAGGAATAGAAAAGGTTAGAAAATGTCTTCATGATTATTCATGAGGTGGAAAGGGACATTACAGTTAAGTTCATTAAGATAATATTTCCTCTTTCTCCCTAGAGTCTTTTGAATTTTCCTACACAGATTTGTGAAATTTATTTATAAAATTTGTCTTTGTTTCTTTGTTAGTATTTGGACATGTATGCAACTTGATGTTCCATTTGATCATCCATTTGATGTTTTGTTTCATCCAAGCTCATTTTCTCTCGTTCAAAACTT
Organism: Sequoiadendron giganteum; assembly: GCA_007115665.2. Taxonomy (NCBI): domain Eukaryota; kingdom Viridiplantae; phylum Streptophyta; class Pinopsida; order Cupressales; family Cupressaceae; genus Sequoiadendron; species Sequoiadendron giganteum. Next base: position 432,915,011 of record CM021101.1, on the reverse strand, counting down.
CTTTTGTGACAATCTTAGGCCATTTATTTGCCTCCATTTATTCAATTTTTTTCAAATATCCTAAGAAACTAGCCATAGCAATTTCCTCAATAGGGAAGGTACCTATTTTCACTAGAAAACTTCATAAGGAACCGGAACTTTTATTTTGAATATACTTTTGATCAGGCTTTTTCGAATTCTCTCTATTTGTCTCCTTTTTGTTTCTGAAGTGCTGCTCACCCACAATTCACACCCATAAGCACTATTGGAACTACTAATAGCCTGAATAGAATATGGATAGTTTTCCAATCACATAACTCATCCTTTCTACTTTTGTTTTCTAATGTAAAAAGTTCTCTCCAACCTCCCAAAGTTCTCTTCCTTTATTAAGTTTACCAACTATGTTTTTTTTGTTGAAGTCCATCCCAAGATATTTGTATTTTGTTTCTTTGTCTAGGATAACTCTTCAAAATAAAAGAATCAATTTTTTTCTTTTGGTTAGAAAAGATCACAATCTTGGTCTTGTTGGTGTTAGCTTACATACCTATCTCCTTGCAAAAGTGCTCTAAGACATTTAAGTGCTCTTGCAGCCCTTGAGTGGACCTTGAAATCAAAATGAGATTACCAATGTACCAAAGAAGCCCCCCACGACATACTCTCCCAAACGAACACCATCCCCTCCTTGTCGAAATAACTATTCTTCTAGTTTGTTGATATATAAGTAAATAGGGTAGGGGATAGAGGGCATCCTTGCTTAATTCCAATGTCACTCCTAAAGCTCTTTGAAAGGCTTTGCTTGAGTTCTGGTTTTTACTTGAACATCCTCATAAAATCTATGGATTGCTGCTCTATATTGCTCTGGTATGCTAAGATCCTTCATTGTGCTCCATAACTTACTCCTACAAACCATGTTAAAAGCTTTCTTGAAGTCCACAAAACAATGATAAGCTTGTTGATGTTTATGCAGCGTCGGTCATCACTTCCAGCCTGCATTGAAAGCAATTTAAATAATAGCCTGTCGGCTATTTAAATTGCAAAGCGATTACCTTCAAAGAGACACGTCTTTTTGTTTATGTGAAATAATAATTTATTATTTGGGGCCGACCCTAGAAGTGGTGCGGCTTTTAGAAAGAGACATTTTTTGTATGGCCGACCTCTTGGTAATAAAGAGACGCATCTCTTCATGGACAAGCGTATAAATACAAGATGAAGACTCTCATTTTAATGAAAAAGTTCAATCACTATAGTTCGCACCTAGCAGAAATTCGTCTTCCTGTAGCAGCAAGTGGACATCAAGGAAGTTCACATTCTATAGAGAAGTGCGAGTTTGTCATTAAGTGCAGATCGATATCAAGTGCAGATTGATATCTTGTAGAAGGCTGAGTTCAGGTCTGAGCAACAAACCATTCTCCTGTAGCAGCAGATCATCTTCTGTAGCAGCAGATCGATTACAAGGAGAATCATATTCATTTGTATCTGCATCTAAGAGAGGTGCTCTTATTCATTGTATCAAATCGGCATTGTGTTGTGCCTAAGTTGTAAGCAGATTTCTGCTCTTATTAAATCAATATATAAGAGATATATTGGCTGGGTTTTTCTCCCTCAGGTTGGAGGGTTTTCCCAGGGTATCTTGCTGTGTTAATTGTCTTATGTGCTGCATTTCCTAAGTGCTTTCTGTTTTAATATATTTGATCATGAAAAACTAACAAAGCTACCTCTTTGTCATTCCTTACTTTTCAATGATATGCCTCAAAGTAATGCCATGATCTATTGTTGAGTGTTTTGATTTGAAACTTGTTTGCCATTTTCACTTCTTAGCTTTGTCTTCTATCCACTTCTTGATTCTATGCTCAACCATGCTTCCAAATAGCTTTGCAAACAAAGTATTGATCATGATGGTCCGGTAGTTAGAAGGATTGTTTACATGGCCACTCTGAAGAAAGATGCTACAAGACTAGTTGTCCAATCTTTTGGAAGCCCAAGTTGAATGATGTTGTGGAATATTTTCTTAATCAAGGAGCAAGGCTTTTTATTCCCTATTTTAAGTATTTAGCACATCCATGTCTCGAAGCCTTGCTTGTACCCATTTTCTTGTTGTGCCTTTTCCTTTGACTCCTATTCATACAATTGCTTTGCATATTCTAGCCAATGGGTAGCTATGATGTTGTTCTTTGTTTGCTTTTTCCTTTGTTGAAGTTCCCTCCATAATGATTTTGGATTATTTTTCCCTAAATATTTCAGTTCCAATCTCCTTGTGTTCACAAACTCCTCTTTTTTCCCTTTTACTATCAGCTTGTACAAATTTTTGATTGTTTCCTCTTTGCTTGGCTCTTTTAAAGCTCTTCTTGCAGCCTTGCAATCTTCATCATATCAACCTTTTTCTGGAAAAACTACTTGTTTTCTTCTTCCTATTTTTTTCCCTTCTACATCTTTCAAGTACCTCTTGAATTATGTTTGTTAGCCCATGGCTTTGAAACCTTGTATTTTTGTTCCTTTTTCCTCCTAGATTTTATTTTCTTTAATTTTTCCTTGAACGTAGAGCAATTCTCTTGTTTATCAAATTCTAGTTTCTTGTCCAATCATGGCTTGAAATGTAATGTCCCCATTTTGGATTAGTCTGATTCAGATACACTTACTATTTTTAGTAAGTGTTTTTTTTAGCAGGGGATCTAACACTGAGCTTTAGTCTTCAGTGAGCCCTTTGGGCATCTTAGTTTCTCTTCGGCTTGAGTCTTTGGCGCTACTTACTATTTTTAGTACTATTTTTACTAAAAATAGTAAGTCATTTAGGGTAAGCTGGACCTGGTCAGGGTTACCACTCAACAACATTTTCAGTTGAGGCATAAGTTTCTAAGGTTGAAGCATTTTAATATTGATTTCCCCTTCGAAATTGGATTATTATAAAACAACTTTATTTTTTTACGTTGAGGCTGAGGGGGGCATGTAAAAGTACCATGGGCGTCTAGTGAATGACTTAAGTTGTTTTTAAAGCAACTAAATCATTTTTGAATGCTGAATAAGCCTTGGGCGCCCAAGCTATAATTGGAGCCAAAAATTTAAAATAAAATTAAATTAAAGTTACATATGGCGTGGATATAGGGTTCAAGACTTGGTGGTCGCCCTAATTTGTAATTGAGCCTTTAAAAGTTCATTTTGAAGCTTCATTTGGGGATGGATGTTTTGGCTGCTTATTGAGATGCTGCTGGTTTTTCGCCAGGAGGTCAGATAAACGGAGTTGAGGACTAAAACTCTCGATATCTAAGGCTGGTTTCGGTAGTGCAAGACCTGCCCTAGCTAGTAGAAGGGTGATTTCATCCAAAAATCACATTTGTGCTTCAAGTTACAGATTTCAGTCATTTGAAAATGAAGATCTTTCAGCATTTTTGATGTGTTACAGCTTGGTTTTGGCTTGTGTTTGCACACTTTCAGTTGGGTGTGAATTTCTTGGAGATCTTTGGAGAGTTTTAACTTTTTCTGGGCACTTTCAGTTTTGGACCTGAACTCGCATGTTTGCTCATATCTCTTAAATGGCATAAGTAATCAAAATGGGTATTGGCTCACCTGATTACTCTCCTCATGGCGATTCCAACAAGTACTAGCTTGCATTTTTTGGTGAAGAATTGGATTTACTAGGCCAAGTTGACCTCATGTGGCGCCTCATTCTGGGTGCTTATTTCAAATCTGGTTGGCATATTTGTGAGGGAGTTTCAGTCTCTCGGGAGCTTTGGGAAGGACGTCTTTGGATCAGCTTTGCTCCGAGCTAGAAGCCCATTTCTAGGGGAGTTGGATGTGGCTTTTATGAAGTACCAATCTGCTGTTAAGAAACGATTTCCAGGTCTGAAAATTACTTGTATTTGAGTTTGAAACTGATGTGTAATGAACATAACTTTTCTGTCAATAAGAACTGATCATTGAAGCTTTGAAAAGTTATATTTCTTTATGCATTTGCTTCTGTTTTATGATCTCTGCAATTTACACTTTATGCAAGCTCTATGCATGATTGGTACATGAAAAAACTCAATGCAAAAACACCTCATAAAACACAAACAGAAAGTGGGGAAATATCTACTCATTTGCATGATGAAACTATGAATAACACATGAAAATACAAAGGCAAACACACTCAGAAAATTATAAGGAAGTGGTGAAGTTTTCAAAAGAAAATATTTGGGGTCATATATTACACAAAATTTGGTAGAAATCCACACCCCTCTACAAGAAAATTGATCATGTACAATTGTGTTCACTCCAAGTTCATGTTTATTTAACACTACAAGAAAAGGAATATCATGCATGCTGTATCTAGCTTTTTTCAATTTGAATGGCTAGTCATGCATAGAATTTTGTCTTGGTTGGAAGTTGCTTTTTCAAACTAACCGATCACGTTTCTTGCAACCCCCTATGTGTTTGTGTTTCTTTCTTTTGGAGAATCATATCATTTTATGGTTCTTCCAAAGGACTTGGAGTGGGATCTTCAATTGAAGGTAACACCAACTCTTCCTCATCAAATATAGAGGTCTCAAACTAATATAGGTTTTCTTCATTAACCATCGAGTAGATTTTAATGTATAGTGACAAATTAAGCCAAAAAAAATCCTACCAACGTTTTCTAGTATAACCAGTGTTTGTCTCCCCCCCCAAAAAAAACCGCGCGTTTTCAGGATGGGGACATCTTTGGGACGTGAGGACTTAGGAGAAATGTCTCCCCATCATCCCACCACCACCTCACAAGTCTTAGGGATGTTTCCGAGACACCACCAAGTTTGGGGACTTTGGGATGTCTCCCAGACGTTCAGGAGACTTTGAGGAGTCTCCCAACCGTCCTAGGGACTTCTAGGTGTTGTAAAAAATAAGTGATAAATTTGTGAAAATGACATTCGTCATGAAGGTTTGTGAGGTTTTGAAGGCCTTAAGAGAATGTACCAAGGGCATTGCCCCCAGACCTTGCGAGGGGTGCTTCCCCTCAATCCTATTGGGGGCTCTACCCCTAGATCTCTGCAAGGGGCGTTGCCCCTTGATCTACTGGGAGCTCAGTCCCCAGACACCCCCGTAAGGGGTGTTGCCCCCTTATCTCGCTGTGTGCTCTGCCCTCAAAACCCCCACAAGGGGCACTATCCCTTGACCCCAAACCTCCACCAACCATTGTTAATATTCAATGTAGACATTTCCATGTTTTTAATGTTTATTAGTTTAAATGTTTTTTAGTATGCCAAAGTGTCATTTGCAATTTTAATAATTATTTTTGATTTGCCTCCAAACCTCTACCCACCATTGTTAATGTTCAATGCAATCATTGCCATGTTTTTAATGTTATTAGTTTAAATTTTACTTTGTATGCGAAAGCTTCATTTCCAATTCTTATACTTATTCCTTACACATCATTTTATAACTAATTTTTCAAGTACTATATGTATTTGCACCACCCCTCGCCACCTCTGCACCGCTGTCTCCTCGCCATCCCCAAACTTAGGCCCTTGGTCCTCTTGCCCCCGAAACCGTCCCTGTCTCCCCGCCTCCCTGTTAGGAAACTCTGTGGAGCTATGAGCATAACGAACAGTCCATACTTTAGTGGTTGCTTCTTTCATGCTGCTCCGTGGAGTCTATCCTTTCCCACATACAACTAAAGCTTGTAGCCTACCTTAAACTTATGCTTGGTGTGCTTCTGATCGATTCTTCACTTGTACCTTGCTTGAATTGCTTTCAACTTTTTTTTGCACCTGAGATGTATTTGCTGGATACACTCTATGAATTCCTCAGCCCTTACAATATCTAAGTCAAAAGATTCTTTTGTTTCTTGTTACTATCCCACAACAACATCAAGCAAACTTGGAGGTGAGTGACCATAACATGTTTCAAACAACGAGAAATTTGTTGAAGAGTGTATAGCCCTGTTATAGCAATGCCAGATATACAGAAGACTCTCATCCCAAGTTTGAGGATGCTTCATATTGTAGCCTCAAAGCAATTGAACCAATGCTCTATATACCACCTCAGTCTGTCCATTCCTATGAGGATGGAAAATGCTTCTTCTCAATTGGGTATCCGTTTTGCCCCCTATAGTGAACCAAATAATACCAAGGAATCTTGAATGCTGGTCTGATAGAATACTTTGAAGCAAACCAAAGTGCACCCACACATTTCAAAAGAAAAATTTGCTAGAATAAAGTACGTTACTGTATACTTATTAATTATAATAATAACTCATTATTATTGTTAATAACATAGGCAGTTTTGGGTGGTCGATCGGTTCTTTTCTAACTGACATTTCTCATTGTTTATATACCACGCTTAATTCAATAATAATATACTTAACAATTATCTTGAATTCATTATGGTATCAAAGCAAATTGATTGTGTGCATGTGAATTGGTGAAGCATGGAGAGGTAGCAGAAGTTTTTCTTTTTCATTGCTAGAGAAATGTTTGTGAATGTTTGAGGGAGGAACTTGTTAAAGCAAAAGAAATGACCCACGCCCAAGCTGTGCCAGTGAATAAGAGTCTACCATGAGAAGGATCTCCACAGATTCTACTATTGTCATATTTGCAATTTCTTACCCTAACATTGCCATTTTTCCTGTTTTCAAAGATCAATATGCTATTCTGAACACCCTCAAAAGGCAAGGAAACCAGATGGCAAGTGTGCATAAATAGAAAGCGCCAATGTTTAAAGGCCAGAACAAACTTGTAATGCCCCCTTCTTAAATATAATTTTTTATTTGTTGCAGTTGTTCTTTTCTTTCTCCTGCAATTCCCTTAATGAAGGATAATAAAGGGAGTGCTTAAGGGAGAATGGTTAATATTATAAAAAACTAAAATTTAATAAAGTTTAATTTTAATGAAAAGGCAAGAGACATATGAAGGGTTATGACTATTGAAGCAAAATATGTATATAAGGAAGATAAATCGAGGAAATGGAAGGCAATTTTGAACAGAGATAATTATTTATTTTTCCTTCATGGAATATGAATCAATGATTTAGCAACCTTGAGGACGAAATCCCTCATAGATCAGAAATTCAAGGATGAAAACTCTTAATTTCTTCATAAAGTTAGTGGACGAAAACCCCTAACTTTAGCAAGAATATTACAAGACATTTGTACAAATAAAATAGCTGCAAATTGCAAGAAGATTACAGCAGATATTTAAAAAGAAGTTTGTATTTTTCAGAATTATATTTTTAAATTTAAATCTGAAATATATATATATATATATATAAAAATTATAGTTTAAGGATAAATAAATATTTGTAATTAATTATGCATGACTTATTGTGAGTGTGGGATATTTATTTAAAGCAAAAATAAGGAAATTCTAGAACGGAACATTACAAATGGTATCTGAGCCTTGATCTTGCCAGCTTGCAGGGTTGAAAGCTAACATATGAGTTCGGATCTACAATAGACACATGAATGCAAAGGGAACTTAGGAGGGAGAACACAGATTGGCAACGTAAATTCTTACCAAAAGAAGAAGACATAGATCCTATACAAAAGATGTTGAAAATACAGAAGGACCAAGAAACGTACCCATTTGAAACCCCCAAAATCCTTGACCAATATCAAGGGATGTCTGATAAAATCAAATCTGTACTATCCTTTGATGATTACTTGGATTGGCTCGAAGAAAGATATCCAAATAAAAGGGGCCTATATAACTACATAAGAAGGTTGAGAATGGAAGAAGAAAAGTTGGAGGGTGTTAAAGAAACCAATAAGCAAGAAGAACAATTAAATTTAGAGTCACAAGACATCATTAAGCAAGAACGAAAAGGACCTAACATACAAGAAAATATTGATGAAATCAAAGAGGAAAAGGCATCACTTAATGAAAGCAAAGAGTTTAAGATGGAGGAACACACACTATCCTTTGAACTTCCAAAGATTGAACCATTGATTGATCTTCATAGTAGCATCGTGGATGGACATGCATTGGAAGAAAATATTTTCAGTCACAAAGATAAAAGTGTTGAAGGTATCTCCACAATTCCTATTTCGGCAAAGGAGGGTGAGATCTTTGTTGGTAGCCTAAGGTATGAAAATGATGGTCATAGTTCAGATTGGTTGTTTCCTATGTCACTGCAAAATTCTTGTCATCATGGAAAACATGCAAAGAGGGGTGATAGAGTAAGGGATACAACTTGTAGTATAGGGCATGTGGACTCTTTGTTTCAAGTTCCAAACTATATTTGCACATGGGGTCCAAATTGTAATGCCCCCTTTCTAGCCAGTGGTTTGGGAGGTTGAGGTTAGCCTATGACTATGGTTCCCGTAGGCTAGCGAGATGTTTAGGGGACCCATTTGAGGCGATTCAGGCTCTTAAATAGGCTTGATGTTTCATTCTAGATTATTTAGCTCAGTGATCATGGAAAACATGCAAAGAGGGGTGATAGAGTAAGGATACAACTTGTAGTATAGGGCATGTGGACTCTTTGTTTCAAGTTCCAAACTATATTTGCACATTGGGTCAAAATTGTAGTGTCCCCTTTCTAGCCAATGGTTTGGGAGGTTGAGGTTAGCCTATGACTACGGTTCCCGTAGGCTAGCGAGACGTTTAGGGGACCCATTTGGGGCGATTCAGGCTCTTCAATAGGCTTGATGTTTCATTCTGGATTATTCAACTCAGTGATCTAGAGTTTGGTTGGCCGTTCGAAGGCATTTCAGGAGTTCACCATTAATACTTGCTATTAATAGTAAGTAATATCAGGCTCAGTAACGACACACCTGCAGTTGGTAATGGTGGCAGGACACTCTCGGGAGATTATTGCTAGATTTTGGCTAGGAGTTATTGAATTATTAAGTCACGTTACTTTAATGATATTCTATTATTAAAGTGACTTATTAATTTAATGTTATAAAGTTACTTTGATAAAGTACTTTATAACTTTGCCATTATTGAAGTAATAAAGTGACTATTAAAAGAATACATTTTAAGTCACTTTAATAATATTTAAGTGAGGGGGGACGCTTTCCAAGACAAGTTAAATATTAATTTATTGTGCAAGCCAAGTTGGCGTGGGATTTTGAGGAAGCAATATTAATATTTTATTATTAAAAGAAGCATAACCCTAACTTGGCCGTGGGATTTGGAGAAAGCATAAAGAGAGAAAAGAACATCATTTTCCTCATTCAAGATATTATTTACAAAAACAATGTTTGAGCAACAAGTTTGTAGGTTTGAAGCTTCAAGCTGATTAGAGCATGAAAACCCTCGATTAGGACAGGATCTATAGGCGTGAAAGACTGTCCAAAGGTTCTAGATTGAATGGTCTCTATCAGAGGTCATTATCCGAGCATCTCACAGATTTTAGTAGTAGATTTAATTAACATTTATAGTGTTTCCATTAGCAGATCAGAATAAAGGGCGTAGAATAAATAATGGCAGATTATACTTCCTACCTGGCACGTGGAAATTGAGGATCAGCTATTTCTTGCATTAGCATGTAGCAAATCAGCATGGGAGGCTGTACTTGATCAGATTTTACCTCCATTATTAGGCCATACAGTTTCAGTTTGGTTCTTGGGGTTTAAACAGCAAAAAACTCCATCCATATGTGGCACGTGTTAGCAAAAGAGGCAGGCCATACAGCCAAGGAGGAACGAGGGCTTGTGGAAGCAAACCGATCTGATTTAAAGGCTGCAAATTCCTTGTTTGAAGGCGTCTAACAACATTCAACAAATCAACATCAAAATCAAGATGAAAAATGAGCAGATTGAAGCATGGCGTCCTTGTATTAGATTGCCGTGACTATCGTGACTATCATGCAAAAATCCAAGTTTCAGAATTTTGCATTCTGGCTTATGGGTATGTTCTAATTATGTTTCGAATCAATAAAGAATAACTGGGTCATCTTCCATTTATGAAATTTCCTTCTTGTTTAAGCATTTTGCAATTTCTTTCAATTTTGGGCACCATTTCTGACACCAAAAAACAAAAAAATCAGAATACATTCAAAAACTCAAAAATCAGTTTTGAAACCCCAAGGGGACATCTGTTAGGAATTATTGTTCACATGGGTGTTTGAGTTAACTTAATTAATGTGTTATAAAATAAAGTTATGTAAGTTAATATTAAGTTGTTGAGAAACAACTTAATATGATTTTATAATAAGTGTGTAATTGTGTGTGAGAATAATAATGTAAGTGAGCTGTTAATACAGCTCACGTAGAGATTTAGGAGTGAAAATGGGAGGGAGAGAATAAAGGTGGTTGAACAACCCACCTAGATTTAGTGTGAGAAATAAGTGGAGTTGTTGTAGGAGTTAGATATCTCATATTATATATTTATAATATCATATTCAATGTGAATAGTGATAGAAGCATAATATTATATGTTTGTAAATTTTTTATTTTAGCTTTTATAATTTATGCTCAATTTTTTCGTATATGGTATGAAAGCAATAATGATCTTCGTGCCTGTGAAAATCCATGGAGCTTCCTTCAACGAAGATTGAATGCCAATGGAATAATAAAAATATTATTTGAGCCAAATTGATGCATGGGCGAGTTGGTAAGAGCACTGGTATATGTTTTTGATTTTAAAATCACGTTTTTTTATATCAGTATATGCAGTCTCAATAAAATGGTCATATCTCAACGAAATTTAAAAATTCAAAGTGTTTTGGAAAGTTGGTGAAGAGGGGAACAAAACCCATAAATTATTTGAAGATATTTGTAGTATTTAGTGAGCTGTTTGAGGTAGAAATTCGATTGATATTTGTTGGACGTGAAAAGAAGTGAGGAATTTTAGCAGGTGAATTTTTTTAGAGAAAATATAATATTATTTGTGTGCTTAATCAACTCTTATTCAACAGTTCCAGTTTCTTCCACCATATCGTGATTTACACATGTTTGATTTCTTCAGCTTCAATATTGTGGCCACTGCTATAACACTTTCTTGTTGCAAATCCAGTCGCCATGTGCTTGCATATTCATCCATTGATTTTCTTAAAGGAAGTGGGTAGTATTATTTATTGGTTTTATAGAATCATTTATTCATTTAATGATGTCAATATATTAAAAGTATTATTCAAAAGTGTCAAAATTTTTGTTAAATAAACTTGCCTCAATTGTAAATGGATGCTCTGTCGCTTGTATGCGACATCCATCTTGTTTTCTATGCTGTTGGAGAGTGAGTGGCACGATCAACAACAATGGTTATTTCTCTTCATGTGTTGTTTTCTTATGTATCCTCCTAGTGCAAAATATTGTAATAAACAAAAGCACTAGTGTAATGTAGTTCATGGATCTTGAAAAGGTTAGTGGTAATCTAGAAAACCATATGAGGTGAATAGATGAGTGAGTTCTTATTCATGTTTAGGTTTGTGGTAAACTTGTGTGAAAACCATGAAAGGTTGATGAGTGGTTCCGTTCATTTGAATCAAGATCATGAGTTAGAATTGTTGGGCTTACTATAGTTAAAAGTGTTAAAATTTGAAAGGAAGAAAATGTGGACATCATCGATATTGTAAATAGTTGTATAGGAGAGCAACTGACTACAAAGATCCTCTAATTGTCAGACTTCTTGTAAGTATGGTCGACCGGTGATGAGTTCATTGGAAGCAAGATCCGGATAGTAGTATGCAGACCTAAAGTATGCATAGGCATATGATTCTATTTCCAACTTGTGTGATGTTCTTTCTCCCCATGTTCACACTAAGGGGGGTGTTAGGAATTAGTGTTCACATGGGTGTTTTAGTTAACTTTATTAATGTGCTATAAAATAAAGTTATGTAAGTTAATATTAAGTTCTTGAGAAACAATTTAATATTATATTATAACAAGTGTGTAATTGTGTGTGAGAATAATAATGTAAGTGAGTTAATTCAACTCACGTAGAGATTTAGGAGTGAAAATAGGAGGTAGAGAATAAAGGCGGTTGAACAACCCCCTAGATTTAGTGTGAGAAATAAGTGGAGTTGTTATAGGAGTTAGATATCTCATATTATATATTTGTAATATCTTATTCAACGTGAATAGTAATAGAAGCATAATATTATGTGTAAATTTTTTTATTTTAGCTTTTATAATTTATGCTCAATTTTTTCGTATAACATCATACAAATGATCTCATAAGGATCAAATTGGATCAATTTTCACGGTTCATAGATCAATCATAGAAGCCAAGTGCCACAATTGAAGACAAGATTGTGGGTGATGGCCAAATGGAGATAGTCACCCCAGGGTGCTTGATGCTAGATGATGGCAAGCAAAATAGTTGTCATTTTGATGTTCAATATTTAATGACTTAGTACGATGCTTTGGATATCAAATTGCAAACAAGTTAGAGGATACATGAAGGATGAGACTCTACAAATTCCTAGCATCATGAAGGTCACACAATTCATCATCCTTGGGTGAACATGAGATATGCAAAGACTTCTTTGTCATGGGTCTAGGAGGGTCGGAATCCAAGAGAAAGTGGGTAGAGCTTCAAGGCATTAAAGATGGAGCTCCAAGAGTTGCCATGGTTAGGTGTAGGAAATATCAATGGGTGACAATTACAACCTCTTCCAAAGATGAGATGCTTAATCATAGTGGTATTTAGTCAATTACACTCTTAGGGTGCCTACCAAATGGAACAATTGTATGATGGGTCTTTCTTGTTGAGAATCACCAACTTGACATAATAAGGATGAGTAATGGTTGCAATAGACACGAGACAAGGGCCACTTTGAGTATGGTTCCCAATTACAAATCTGTTGCCCTCAACATTTCTAGCACTTCTTAAATTTTCTTTGCAGCCAAAGAAGAGTTTTCAGTCACATGGTGGGGGAGTTTACAACCCATTACCATTGTTGTGATGTTTATAGCTAGCACAAGGTGGTTTCCAGCTACTACACTTTTGGTTCTGAGTAAAAGAATGCAATGTTACAGCCAAGGTATGGAAAATGTTTCTTGGTTTAATATTGAGTGTAGGAGGTATCACATGTGGAGATCACTAAGTGCAAACATTCCAGCATTTTTAGTACTGTTAGGGGAAAGATTTGGAGCAATCTATGATTGTTACAGCCACCTTCCAGCCCGCATACAATTTGATCCAAACCATCTTGCAAGTCATAAAGCTTGGGACATCATGTTAAGAATCTTTGGAGTCCAAGGTAAACATTATAACATCAATCTAGAAGATTGGCATGCATGGGTCACATTTCTTTGATAGGTATACTACAAAAATGAAGTTCAATGAAATGGAAGGTAAACATGGTGATTCTAAAGGTGCAATTGAATGACCTAATAGATGGACATTTTTTACATGATCTTGAAACACATGGAAAAGAAACAAAGAAGGAAAAAGAACATTTAGAACCAGAATCCCTACAAATTATGAAAAGGGTTGTAACACTAAAGCAGTCAATGCCTTGGACCCAAATTCATTCTAAGGAATCTCCTCCTAATCAACAAAAAAAAGATTTCTCCTATTGCAAGAAAGACTAATGACAACCATAAAAAACTTAGAAGAGAAAATCTTTGCTTCCTATGTAAGGAAATCTTGGGAGCCAAGCCACAAGTGTAAGAGTAAAGAAGCGATGACATCAGAAAAGGAGTCAAAGAAAATCTGATGTACAATCAGAAAATAAGGCGAAATATGAGGAATTAAACACATCAAGGCCACAAAATGAAAAAGTTTCAATAGTTACTATCATTGGTAAGACCTGTTTCCTGCATACAACTTGTGGTAATTCAATATGAAATGCCTATGTATGTTAGTATATCCACTAATATCATATATCCTATATTATCCACATGTGGTTCCATAAAGCCTTTCTGCCCTTTGCAGGAGCTTTACTAGCCAACCTTCTATAAAACCACTAAACATTATTTCTCTCTTATGTTAATGTCAACGTTATTTGTTTGGTACTAACATGCCTTTTTGCTTTGTAATGCCTTAGCAGTCCTTCCCACCATAATTGTACTTATATATCATTATTCTGTCCTGTGGTTGTATCCCTGAAGAATCATACTGCAGTTGCTTCATACAACATTTCAACAGTTTTATCTTAAGGGGTTTCTAAAAGCTAAAATCAATGGTATCTTCTTGCAATAGCAGAATTCAAGAGATTATTGTTTATGCTGTCTAGGTTCAATTTAAGATGCATTATTTCTGTTTCAATCGGTATTTAAATAAACATTGTTTAGCCTGTACAGTTCATTGACCAAGTTGGTATGAAGATAGTTTTTGAACCTCTTATTGGACAAAGATAAAGCCACACACACACACACACACAGAATATATAGTAGTGCCTTTGGAACTGTTACTGCAAGCCAAGTTTATGACGTCTTGCTTGAATTTGCCCTTTCTAGAATCAGTTAACTTTAGCTCTCTATTGAATCAATTACAGGTTTTGCCAGTGGAGCTGATACGGTTACCATATCTTGAGAGGCTACATCTAGACAATAATAAACTATCACTTTTGCCCCCAGAGCTTGGAGAGCTTAAATGTTTGAAAGTGCTTAGAGTGGACCATAATATGCTAGTCTCTGTTCCTGGTATGTTGTATTGTATCATATACTTTTACTTAATACATCTTGTTGTAATTATTTCATTAATGAGACTGTAGATTTAATTTGTCTGTGACCTAAATCAGACTAGTATATAATGCATAGAAGCAAAAATCTTTTGGGGAAAAAAAATGAGATTTTTCATAACATAGAAAAATGCAAAAAAAGAAGAGAAAAACCTGCTGTTTTGTAAATTTAAAGGCATTTTGATAGCATAGAGATATAGATAGCAAATAAAAATGAGAGTTTAGCCTATGAATTGTGGACTGTAATTTTTTTTAATTATTTTCATATCGCTAATTATATTGCATTGCACAATGCATACTTTATAGTGCATCAATGATAACTTGGAATTAATAGTTTTCAAAATTTCAATTACAATCATAGTTCCATGTAGTTTCTATTAAATAAATATTTAGTGTTTATTAATGTTCAAATTGTAACGCCTTGTAACATTTCTGTATTTTAGCTTACATTAGATTTCTTTCTATTTTTGTCTTCCGTTGATGTTTCCATTAGCATAACGCTGATTTGGGAAACCTCTCTTATGTAATTCTATTTATGAAGCTTTCGCTTCCTGTTAATATATCGATTTTTGAAATCTCATTGATTTTGCTCTGTTTCATGGTATCAGAGCGGGAATTTTCTTGTGCTCTCCATCTTTTTCTGGTTTTTTGAAAAATCGCGCCTCTCTTTTGTAAATCGCGTGATTTCTCTTGCGTATCTGTGTTCGTGATTTTGCTGAGCAGGAAAAATTTCTATGTTAAAAATCCGCACTTGCTTGTGTGCTCGCGTTTGTGTGAGTTCGTGGCTATGTGAAGAATGAAGGAAATCGTGAAATCTATCAGTGATTTATCTTCTTGGAAACGTTTCTTCCTGCACGCGATCTCCAGTCTCGATTTTTTTTTTAACATGAATTTTGCCTCCCGCACGCAAAGGTTTTTCTGACTCTCTCACGTTTCTCTACATTTTCGAGGGATTTGAGCGCGCATTTTTGGCTCCGCGATGTCTTTTCTGGGCATTTCAAACTGCGTTCTTTTGCATCTTCAAAGGTTTCTGAACTGATTATTTTGGCACACGACCTTCATCTTCTTGGGCTCACGTTTTTCCTGGTTCTGTTGGTGTGCACGGCCTTCAGGCTTTTTGAAGCGATTTTTATTGTGCAACTTCTGCATGCTTGTGACCTCTCCATGTTTTCGAAGTCTCATCTCCCTCTCTGAGATTTCCGTGTGATCTTTCTTTTTGGCATGTTTTGGCATGATCTTTCTTTTTGGCATGGTTTGTCTCTTTTGAGCACGTGTTGCTTTATTCTATTGGTCCCTCTATTTTGGGACATTTTGTGGAGCCTACCATTTGTGACCTACGAAGTTAGTGTGCACATTCTTTTCTCTCATGCAAGTCTTCTTGAAAATCACAAGTTTTTGGACTTGTCTGAAGACGTCTCTGCTTTTTGTGCAATTTGTGTATACTCTGTCATAGTTGAGCAGTTTTTTAGCCATGTGTTTGTAATCTCTTTTGTCCGTATTTGCAGAAAATTGGTGATGCGACCTTGGTTTTTGTGCTGTTTTTTTTTTTTTTTTCTGTCAGATTTTGTCCGTAATTGCCTCTTGTTGCACATCATGCTTGAGCGTAGTCAAAAGTTCAATGGCCGTAACTATAACACCTGGAAGCAGCGAATGATGACTATCCTCGAATATTGCTGCCTCGATCAAATCATTTTGGGTAAAAAGACACGACCAACACTGAGTGATAAATACCAAGAAAAGTTTGATGAGCAAAATGTGAAGCGGTGATGCTCATCAAACCATCTGTCACCGATGATCAACTGTCTCAAGTTCCGTCTGGTAAATCAACAAAAGAGATTTGGGATCATCTGAAGGATCTTCATGAAACTTCTGACAAAAGCCGTGTGTTCTTCTTGAAGAACATGTTTTCTATCACGATGGATGAGAAAACATCTTTATAGGCGCACTTGACCAAGATCAAGGACATCTGTGATCAGCTTGAGGCGATTGGTCGAAAAATGGAGGAAGAAGATATGGTAGTCATCACTTTGAAATGTCTACCAAAATCTTACGAGCATTTTATCAAGACTCTCAACATTACTTTAGCTAATGTTGAGTTGAAGTTTTCAGATATTTGCACCATACTTCTGCAGCAAGATTGCTGGAAACAACGGTTTGGTAGTAGTGCTAGTTTGTCTTCCACTGAGCAAGCATTTCCTGCTAAGACCGTTCAGAAGAATAAGGGCAAAAATCAGCCCTCTCAGCAGACCAGTCAAGCGCAGTCTTCAAATTTTTCCAAGAAGAAGAATGTTCAGTGCAACTACTGCCATAAGTTTGGTCACATGAAGAAAGATTGCCGAAAACGCTTGGCTTTTGAACAAAACAAGCAAGGAGAGTCAAAACCTAAAGCCAATGTTGCAGAGCACACTGAGCAAAAGGAATCTGCATTCTACGCCTTCATGGCCAAGAGTCCAACAGATACTGTGAAATCTTCTGCTTGGTACATTGATTCAGGTGCTTCTCATTATTTCACTCATCGCCATGATTGGTTCATTGAGTACATGCCCTTCTGAGACTCTGTTATCTTTGGAGGAGGCGAGGAGTATATTGTTGTCGGAAAGGGGAACGTGCAGATTCATTCTGGAGGGAGAAATTTAATATTTCTCGATGTATACTTCGTACCTAGCATGGAGTTGAACCTTCTTTCTGTTAGTCAGATTATGACACTCTCCTCAATTGGATATTGTTTTTAGCATGCACACTTGCAGAATTGTTGACAAAGAGACATGCACCACAGTTGTTCAGGGCATTGTGGATCATGGTCTTTATAGATTCGTTGACTCTGGTGATTCTCAAGAGCACGCTATGGCAGCCAAGAGTACATCCATCAATAGTCTCTGGGATCAGCGCTATGGGCACCTGAACATGCAGTATCTCTCTTAGTTAGCTCGTGATGATTTGGTCGGTGGCCTTCTTGCAATTCAAACTTAGACTCATGGAGTATGCGATGCTTGTCAAGTTGGAAAACAACACCAGACTCCATTCTCAGATGGTGATTCATGGAAAGCTTCTAAGGTATTGTAGTTGGTTCACGCTGATTTATGTGGTCCAATGAATACTCCTTCAGTTACTGGTTACAGGTATTTTCTATTATTTGTTGATGATTTCAGTAGAAAAATGTGGGTGTATTTTTTGAAAAACAAATCAGATGTGTTGCATATTTCAGCAGTATAAGGCCTTAGTTGAAAAAGAGTTTGGTTCTCCAATAGTTACTCTTAGGTCTGATAATGGGGGGGGGGGATTTTTTTCTTCTGATTTCTCCACATTCTGTGTTGCACATGGTGTTAAGTGCCAACTCACCACACCATACACCCCATAGCAGAATGGTGTTATTGAACGTAGAAATCGCACCATCATTGAAATGGCTCGTTCTATGTTGGAGCATAGACATGTTACTAAGAAATACTGGGCTGAAGCAGTTTATACTGCTATTTATCTTCTGAGCCGATCTCCAACTCATGCGGTTAAAAAGATGAATCCCAAAGAAGCTTGGTTTGGATGCAAGCCTAAAAATAGCCACTTGAAAGTTTTTGGCTCTACTGCTCATGTTTAGATTCCGGATGCCAAGTGCACTAATTTGGATTCCAAAAGCCAAAAAATCATGTTCATTGGTTACAGTGAGAATCATAAGCTATACAAATTGATTGATGTAGATTCATATCGTCTAATCTTCAGTTGTGATGTTGTGGTTGATGAAACTACTGGGCCTTTCTTTCAATCTTCTACTTCTGTGAATCTTGAGGAACAACCTCCGTCAGCTTCTCAATTGGGTGTTTGTCTTCCCTTGAGTCCACCTGATGGGAGGGATTCTGCAGTTGAGCAGCCACCTCAGCAAAATGTTCCACCACCCGCCCCTCCTCAAGATAATCTGGATCCTGATCCAGCTGATTCTGTACCAACCACACCTGATGATGTTGTTGCACCTATTTTTGATATTGGTATTTCTACTCTCCGACCTAAATGGCATGCTAAAACCATTAGTGATCTTCATAATGATGAATTGATCAAGGGTAGAACTGCTCGGAAGAAGAGCAAGCAACAAAACACTGTTAACTTTGCTCTCATGGCCAATTTGCATAGCATCTCTAAGCCTCAAACATATTCCGAGGCTAAAGGTGTACCTGAGTGGGAACAGGCTATGGAAGCTGAACATCGTAGCCTTTTGAAGAATAACACTTGGGTCCTTTCTGATCTTCCCCCTGGGAAGAAGTCCATTGGCTGTAAATGGGTGTATAAAGTTATGTATAAGGCTAACGAAACCCTTTACAAGTATAAGGCTTGGTTAGTAGCCAAAGGGTTTTCACAGATAGAGGGCATTGACTATGAGGAGACTTTTGCTTCTATAGCCAAAATGAGTACTATTTGGCTTCTCGTCACTACAACAGCCCAATTTGGTTGGAAAGTCCATCAAATGGATGCCAAGAGCGTGTTTCTCAATGGTGATTTACAGGAAGAAGTCTATATGACTCAGCCTCCCGGTTTCAAGGTTCCTGGTAAAGAACATCAAGTTTGCAGATTTGTGAAAGCACTCTATGGCCTGCAACAGGCTCCACGAGCATGGTACATGAAAATTGATAAGTACCTTACTGATCATGGTTTCCAAAAGAGCCCTTTTGATTCAAATTTGTATGTCAAACGTTCTGGTGATGATATTCTTGTACTGGTTGTCTATGTTGATGACCTTATCATTACTGGCAGCTCAAAACATTTGATTGAGGAGATAAAACACAATCTCCGTCAATCATTTGACATGACAGATTTGGGACTTCTTCATTATTGTTTTGGTGTTGAGGTTTGGCAGACAACTAACAACATCTTCATTTCTTAGTCTAAGTATGCTCGCAATTTGTTTGATAAATTCAGGATGAGTGACTGCAAACTTGCATCAACACCTATGGAGAAAGGGCTCAAACTATCTGCAAAATCAGATTCGCCTGTGGAAAATGAATATGCATTCAAGCAACTAGTAGGCAGCCTCATTTATCTCACTACTAGTAAACTTGATCTCAATTTTGTAGTGAGCTACATCTCTCGCTTCATGACAGCCCCGAAAGTTGAACATTGGGTTGCAGCGAAGCGTGTGCTGAGATATGTGAAAGGCACTTTAGACTTTGGCATTCTGTATGGAAGGTGCAAAGATCCTAAGCTGATTGGTTATACAGATTCAGATTGGGTAGGTTCTGTAGATTACAAAAAATCTACTTCAGGGCATGTATTTCGTTTGGGTATAGGTGCAGTTACATGGACCAGCAAGAAGCAACAGGCAGTAGATCTTTCCTCGACTGAAGCTGAATATCGGGGAACTATTAAAGAAACTTGTGAGGCAGTTTGGCTTCAAAGGGTGCTTTCGGACATGCAAATGTCTCAAGCAGGGCCTTCCCCCTTGTACTGTGACAATCAAGGGGTGTTGAAACTCGCCAAGAATCCAGTCTTCCATGAAAGAACAAAGCATGTTGAACTTCGTTGTCATTTCATCCGCCAACTTGTCGAAGATGGATCTGTGGCATTGCAGTATGTTCCGACTGAGGATCAGACTGCTGATATTCTCACCAAGTCTCTTAGTCCAGTTTGTAAAATTCAAGGGGAATCTTGGTGTAATTGATAGATTGAGCATTAAGAGAGAGTATTAAAATAATATTTAGTGTTTATTAATGCTCAAATTGTAACGCCTTGTAACATTCCTGTATTTTAGCTTCAATCAAGAACTTCAATCAAGAAGGGAGCAAATGGAGAATATCATAACAGCCACTCAATGGTTTGAGTGTGCAAAACAATTATATGAGCAAGAATCAGAGGTTGAAGTACCTCCTAGGATCAACACAACAACAAAACTTTTTACTTTACAAGAGGTTAATCAAGGTATCAAGAAGTTGGGTGCAGGAAAGGCTAGGGACATGGTTGAGGTTTAGGCCGAATACTTAAAATGTGGGAGGATAATCTCAGCCCCCATATTGTGAAAATATTCAACAATATCATCTAGCATGGGTTACCAACTTAGCAATACATGTCTTTAAAAGTGAGGTTGTTAACAATCATTCCAATTATCGGACCATCATGATTAATCTTTTGCTTGCAAATTTGTTTGGCAGTATGGTTGAGCATAGAATTAGCAAGTGGGCAGAAAAAAAAGAAAAGAGAGCAAAAGGGCAAGCGGGTTTCAGATGAAAGCACGGTCACTACACAAGTTATGGTTTAGAATGAAGGATCTTGGAATCCCAATGCATTTTAGAGTAGTTGTTCATAGACTTTGTGAAGAGGGCTAGGTAAAAATTAGAACTCATGTAGGTACTTCAAAAAGCTTTAGGAATGACATTGGAGTTAAGCAAGGTTCCCTTTATCTCCTACTCTCTTTGACCTTTACATTGACAAGCTTGAAGAATAGTTGAATATGAAGGGTGGGGATGGCGATCTCCTAGGAGAGTATGTTAATGTTGTTAGGCTCCTCTTGTACATTGATGATCTCTTTTTGATTGCTAGGTTTGCACAAGGGTTGCAAGAGCATTTGTGTGCCTTTGAGCACTTTTGCAAAGAGGTGGGTATGCAAATTAATACTAGCAAGACCAAGATCATGATCTTCTCCAATAGAAAGAAAAAGAGCCAGTTTGACTTTTATTTGGATGGTAGTATCCTAGTGGAAGTAACAGAGTATAAATACTTGGGGATTGACTTCAACTACAAGCTTAGTTGGGAAACTTGTAGAAGGAAAAGAACTTTGGGAGGGTGGAGAGCACACTTTTTTCTCTTCAAAATAGATGCAAAGAGGTGGAGTTATGGGATTGGAAAACTATTCAAACTCTATTTGGACATTTAGTAATTCTGGTGTTGCTTTATGGATGTGAAGTTTGAGCTAGCAATACTAACAACAACAAATGGATGGAAATAGAGAGAATAAAAAATGCATGATAACAAGTAAACTCAAGTTAAAAGCATTAGTCCCATATGAGATTCTTCTAGCTAAAATAGGGGCAATTCCTATTGAAGCCATCATTATGGTGCATTTTTTAAGATATTTGAAAAAAAAATGAGCAGATGGAAACAAATCATTTGCTCAATGTTGTCTTTAAAGATGTCATGAACAAAATAAAGAAGTCATGGATGAAGCAAAATTGCAGGTGGATGAAGAAATGACACATTCTTGTGAATGCTTGTCCTAATAATAGTAAATATATAAAGGCTTTTATTGTTGATAAGTTTCACGAGGTTATATGGGAAAAGACGCTAGGGAGAAAAAAGATATGTCCCCGAAATAGCAATACCATAAAGACCAAGTGTTAAAATACAAATAAATTAATAAATAAAATAAATAGCAATATCAAGATTAAATATAAAATAAATGTGTACCATATCAATATAAACATATATAAATAACAAATATAATAATAATATATAGGCAAATTATTGTTATTACATTCTAGTATTAAATAACTTAATATAAATAATAATAATAATAAATAAATATTATAATCATTACACATCAAAGAATGTAATACATTAGAATAAAATAATAATAAGATATTAGCAAATTGGTTTTATTATTATACTTTAATGTTAAAATATGCTCAATAAAACATCAAAATAAAATAATAAAAGAAGTATATAATCTGAAATATCATAATTATTAGTAATAATATACTATTTTCAAAAATAGATATTATTGTGATAATAAGCCTTTAAAGACAGCAATTAAATCTAACAAAGGGATATATTTTATGAAAAGTCACCTCTTTCACCAAACAATACATTCCCCTCATGAGTCACCTACCTTGAATGGTATAAATAGAAGGAAGGAAAATAAGGAAGAGGGAAAAAAAAGATTGAGAAATACGGTCTGCAATTCAAAACAACAACAACAATGATTGTTATGCATTGGAATATAGAGCCATTTAATATATATATATTAATTAATAGGCATACAAGTATATATGCATAGATATAGATAAATTTTATAATGAATAATATGCAATGAATAAATAATATATATGAATAAGGAAAGAATAATTATATAAACATATATATATATATATGAACACTAATGGGTATAAGTGAAAGAATAATTATATATATATATATATGTGTGTGTGTGTGTATATATATATATATATATATATATATATATATATATACATACATACACGATTATGCAATAATGATACTTATAAGTAATGATGATTCTTTGATATAAACATAAGTAGATTATGTATATTTATGAGTTGTCCTCATCCTATGATGAATTCAGTATAAGGTTGAAGGAAGCGAGTAAGGAAACATGGAGAGATATAGCAACTCAAGTGATGTACTCACTTAGCAATAGTATTTAGCATATTTTGAATATAAGAAATCGATATTGCTAATCTGATTATTGATATAATGTTTTCTTTAATCTTATCATAATGAGAATTATTCTAGGAAATGATGAACTTAAAGAACCATTGATAAATGAAGATATATTTGATTATAGGCATGAAATAAATCTTGGGTGAAGCAAATATAGCTGATTGTGTAAAGATTGTCTTCTTTGTGCTTGTAACCCTATCAGGAAGGGTGAACCATGGTTTAAGTAGATTGTCTAAAAGCCCCACTTTCAACCCCTTAGGCCCTAGACAAGGGATTGGGCTTTCAACCCCTTAGGCCCTAGACAAGGGATTGGGCCTTGCAGCCCCTTAGGCCCTTGACTAGGGATTGGGTTATAGAAGGTTGGGGGTCCCACCTAGGCTTCAACACCATAGGCCCTGGACAAGGGATTGGGCGAACAGGAGGTGGTAGACCTTCGGCTACTTAAGGATTCCATGATTTCCTCTCCCCCTGATAGGATGAGTGTCTTCTGAGGTGTTGCCATGAGTGGAGTATGCAGGTACTAAGCCACTAAGCAAGAAGGATTGTGATGGACAACCTCTTGAGTTTTACATGAGGGCTTCAGAGCAGATCCACCTATGACACTCCTCTTACATCTTCCTTATTGCCTTATGACTATGAATATATTTTGGATATCTAGATATTATTGCTAACAGATATATGCGTATGTGGAAATGTTATTAAATTGGTGAATCCAGATTTCAATCTAGGATTATTTCATCAGAGAAACACATTCCTTTTGGAAAGAAGAAACCCTAAACCTAATCAACAATCGAATTCTAGGGCAAAGAAGCGAATTCAAGAGCAAGGCTAGGTAAGGGACATTACAAAAGAATTATTACCTCGATGAATTTTGTAATGTCCACATTTTTAGCACTGCACTCTCCAGTGAATGATAGCTTATCCCCGAATGCCCAGAGGCTAGTCAGTGGCAGAATTTGGGTTTCCAACTGCTTAGAGGTTTCTTTTGAGGATTCAAGGGTTTGCATGTTGGAGTTTTGCAGTTTGGTTGTGAGATTCTTTCTGGGTTTTCAGAGAGTTTCGCAGTGGTATGACATGCAATTGAATCATAGAACTTTTCCGGACTTACTATTTTTAGTAAGTTACAACGGCTGCATGTTGGAGTTTTACAGTTCAGATTTTGGATTCCTTTTGGGTTTTCAAAGAGCTTCGCGACCGTGTGACATGCAACTGAATCAGAGAACTTTTCCGGACTTACTATTTTTTGTAAGTACGACGACTGCTCGGATTGTGGTTAAAATGAGTTTGGAACAACTTACTATTTTTAGCAGTATGTTATTTTAGTAAGTTCTATTTTTAGCAAGGTTTCTATAGTTCATTTCAGTGGCTATATCTGGTAGGTCAATTTGAGTAGTTTGGTCTCCAACACCTTTGGTGCTAATTTTGGCAGTGTTTCAGCAACTTGGTATTATGGCTATTTCGGGCAGGGCAGTATATTCAGTTGGTCTCTAGCATTTGAGGTGATTATTTTGGCAAGTTTGATATTTAATGAAAATATTATTTTAAGTGATATTTTTACTAAGGCTGGGTGGACGCCTAAATGGAGAGATAAGTTGGTTTATTAAAAAGAGCAATTTTTATAAGGTTTCTCACTTAAGTATTTTGGACGCCATACTTGGAGAAATATTTAAAAAGCATTTCACTTTATTATTTGGGACGCCTAACATTCTTTTTATTGGCATTTTAAATAAAGTTTTATCCTTCTTATGTTTGGACGCCAAGTTATGAAGGAGGATGAAGTTTGAAATGAAATGCAAATGCCAAAGTGAATTTGAATGTGAATCTCATGGGGGTGACCTAATTGGAGGGGAAAAAAATTTGAATTCAAGGTTGGAGAAAGTTATAAATAAGAGGCTTTGCTCTCTCTTTGGGGTAGCTTATGTCTACTGTATTGTTATGTTATCTGTTAATGGATGATAGCTTCGGTCAGATATGAATGACAGTGATGCAAGTATCATTGTCATTCATGAGTGATCGAAATTATCATACATACCATGATATTTCTAAAGGAAACATTTAAATCGAAATTATGAGCATTCAAATATATTCGATCATTCCCGTGATTTTATACTTTGCATTTGTTGAAATCGGAATCCTCTTAAAGTCACCCGCCAACATATTGAAGGGTGCGTATGTGTTTATACATGCTTAAACAAATAGCATTAGACTGTTAACAGCTCGCGTGCAAAGGGACACGTCCCTTGAGCGGACGTGTCTCCACACGTGGAGACACGTCCTCTCAAGGGACGCATCCCTTGGAGGCGGGCCTCTCCACATATAAATAAGAATTCCGAACATTGATTGCAAACATAGAAATCAGATAATGTTCTGCAATCAGCACATTCGCAGTTAGAAGAAAATCCCGAAATCACAGTTAGAAGATAATTCTGGAAATCACAGTTAGAAGATAATTTTGGAAATATCATTCTTATTTATAATTGTCTTACACACAAATTAGAACTTAGTTTTGCTCTTAGGTATTAGGATCATCTATTTGAGAAGCAGATTTGATTACATTTACATGGTATCAGAGCCAAGTTGTGCGAATCCAAATCAAATCTAAATTGCTCAAAAAAAAAAAAAAAGAAATTCGTATTTTCTAAATCGAATTCACATCACATTCTTCATAATGTCTATTGTGATCAGATTGGAAAAACATCTCACAAGTGCAGATAAACTAGTATCACTTATGAGAGAAACTATTAGGGAACCAGAGGCTGAACCTAAGAAAATTGAGAACCTTGTGTTCTACACAGCCCTTTCTAATCAAGTATCTGACAACACTCAAAATTGGGTAATTGATAGTGGTTCATCCCGACACATCACAGGGTTCAGAGAACACCTAGACTCCATGACTGAAAAATTTGATGAAGAAGTAACCATCGGGGATGATTCTGCATACCCTGTAAAAGGGGTTGGAACATGCTCCATCAAGTTGAAATCTGGGATTTCTCTACAACTCACTGGAGTCCTATTTGTACCTGGAATTAAGAGAAATCTTATATCCATCTCTGCCCTTGAAGACAATGGCTACAGAGTTACATTTATGGATGGTAAAGTTCTATTGTGGCCTAAAAACTCAAGTATCAAGAAAGCACATACCATTGGCATAAGACAAGGGTATCTTTACAAACTTTGCACTGAGGTTAAACAAGCCCTTACCCTTGACTCTAATGACTCAAATGAAATCTGGCATAGAAGACTAGGTCACCTTCATTTCCGTGCCTTACCTTCTATGGTAGATCTTGTTACTGGCTTACCCAAGCTAAAACTATCTCATGAGGGGACCTGTAAAGGTTGTGCCCTAGGAAAGAATACTAAAGGATCCTTCCAAAATAGCCTAAGTAAAACCCTTAATGTATTAGAACTGGTTCACTCTGATCTTTGTGGACCCATGTCTGTACCTTCTAAAGCAGGATTTCTATACTATGTCATATTTGTAGATGACTTCTCTAGGAAAACCTGGATCTATTTCCTTAAGTGCAAAGAGTCAATAGAAATCCTCAAAAGGTTCGAAGAGTTTAAAGCCCTCTCTGAAAAATTCTCCGGAAAGAAAATAAAAACCTTAAGGACAGACAATGGGAAAGAATATACCTCTGAGATTTTTAAAGAATTCTGCATGAGTGCTGGAATTAAGAGGGAGTTCACTGTTGCCTACAACCCTCAACAAAATGGGGTTGCTGAAAGGAAAAATAGAACCATTGTAGAAGCTGCCAAGGCAATGTTACTGGACCAAAACATTGAAACATCTTTTTGGGCAGAAGCCTCTAGGACTGCTGTCTATATTCAAAATAGATGTCTTGATTCTAATCTTGATAACATAACTCCTGAAGAAGCCTTTACCGGCATAAAACCTGACATTAGCCATCTTAGGATTTTTGGCTGCCCTGTCTATATTCATGTACCCAAAGAGAAAAGATCCAAATTAGAACCGTCTGGAAAGAAGGGAGTATTTGTGGGTTATAGTGAAACCTCCAAAGCTTACAGAATATTCATACCCGGGTAGAAACAAATTGAGTTGAGCAGAGATGTCATCTTCGAAGAAGACATTGCATTCAAGAGGGCAAGAAGTACAAGTGAAACAGAAACCTATTTCCTAGGATACCTGAAATGGAACCTGCTCCTAAGATTCAGAGGGAGCATCCTGAGGAAATGCCACTTGAACCTCCTACCACTTCAAATGAGGACACAAATGACATTGGCAGAAAGAGACCACTTTGGGCCAGGAAGATGATCAAAGAAGCAGAGGATCTTGCAGCACCTAAAGGGACGTTCAAGGAGAGTAAAAGACCCAAATGATTCTCTAGCTATGCTGCCTTAATGAACAACATCATAAACTCTGAACCTACCAGTGTTACAGAAGCCTTCAGACATCAAGCTTGGAAAGATGCAATGACAAAGGAGTACCAGTCCATACTAAAGAATGATGTATGGGACATAGTGCCTAGACCAAAAGAGAAATCTGTTGTTTCTTCTAAATGGCTCTTCAAAATCAAGCATGCTGCTGATGGCAGTATAGAAAAACATAAAGCATGTTTCGTGGCTAGGGGTTTTTCTCGAAAGGAAGGCATTGATTACGAAGAAACATTTGCACCTGTTGCCCGCTATACATCAGTAAGAACAGTGTTAGCCATTGCAGCAACTAAAGGTTGGAAGGTCCACCAAATGGATGTGAAAACTGCCTTCCTGAATGGAACCATTGAAGAGGAAGTCTACCTGGAACAGCTTGAAGGATTTGTGATACATAAATCTAACTCACATGTGTCCAGGCTCAAGAAAGCTCTCTATGGACTTAAACAGGCTCCCAGGGTCTGGTATGAAAGAATTGACAGCTATCTCTTGGGATTAGGATTTTCCAAGAATGATGCTGACTCCAATCTGTACTTCAAGGTAATCAAAGGTGATATGCTTATAATTATTTTATATGTTGATGACCTGCTAATAACAGGAGAAGACCACCTCATTGCTCAAGGGAAACAAGATCTAATCTCTGAATTTGACATGAAAGACTTCGGTATTCTTCAGTACTTCCTCGGTTTGGAAGTATGGCAGAAATCAAAAGGTATTATACTAAATCAAGGGAAGTATACTATTGACATTCTGAAAAGATTTGGAATGTTGGACTGTAGACCGATGTCCACACCCATGGAAACCAACCTTCACAAATTGAAAGAAGCAGCAGCAGAATCCAAATGTGCAGATCCGACCCTTTACAGACAGATGATTGGATCCTTGATGTATCTGGTTAACACCAGACCTGATATTTGCTATGCTGTAAATGCCCTCAGTCAGTTCATGTGTGAACCCAAGGAAATTCACTTGATGGCTGTAAAACATATCTTTAGAGATCTTCAAGGCACCATTGGATATGGGCTTCATTACAAGAATGATCCATTAGATCTACATGGGTACTTAGATTCAGATTGGGCTGGAAGTGTAACTGATCGAAAAAGCACATCAGGATGCTGTTTTAGTTTGGGATTGGCTATGATCTCCTGGATTTGTAGAAAACAATCGTTAGTTGCACAGAGCTCAACAGAAGTTGAATATATTGCAGCCTCAATGGGTGCAAGAGAAGCAGTGTGGCTTCGTAAATTGATTGTGGGACTCTTTGGTGAGCCCTTGAATCCTACGATTATTCATTGTGATAATCAGAGTTGTATAAAACTCTCAGTGAATCCTGTCTTTCATGACAGATCTAAACACATTGAGATCCCCTATCATTATGTGAGAGATATGGTGGAAAGGAAAGTGATTCAGTTAGAGTATATTAGTACAAATGATCAAACTGCAGACATTCTCACCAAACCTCTCTCCCGGATCAAGGTAGAGCACTTCAGGAAGAAACTTGGTATGGTTGAAATGTAATTTGTTATTTATGTTTGAAATACAAATTGTTTATAAATTGTACTAATATATAAAGATGTTCAATGTGTAAACTCTTTTGTCATGCGTGTGACTCCATGACTTTATGGGCCTATCCCTCTTGTGTATATTATCGAAAGGTGACGATCTTTCTGATAATGAACACTTGTATTTGACATTGTAAAGTGACGACTCTACAATGATAATCTATCATAATAGATATCATATGGCTTGATATCTATAAGACATGTCATGATAGTATCTCTTAGACACCTTGATGGATATCATGAGACTTGATATCTGAAGGTCATTGTGATCCATAAGAGATAATCATGGTGGATGATTATATCCGTGGATATGCCATGAACCATGGTAGACATCATGTGACTTGATGTCAGTGCACATACCATAATGAAGATATGTATGAAGAATGTCATGTGACTTGACACTTTCAGAAGCATATCATATCTTCTGATATCACGAGTTAGGTGATATCATTTTTGGAAGTTATTCTTCCTAGTTAAAGAGGGAGTGGTGAAATGATGAAGATGTGTTATGAAGAATGTCATGTGACTTGACAACTTTGAAGAAACATATCATATCACATGTGAAGGTGATATCTTGACTTATTTGATTTGAAATATCTTCCCTAGCTAAGAGGGAGTGTTAATGGATGATAGCTTCGGTTAGATATGAATGACAGTGATGCAAGTATCATTGTCATTCATGAGTGATTGAAATTATGACCATTGAAATATATTCGATCATTCCCGTGATTTTATACTTTGCATTTGTTGAAATCGGAATCCTCTTAAAGTCACCCGCCAGCATATTGAAGGGTGCGTATGTGTTTATACATGCTTAAACAAATAGCATTAGATTGTTAACAACCCACGTGCAAAGGGACACGTCCCTTGAGCGGACGTGTCTCCACACGTGGAGACACGTCCTCTCAAGGGACGCATCCCTTGGAGGTGGGCCTCTCCACATATAAATAAGAATTCCGAACATTGATTGCAAACATAGAAATCAGATAATGTTCTGCAATCAGCACATTCGCAGTTAGAAGAAAATCCCGAAATCACAGTTAGAAGATAATTCTGGAAATCATAGTTAGAAGATAATTCTGGAAATATCATTCTTATTTATAATTGTCTTACACACAAATTAGAACTTAGTTTTGCTCTTAGGTATTAGGATCATCTATTTGAGAAGCAGATTTGATTACATTTACATTATCGAAGTGGTTAGTGAGTTGCTTCGAGGAATGCATACCTCCTAGCTTTGGCTTGAATTCTTGCTTGAAAGATAGCAACTAGTTGAGATTTGGCTATTCTTAATCCTTGAGAGCAGATTGAGCACATTGTAGCTGAGTTTCTGGAGTTTTTATCAATTTTTGGAGTTGCTGGTTTAGTATAGCTGATTGTTGTTTTTGCTCATAAGTCTTTGGATGAATTTTATTTGGTTATGGGTATTTGACAAATGAGTTTTGCAGATTTGGGCGCCCCTCTTTGTTGATTTTCAGATTTTATTATCAAGTGTGTGAATTTTAAGGAAAAAATTGCCCTTCTTGGGGGTCGTACCATGTTGGAGGTGCTTTGGAATGCGTGCAAAAATAAATCACGAGTTTTGGTTGCAATTTGTTGCTTGGGGTTTGGGCGCCTACTTGCTAGAGATCATTTGGTTTTGGTTTGGTGTC
Organism: Sequoiadendron giganteum; assembly: GCA_007115665.2. Classification (NCBI taxonomy): domain Eukaryota; kingdom Viridiplantae; phylum Streptophyta; class Pinopsida; order Cupressales; family Cupressaceae; genus Sequoiadendron; species Sequoiadendron giganteum. The sequence goes on along the minus strand of CM021101.1, from coordinate 432,884,536 downwards.
ATTTGAGTTACTTTTGAGCAAGTTTTTTGCATTTTAGTGGATTGTTGAGTTGCTGGTCTGTGCCTTGTAGTTGCCGGTCTTTCAGAAATCAGATTGTAGAAGTTGTCCTTGGAGTTGGGATTTTGAGTGTGGATGAGTCATTTGAGGATAGGAGAGACATATTCTATGATTGCAGCATTGAGTTCTTGACAAACTTTGTTATTGGCAGGAGTTCTATCATTTTGTAAAGCTGAATAGTAGTACTGTCAGCTATCTCATTATCTTGCTTATTACATTGCTTTCCCACGCTTGTGGAAGAGACTGGTCTTGCTCAATCTATATTGTATTGCATTTGTATATTGCTAATCGGCTGAGACGTCAACACACTCCCGTTGAATAAGTGGTCGAGTTGCATATTTACTTTCAACATTGTGCTTCTCTTTCCAATCCTCCCGCTGAATAAGTGGTTGAGTTGATTGTTACTTTCAGCAATGTAATTTCTATCTCCAGTCCTCCCGCTGAATAAGTGGTTGAGTTGATTGTTATTTTCTTTCCTTGTACTTTTCCAACAGTTTCAGATTTGTGCTAACGATCCCCTTTCAAGTATGCTCTCTCACCTTGCCTATACTGGGATTTGGGTTGATCAGAAGAGAAAGGGTTCCCTTCAGTTGGTTTGTGATTTCACTAACGTTAACGGGTGAAATTAATGTGTTAAAATTTGAAAAAAAATGGCTAGCACATTTGTGATGTCCCCTTCTAATTAGGCACTCGGACATCAGTAGATTAGCCTATTATGTCGACCCTCGTAGGCTAATGGTTTTGGATAGAGGGTCACTTGGACAGGCACTTGGTCGTCAAACTTCAGTGTTGATCTCCGGAGCATGGTGGCAGGGTGAATTGTGGTGTTTGGCATGATACTGGTGCTTAATTTAATGATATTCACCTTTTATTTCACCATCCTCGGCTTAGGGACCATGTGTTTTAATATGAAGGGGTCACTTTATATTTTAAAGTTACTATTCATTACTAAAGTGGGAAACGTTATAACTTAAGTGAATAGTGCTCACTTTAATGAATAGTGTTTCCCTTGTTAATTTATAAAAGGCAAGTGAGAAAGTTCGAACTTCTTCATTAGATGATCATTTTGCTTGAAGAAAACTTGGGAGTGAAGCTTGGAGGAAGAAGGAGGCTAAGGTTTCCTTATTTCTTGCAGTGGGTGAGCCTGGTGGGGCTTGGTTCTTCGTTTGGAGCTGCTTGAGGGTGTGAAACACCACCTTAAAGTTGCTGATCTTTAATTTGCTGCTTCTTTTGGAGATCTACGTTGCTGTTTGCAAGTTGTTTGAGCTTGGTTTTGAGTGGTTTGGGTTGCCGTTGTCTCCAATCTCGATTGCACAGGAGCTGCTTGCATTTTGTGGTATTGTGGAGCTGTTTTGGATAGCATACAGCCAACCGCCCTTTCTTGAGGGTTTATATCAGCAAAGGAAAAAGAAACGCCTTTTGTACAAGGCTGCAACTTCACCTAAAGGGGGCGCCCTTACCCTAGGAAGCTTCCTATTTCGGTTTTTGTTGGGAGAAGCTCGTCCTTGAAGAGAAATCAGCATTTCATTGGGCGTGGGTACTGTAGCAGGGCACTATTCACAGTGCTGTATGGCTGTAAGTTAAATTATGATCTATGAAATATTTAGCATCGAATCTAATGTAAGTTATATATTGTAAGCAACCTTTAATGTAATGAAGAAACTATATTTAGACATTGAAATGAGCAATGTACTCAAATTATTCCATTAGCTTAGTTTATTTGAAGCTTTCATGGTATGCGTATGCTCTTTATGTATCATTCTAGTAATTCTAGCAAACAAAATCAAAGCATAAGAGGAAACACAAACTGAAACAAAAAATCAGACCTACGAACTTAGTGAGAAACAAATCAGCAAAGTGTCGGTACATCACAACATTTTAGTGGTATCAGAGCCAAGATCTTGCCATCATGTTGGGATAACAGAAAAAATTAGTATTGCCACAATGGATTTCATTAGATATGCTAAACAATTCAAGAGGCAATGTGAACATGAGGTTTCCATACTCCATGAGGAATATCAGAGCATGCCAAATGATTTCAGGAATGATGTTTCTTTTGACTGCTACTTGAATTGTGTGATGATTATGAATCCTGGAAAATTGGATATGGTCAACTACATCAAGAAAAAGATTAAAAGGGAAGTAGAACAAGCCTTGGTTGAAGGATCAAGGAAGGAAGAAGTAGTTCCTGTTTGTGAGTTGCAGCTCACAAGTAAGCAAGTTGAAGAGAAAAATCAGTCAATTAGCACTGAAGATGGCACAAACAAGGTGCACCTATCACCTCAAAATGATCGTGAGTTTGATGAAGATACTCTGACAATTGAAGAGTGTTTGGAAGAACTTCAAAATACTTCCTTAGTCTTGCATGTGATAGGAAGTGATGAAGATCAACTCAGTGAAAAAACCATAACAGTAGTCTTGAGTCCTAATGAAGATGTTGGAAATACTGTTGTGTGGGATGAGTTCGTTGAAGAAGAGTTCGATGAAGAAAAAGCTAGTGTTGTCCTTGAACCAGCTTATGGTCATTATCATGGTGATTCCGATGTATTTGTACCTCCTTTTGTTGGAGAGTTGGTGATGGATAATTTTCCTCTTGTTGCTATCCCAACTTCCCATGAAGTTCCGCATGAAGAAATCAGCGCTTTAGTCATTCAAGATGGTTCCATTGAAGATGAAGATGATGAAGTTTACAAAACAGATAGCTTAGATGATTCTTTGCTTCATTACAATGATGGTGTCAAGGTTGGTCTTGGGTATGAGCGTCAAATTAAGCCCTTGGAGAGAGGTATCTATGAAGATATCGGTTTATGTGAGTTGGGTGGTGACCTATTCAAGAAGTTAGCACTCCAAGAGAAGCACGAAGAGCTCTTTCCTTTTGATCAAAATGATCAACCTCTTACCACTTGGGATCCAGGTGCGAAGGCACCTAGCATTGACAAGGAACCTGTGTGGGATGAATTTCCCTTTGATCCGAATGATGAAATGGAACTTGATAAGGACTCTATAACAGCAAAGAATGTTGACAATATGCTTGAGTTTGGTGCTGCCTTCAAGTTTGAACAAAGTGACATTGAGGTGGAAGCAGAGCTTGAGGACCATATGGCTCTTGATGATGAAGAGTTTGAAGGTGTTCTTAAACAAAAAAATGATTTACCTATTCTTGAAGCTGGTTGTAAGAAAAGGCTTGAAGAATTAGAAGAACCTGATCCTCTCATTGACATTGAACAATTGCAATTAGTGGATGGTGAAGAAAAGGAGTCTTGGACCAGCGATGAGGGCAGCAAAGATGAGAAACAAAGTTCTGATTATCAGTTGCAGCCAACCAAGAATCCACCATCTTTGCATGTTCTTGGGAAGGAAGATCAAGTTAGAGGGTCCTTTGAAAGAGAAGTGTGGGTTATATCACAATTTGATCGCACACGCAATTGGATTGAAGAACTCTACTGGAAGGCTCGGCTTGAAGAGAGACGAAGGGGAGTGAAAGATGAAGTTGCTCTTCCCAATTTGCAACTTATCAGAGATTCCTTGGAGACCTTGAAGTCCAAGTACATGCACTTGATTGAAGATCGAGATCATGCCATTGAAGTTGCAAAGAAGATCATTGGTGCTTTCCAAGGAAGTGAGAGAAAGGTTGATGAGCTCACTCTAGAGCTCGAATCAACAAAGGACATGTTGAAAGAAACTCAGTTGGCTCTAACGAAGGTCAAAGACCAATTTGCTGACTTCAAACTTTTCAAGGAGGAAGAGGGTGCACAACAAGCTGAAGAAATCAAGCAAGTGATTGGAGAGCTTGATAGTCTTCAGGAGGAGTTTGATCTTGAAAGCATCTCCAGAAAATCAGAAGTTGTATGTGCAGATTTGGAGCAGCAAGATGAAAGGAATGACTTCCAAGTTTTTGACAATCCTCTCTTTGAAGTGGGTGTAGAAGAAACTTATGATAATCCTCTTTTTGAGATGGAAGATGAAGCATCGAGTGACAATAGCACAAAATGTGATCCTAATGAAGATTCCAAACACTAAATGGAATGTGGTTTTCAGCTTATTGATGATTTGCATGCAAATCGTGAGGGAGGTTTGATCCTTGCAAATGATAATCTTCCAAGAACTTTGTTTGATCAAAAACGTTGAAGCGGGATTGAGGATGCAGTTTCCACTTGGGAGGTATTGAATCAGGATGTTTTCAATGTCCTTGACATCCAAAGGTTGTCCAAACATAGTTTGGTAGCTGCTGGTAACTCTATTACAGCAGTGAGGAGAGAAGATTTCAGACTTGTTACTCATGAAGTAGGGGAGAAAGATGGACCAGAACATGGTGTTTGCACGCTTGTCAATCCATCCCTTTGGTTGAGAGATGTTTTAGCTCATGCTAGTCTATTTTGGGAGTTGGATCTTAGGTCATCTAATGTTTCATGCTCCAATGTTGTTGAAGTTTTCGTGGATTGGCTTCAAGGGTTCACTAGAGGAGACGCCAATTTTATGAGTATGCATTTGGTTTTGACCAGCACTTGGAGTTGGGTTGAATTCTCTTTCCAGTGTGTTGGAGATCATCTTCAGTTGGGTATCCATGCTTGGGATCCTCAACTTGGTTTGATGGAGCTTATTACTTGTGGAAAAGACTTTTGGAGGTAGGCCAACCACCTTACATGGGGAGTTTCTCTCGTTTAGGAGAGTTGGTTCATCACTTCTTGTCAAAGAGGTGGTAGTTTCCTGATGGAGATGGCTCAAGTGTGTTTTCCAACCACTTTGGGGGTTTGTGAAACAAAATTTGTTAGTTTCTTCCCAATATTGGTTTAGGACAACGAACTTTCACATGCTTTGATTCTACATTCTGAGACTCTTGGTGTTGGAAATGTGAGAAATTTGTACAGTCCTCACGGCTGTACCATGATATTTCAATTGAGACATAGTAACTCCATGTGGAGTGATGGGTCTGAGTTTGTTGAGCTCTTGCAAAGGATTGCTTTTCTTTTTGCAAGAAGATTTGGAGATGTCACTTTTGCACTTGTGGCTCTACTTGACACCTTGAGGAGATATGCAGAGGATTGCAGTTTTGAGTTGAGTAGCCTATCTTTCTTATTGCCTAGGACTATGATAGATAGTGGCATTGCTATTATGGATGACTCAAAGCTTTTTACGCACGAGATGCTACATGATATTGATTTCTGTCTTTCCAGACTTTTCAACTTGAGTTTCATTGATGGTAATATTTTGGAGTTACAAGGATGGTTAGTGCAATTTTGGCATGAGATTTTCACTGATGTGATCAGAGTGGTGCAGCATCAGCATGGTGGGTCTTTGCAGAGATGGACATGGGACCTTGGGATCCGTTGTAGTGTTGTGCAATTTCTTGAGGACAAGCAATTTTGAGAAGGGCGGACTGTAATGTCCCCATTTTTAGCACTGCACTCTCCAGTGAATGATAACTTATCCCCGAATGCCCGGAGGCTAGTCAGTGGCAAAATTTGGGTTTCCAACTCCTTAGAGGTTTCTTTTGAGGATTCAAGGGTTTGCATGTTGGAGTTTTGCAGTTTAGTTGCGAGATTCTTTCTGAGTTTTAGAGAGCTTCGCAGTGGTATGACATGCAATTGAATCAGAGAACTTTTTCGGACTTACTATTTTTAGTAAGTTACGACGGCTGCATATTGGAGTTTTACAGTTTGGATTCTGGATTCCTTTTGGGTTTTCAGAGAGCTTCGCGACGGTGTGACATGCAACTGAATCAGAGAACTTTTCCGGACTTACTATTTTTTGTAAGTACGACGACTACTCAGATTGTGGTTAAAATGAGTTTGGAACAACTTACTATTTTTATCAGTATGCTATTTTTAGTAAGTTCTATTTTTAGCAGTGCTATTTTTAGCAAGGTTTCTACAGTTCATTTCAGTGGCTATATTTGGCAGGTCAATTTGAGTAGTTTGGTCTCCAACACCTTTGGTGCTAATTTTGGTAGTGTTTCAGCAACTTGGTATTATGGCTATTTCGGGCAGGGCAGTATATTCAGTTGGTCTCTAGCATTTGAGGTGATTATTTTGGCAAGTTTGATATTTAATGAAAATATTATTTTAAGTGATATTTTTACTAAGGCTGGGTGGACGCCTAAATGGAGAGATAAGTTGGTTTATTAAAAAGAGCAATTTTTATAAGGTTTCTCACTTAAGTATTTTGGACGCAATACTCGGAGAAATATTTAAAAAGCATTTCACTTTATTATTTGGGATGCTTAACATTTCTTTTATTGGCATTTTAAATAAAGTTTTATGCTTCTTATGTTTGGACGCCAAGTTATGAAGGAGGATGAAGTTTGAAATGAAATGCAAATGCCAAAGTGAATTTGAATGTGAATCTCATGGGAGCGACCTAATTGGAGGGGAAAAAAATTTGAATTCAAGGTTGGAGAAAGTTATAAATAAGAGGCTTTGCTCTCTCTTTGGGGCATCTTATGTCTACTGTATTGCTATGTTGTCGAAATGGTTAGTGAGTTGTGTTGACGTGTGTTTTATGACAACACCAACACAAAATAAAATGTCCAACGGTCACTCTATTCTCTCTTGATCAATGTATTCCGCATGCTAAGATTGCGTGAAAGTTCATGCGTTCAACTCCAAGGTTCCTTTTATTGCGAATAGACTCAATTGGTTGATGTGAATATGCTGGGTATTCCAAGGGGACTTACGTAATTGTTCGATTTTATCAAGCAGATGAAAGGTTTTGACGATGATGCTCTGGTATTTGAACTGACCGGGAAATACTGAATTTAAAGGGAAAAGGGATAGGGAGTCTACAATCTATTTCTAAGGGTGGAATGCGAGGACAGACTTTGACAATCTTTTAACCAAACCTTGTTTCGTCTCCCCTTCGGACAACTCTGACAAAGTTGGTGCAATCTTCAAAGGATGGATAAGATGTTCAAATTGTGATTCAACATGCACACCCCGTCACAACAAAGCAAGTGAACACACGAATCACAACCGAAGTTAGGTATGGATATTCCAGTTGACCACGCAGGGGCAAACTTACCATCAACAAGCCTGCCAGTGGTATGGATAAAGAAAGATTTGCTCAAACCAACGCCACATTCCACAATTAACACTACTTGCATAAAACAAAGTCTACTTTACTCTACTCTACTTGAATTGGAAAGACGAAAAGATCTCGTCAACTACCCACAATGCAAGATAGAATCACCAATCAATGAAAATCCTTATATTATGAGAGTTTTACACAACAATCTTTTACAAAAACCTTCAAAGGGAAAGTTTTTCTTTCTTTTCCAAACTAAGCTAACTCCTAGCTCTACTCTTCAACTTCTAACTAGCTCAACTCTATCTCTGATTTATGTCTAACTTTGATATCTAATTCATTACAAATGAGGGGGGATACCCCTTTTATATCTAGCTCAGTCCAGTGGACGACTTAGATTTAAATACAATAGAAGGCCCAGATTGAGCCACCTAAGCCCTGATTAGGGTTTTAGCCCTAAAAACCGCCACTGAGAGGAGTGGGGCAATGAATGCGCTGAATATTCTCCACTCCTCATCAATGAACCACTATCTGCCATCAATGCACATCGTCCCCTTCCAGAAGGTCATCATCCAGAAGGGCATTTCCTTTATCCTTTTCGTTGGTTGCGAATCTGATGAACTTGGCCAATACTGCCTCAACTTCCTGATCCGAAATGGGAGGAATGTGATCCAACTGAAATTATGAAACTGTAATTGTTTGCCCATGCCGGGCACAAGATTTCTTCCAGGCAACAAGGGCGTCTTGGGTGTTCTGTATGATACTGGAGAGCGTAGAAGTGTTCTCGAAATCATCTTGTGTGAAGGTCTTCACCTCAGAAAAGAATGGTGTTAATCTGTTCTTTAATCCATTTGCAGTCACCTCTTCAGAAGTCAACCTTCTGGCAAAGATTGCCTCTAACGTATTGAGAACTCCATCTAAGATATTCGTCATGGCCTTTCTGACCCTGACAGAATCTGTCTGTGATGCATCATAGAATCCTCGGCCTGTGACTACTGAAGAGTACCATCCGGCGAAGTCATATCTATCCCCCTGCTGAATCACATCTCCCTCAACCAAGACCTGTAGAGGTATGCTCATCAAAGCCCCTAAACGGAGAACAACTCTCGTCTGATAGGTATGAGCCTCACCCCAAACATGGTTAACTGCATCCATCCTTGCCATAATATCGGAGGCTTGCCCATAGGCATGTGCAAGATCCTCCATAAACTTTCCTGTTTCTGCACGAACGCTGGCAAACCCACTTGTCTGCCTGTTGTGTCATTCTTTTCAAATCTTCTAACCCACTGATTGACTCCTTGGAAAACTCAGCTGGAAGCTCAATTGCCAGATTCTCTTGCCCACAAGGACGAGACAAGTGCTGCACGTAGCCAATCAGTGTCTTGTGCTCTACCTTCAATTTCTTGTATTTGCCCTTAGCATGGGACAATCTATCCTTGAGTGCTCGATAGGAATTATCGCACTCCTTAACTACCTGTGCTCCAGTAGGGCGGCCAAGTTCCATAGTTTTAATCACATAGTTTTTTGGAACGGCCTCATCCCGATCACACTCTACCCGAGGCACTGCCATATGCAACGTTCGAGAGCCATCCTCATCTGTTGATATTTTGGAGAACTTCCTGGCCTTCTTCTTCGTTGGAGGTGCACTGATCCTTTGTAACAACTCCTCCATCTCAACTGCAGGATCAGTCTCATCTACAGGATCACGTCTCATCCTATCCCTTAGCCATTCTGGCACCTCCTGCCGCATGTCTGATATAACAAAAGGATGCTCAATCTCGGCCTCTACCTCATGAACTTCATTTCTGCCATCGTACTGACGAGGCTCATCATCATCAATAGGCTCAGTATCTCCTGAGCTCTGGGCATCCTGATCTGAAGTAGCATCATCCTCGAGAGCTGCCTCAATCTCCTGCTGAAACTGAGTATCCGTGGCCGTCCCCTCATCTGTCTCTTGCTGATTATCTTCTCGGGGCATGTTGATGCTCTGGCTCACTGATTCTCTACGAGGTGGTTGACTTGCCACTTGCACTGCTTGCTCTACATCCAATCTCTCCCTCTGATCAGCAAATAGTGATACCTCCTGCATACTTGGAGAATGTGCCCGAGATGGTGTATGCGAGGACTCCTCAACTCTCAAAGGCTCAGGTTGAACAGGCTCTTTTCCTCTTGGCTCTGGAGTATGATCCACCGGCCTTCTCTGTCTAGCTGCTGGCGATTTGTGATCTCCCATCAAATTATATGTAAGGGGAATTGATCTTCCCTTAAGTCGGTTGACATGCCTCTCTACCCAACTCCGTGTGAATGTTAAGACTGGGATACAGAGTGTATCCAAGTCGGTAATCTCTGGCTCCGACCAATCTGGGAGTGGTAGAGGCGTATCTCTCACTGTCTCGTAGTCAGCCTGTACAACGTTTATGTCTTCTTCAATCTGATCTGGCACTGGGACAATCTTGCATTCTCTGATCGTTACCAATGGTATCCGAGAGAACATTCTTTTCCTGATCTCGATCTCATCCACTGCACTAGCCCAGAAGTCTTCGATCTGTGCCTTGTTTCTGAACTCTTCTGACAATATCCATCTGATGTTCCTGTGGGGATCGTAGTGGTGCCTGTTAGTGTGGTAGGAAAGGTGGAAGAATTGGAGCTCATTTTCTGCCTCCCTAGCTGCTTGTAGTGATGGGCAGATTTCATCTGAATTCCCCATGGTAATTGGGAATCCAAGTCCACCTTTCTTCTTCTTCTTTTGAATCTTATCATAGGCAATAAGTTGCCTAGATATTTCTAGCATCACTATCCCGTTGGTGGGATACCAGGGCAATCTATAAGGATAGGAAGAATCCTTGCAGGATAGGTAAACTTCGGAAATTGGATAAACCAACACCCGAACTTCTCAATCAACTCTTGTGCTTCCCTGGATATTCTGTGATGGGTCCTTTGCTGCAAGGTCCTCGTTATATGCATAGTGAAGGCGCCATTGACCCTTTTGTAGTTGGTGGTGCTTGTCAGATGCAACTGTGGACAAGCCTCATGTATCTTGAATTGATGGGAACCACACCCGATTGGTTCCTTATAGGAAATTCCCCTATACTTCGTCATGCGAGCCAGCATATAGACAATATAAGAGCCCATGTAAAACATTTTTGTTCTCCTCACACCACGGAGTTGCTCGTGTATGCTGTCACTGATCATTAGTGCCCAATCCATGTAATCTTTGCCCTCTAGTACCAAGTTGACATAATAAAACATCCAAGGTTCAAAGATGAACGTTTGGGGGCATCCTCCAACTCTGCTCAGCATCATTATCAGATCACCAAACTCTTGCCTCAAATCCTCTGAGATTATCTGTTTGGGTAATTTTGTACGAGTTGGCTTAGGTTTGATCATCCACCTGGTATTTATCAAATCAGCACACCGGTCTGATGTGGATGAATACATTCTTTCAGCCCTTTCCCTTGCTTTGTAAATCATTTTCTCATGGACTGGTATTCTGAATGCTTCTCCTATTGCCTCTGGTGTCAGGTTGGCCAATACTTTGCCATTTGGCGAAGTGATTGTCCTTTGCTCTGTGTTGTAATGATTGGTGCATTCTGTGATCAATTCTGGACACCGGATAGTTGGCGGAAAACTAGCAGCTGCATACAGTCTGCTCCTTACGATGTTGTGTGAGGTAACTGACGGGTGATGGCCTCCAGTCCCCATTATCCTTCTTCTGAATGCCTTCAGGTTGAACGAGCCTAAGTTTGTGTCAGCCAGCTTGCCCAACTTTGATGAAAATTTTGATTCCGGCAAGAAGGACTTGCTCAACTTCTTGATCACTGCTTGTCTTGATGTGTTTGCTTTTGCAGATTCAGTGTGGTTCCCTCTGCCTGCAGCTCTTCTGCTTGATTCAGCCATTCTCAACACTCTTGTTCACTTCAACGCTTTACTTCAACTGTGAAATTTCTGTACTTGCAGCAGTATGATATCAAATGCCTGAAAATGTTTGCTTGCAGAAATTCGCCCTTTGCAGTTATGAAACTGCTCTTCAAATTCGCACTTCTCTAAAAACGTACTTTCAACAACTTGTTTGTTTCTCTTGAATTCGTATTTCAGCAAGCTTGGAAATTTGTACTGTAGCGATTTCCAAATGTCTAGACTCAATTCCGTACTCCAGCAGGCAAATGAAACCTCCTCACAAAGTCGTGCCTTTTAGCAACTGCAGCCTTAGCAAATCAAATCATGTCTTTTCCACCTTCAGCAATTGGAGACTTAGAAGTTCGTACTTGTAGCAACTTCACTCCTCTTTCTCCACCAGTTTTACTTTCAACTTTTATCAATTTCAAACTCTCAAGTCGTATCTCTTAGCAACTCAAGCTTCTTCACAAATTTGAATTTCCCAGCAACTTCAAGACTTCTCAGCAACTTGGGTCTTTCCTCACAAATTCGTACTTCAGCAGCTTCAACAAATATTTTGCACTTAGCAACTGGTGAGAAGAATGAAGAGGACTCAAAATCTTATAGCCAGGTCGAAATCCAACAGAGGCTATACTTAGCACATTTTTGAATTCATTTTCCCTCTCTTTTCCAGTCGCAACATTTGTCATCCGAAGCATCAGAATCTTGAGCTTCTAGAATTTTGAAATTCATCACCCCTGCACAGGCTTGCTTCATCATATTTGCTTCTTTAAAATATCAAATCACTCACTCCTTTGAACAATTTTAATTCATTTGGCTAAGTCATTTTTATCTCATCCTCGCCTTGGCAAAATTATCCAGTTCAATCTTCCAGCGAAACATTTTAGTAACCTCATTCATTTTATTTGTTTGCCTTAGAGAAATTCTTTAAATTTACCTTAGGAAATTTATCAAAATAGACACTGGGCAAAAATATCCACCGAAATGATGTGAGCAAGGCGTGGAATAAGTTCAAACCGTCTCGCAATCGAAAACATTCAATACCCAGAAGAGAATTCTTTTCAGAACTCATCGTTGTCATGTGCATCTGGATGAAGGGGGTACTTTTAATTTTTTATTATTTTAAAATAATAAAATGGCTAAGGTTTATTTATCTTCATTCCTAACGTCTTCCACACCTGCAATCTCCAGTTTCTCTGCCTTGGCATTTTTCTTTGATTTTCTCCTGAAGAATTTTCCCTCTGTCTGGCATATCTCATCTTGCCTCTGGAAATTTTAGTATCACCCCCTAGGTGCATTTCTCATTTTCTTCTTAGAAAATGCCTTAGAAAATTTAAATTCTATTATCTTACCCTTGAAGGGCGCATTTGAGCATGTGAGCTTCCATTTTATCCTTTTCTACGCCTTAGCAATTCTTTTCGCCTCAGGAAAGATTTCTAGGAAATTCATTTTAGATTACCCATGAGGGGCGTACTTCACCTTGTGCATCAAACTTCGCCTTAGGCGCATATCACATGTGGAGGGGGAAAACCTCTTGGGCGCAAATCACACATGCCACTTCCATTCTAGGGTGCAAATAGCCTAGTCAACTTCCACTCTTGGGCGCAAATAGGGATGTGAAGAGGAATTTTCCTAGCCCTTGTGACTTCTCACCTCCCTTGGGCGCATATTGCATGGTGGGCCTCCACTTCCAAGCGCATCTCATGTGTCAAGGGGGAAACTCCCTTTACCTTGGCGCTTTTTCTTTTACCTTTCAACGTTTTACCTCATGTGGCCCCCTTGGGCGCATTTACCATGGGTAGGAGTGACTTGTGGGCGCATATGAGGGGTGGTGAAGGAATTTCCACGCCCTTGGTGACCCTTCACCTTCCTTGGGCGCATTTAGCCTTGATAGCTTCCACTTTTGGGCGCCTTTTGCCTAGGCAAAGGAAAACGCCAAAACCCAGTGACCTTTCACCTTCCTTGGGCGCATTTTGGGGTATGAAGAGGAACTTTCATGCCTTAGAAGAATTTTCCCATGCCTTTACCTCATGTGGGCGCATTTGACCCCTGCTCAAGGAAATTTTGGGCGCATTTTGCCTAGGCTGCTTCCATTTCAACCTCTGAGGGCGCATTTAGCCCAGTGTGAAGGAAATCCCACACTTAGAGATTTTTACACCCTTTTATTCCTTCTGGGCGTACTTCATATGTCTTCACGCCAGTTACCTCTTATAAATTTCCAACGCCCTAGCCATGCCTTGGCTTTCTATTTTTAGCAAACTTGGAGAAATTAGGGTTTCCTTGCATTTCATCCCGTTCTGAGCTGGAGCAGGCGTGGCTGTGCTTCCACTGACTTTGCCACCTTGTTTATATCCTTCGTCCACACTGGTATGCTATTTTTAGCCATTTGCTATTTTTAGCAACCCTAAAATTGATCAATCTTTGTATCTCTGTTTGCTCTGAAATTCGTTCTACTTGTTCTTGATGCTGCAAGTGACTTGTTCACACTCGCCTCTGGCACAGTACGTGCTATTTATAGCCATGAGATGACTTACTAAAAATAGTAAGTATTCAGATCGTGCTCAAATATTGCCAGTAGACAGCCTGAAAGATGTTGATCCCGGTGGCGTGCTTCATTTTGACATCTCTGCCTTTTGTTCCATCTATTTTTAGACATAGCAGGGGAAACCCTAATCTGACTTGCATGCGCTCCGGACTGCTCCCGCTTCCCTTGATTTTTGCTGTTTGCCACTCTGCTTGCTGGACTGAAGTGTTGGGTAACCGCTGGGGTGAAACTGCTATTTATAGTAAGTGTCCGGAAAGTGGTCAATCGGATGTCGGATGAGTTTGCATGTCACAGTGCCTGTGGGATCTCAAAAAACCCAGAAAAACCCAGAAAACTGGTCGACATGCCGACACTGGCTAAAAATAGTAAGTCCCTGAAAACTGACTCATTCCGCTTGCATGTCATATCACTGCGAAGCTCTCGCAAAACCCATATGGAATATCCGGACATGCATTGAAAATCTCTGCATGCAAACCCTAAAAATAGCCTCTGAAGGCTGAACTGCTGAAAGTCACCATCTTGATTTGCATGTTATACCATCGCAAAGGTCTTGAAAAACCCAGATCCATCCTCCAATCACGTATTGGAAGATCATATGTTTAAACCCTAAAAATAGCCTCTGAAGGCTGAACTGCTAAAAATAGCCAGTTGTCTGAATCTGCTCAAATTTCATGTGTAGGCACTCTGAAGCTGCCTGAATGTGCTGAAGTAGTTAGAATCCCGAAATCCTGAGGAAAAGACCTCAAATTAGGTACTTACTAAAAATAGTAATTTGTCAGATTTCAGTGGGATCCTGTCTTGAACCTTCTGACTGTACTGCCGCACTCAGATTTTACCTCGATAACTCTATTTGACCTCAAACAAGCCTGAAGGATAGAAATCCTAATTTCACAGACTTAGTTAACATTTCAATTTAGGTCAAATGACGGGACACCCCCAGAAGGACAAAAGATCAGAGACAGAGAGAACCAAAGCCAAAAGAACATAATGGAGCAAAAATTAGAGGGTCCCCATCTTGGATGGGGTGATGTGTGAAAAGGTCACAACAAGTTGCTTCAAGGAATGCATACCTCTTAGCTTTGGTTTGACTTCTTTGCATGAAAGATAGCAACTAGTTGAGATTTGGCTGTTTTTAATCCTTGAGAGCAGATTGAGCACATTGTAGTTGAGTTTCTGGAGTTTTTATCAGTTTTTGGAGTTGCTGGTTTAGTATAGCTGATTGTTGTTTTTGCTCATAAGTCTTAGGATGAATTTTATTTGATTAATGGGTATTTGACAAATGAGTTTTGCAGACCTGGGCGCCCCTTTCTGTTGATTTTCAGATTTTATTAAGTGTGTGAATTTTAAGAAAAAAATCGCCCTTCTTGGGGGCCGTACCATGCTGGAGGTGCTTTGGAATGCATGCAAAAATAAATCATGAGTTTTGGTTGCAGTTTGTTGCTTGGGGTTTGGGCGCCTATTTGCTATAGATCATTTGGTTTTGGTTTGGTGTCATTTGAGTTAGTTTTGAGCAAGTTCTTTGCATTTTAGTGGATTGTTGAGTTGCTCGTCTGTGCCTTTTAGTTGTTGGTCTGTCAGAAATCAGATTGTAGAAGTTGTCCTTGGAGTTGGGATTTTGAGTGTGGATGAGTCATTTGAGGATAGGAGAGACATATTTTATGATTGCAGAATTGAGTTCTTGAAAAACTTTATTATTGGCAGGAGTTCTATCATTTTGTAAAGCTGAACAATAGTACTGTTAGCTATCTCATTATCTTGCTTATTACACTACTTTCCCATGCTTGTGGAAGAGACTGGTCTTGCTCAGTCTATATTGTATTACATTTGCATATTGCTGATCGGTTGAGCCGTCAACACACTCCCGCTAAATAAGTGGTCGAGTTGCATATTTACTTTCAGCATTGTACTTCTCTTTCCAGTCCTCCCGTTGATTAAGTGGTTGAGTTGATTGTTACTTTCAACAATGTAATTTCTATCTCCAATCCTCTCGCTGAATAAGTGGTTGAGTTGATTGTTATCTTCTTTCCTTGTACTTTTCCAACAGTTTCAGATTTGTGGTAACGATCCCCTTTCGAGTATGCTCTCACCTTGCTCGTACTGGGATATGGGTTGATCATAAGAGAAAGGGTTCCCTTCAGTTGGTTTGTGATTTCACTAACGTTAATAGGTGAAATTAATGTGTTAAAATTTGAAAAAAATTGGCTAGCACATTTCAAATTTAACCCCACTTCAAACCATCAACAAAATGTCTATTTAGTGGCTACTATTCCATGGAGGTCAAAGTTTCTCATTGCCTAGTTGAGGACTAATTCACATTGACTTTGGTGTGAAACAAGCAGGTGGAAAAGGCCAAAAGAGGTTTGGGAAGAGAGGGTTTGTGTCTTTTGCACATTGGGGATAGTGGAAGCAATTTATTTATTTATTCTAGATTGCAGTGCCTATGAAGACATCCGGGTCAAGTACATAAGTAATTTAGCAGCAACGCTTTTTCATGATTTATTCAGCGAGAAGGTGGAGAGAATGAGAGAGTTCATTGTCAAATTGAATAGCAGAAGAGTAACATTTCACAAAGCAAAAATAGCAGTGTCTGCTGTCCTATAGGCCTTCTTTGGTCTTGTGGACGTTAAAAGTCTTCTATTCTATTCTATTCCAGATGATTTTATTATGAGTAAATGGGAGATAATTGGTCAAAAAGCATTGACCATGATTTATGGAAAAAGGGCAATTTTTTTGGGGAAAATTGTGAACATCAGTGATTCACAATTAATCACAATTTTTTTGCAGATTTTCGCTTCTATGATTATAATATATTGGATGATAGTATGCTAGTCACTATTCCTAGTATGTTCTTGGGTAACTTTGACTAATTACGATTTAATCATTTGCACTGATTAAATGTATTTAAATTTTCTTGAGAAAAGGTACACACAAATATCTATAACATGGATGTATGATAGCTTTCAGTTTTAACTCTATACTTTTCAATCATACATAGATGTATGATAGCTTTTGGTTTTAACTGTTTATATTTTTCAATTGATTGAAAAGTATAGAGTTAAAACTGAAAGCTATCATACATCTATGTCATGGACTATGGAACTCATGCCAACTATCTATAACATCTCAATCAAAAGATGGTTGTAAAAAATTGCCATGAGTTTTAAGGGTGGGAATGTGATAAAAAAAGTCAAATTCTATGCATATATCTTATGAAACTAGTTGACATCCTAAGATCAGAAATAAACTATGAGTGCTATTACACCACAAAAACAGCAGCACTAGTTTATCTTTTTCATGCATAGAGTAGCTTCAGACCATCTTTGATATTGTATTTACAAAAGATACTGAAAATTTCATTTACAAAGAGACTGGCAGGGTGGGTGAGGAACACTTTCCTCATTCAGCATATTGGCAATTCAAAGAGCAGAGGTGGGGGCATGGGGTTTATAGAGAGTTGTAGACCTTGACTTGTGAACACTTGCCTTGGTGGTACCTTCCACTTGAATAGTTGCATGTTTGTAGGAGGATTGTTCTTAGAACGCTTTTGGATTATAGCAGTCATTTGCCTTTTAGCTGATTTAGGAAGTCAGATGTCATTGATGGCATCAATAGTTTTTTCATGCTACTCAATGAACTTACTTAACCGCTCCATCCATTCATTCGTTTTTCCAAACTTCTGTAGTTTTTTTAAAGCACAATGTAGTAACCTGGACAGCATCCCTTCAAAATAGGGATTGCGAATTGCCTTTTCCACAAGTCATTTATAGTAAGCTTTTAATTACTTTGTAATAGCCCCCACGGAATCTAAGAGAGAGTTGTGGAAAAGAAGGTGCAGATGGGTTGGGAGAGCTTCCTCAGGGAAGAAATTGTTGTGTATAGGGTGTTGATGATACTGAGGAAGCCTATGAGTGTGGGGCTGCTAGAGAGGCCATGGATGGTTCTCATAACCACGCCAAAAGGATCCAGTTCATTGCTGTAATTTATGCCCCTGATTTTTTGTTTTGTTTTGTGTGTATTGTTTTCAGAATAAGACAGAAGTTGCAGAAGGGTTTTATGTTTTGTTTCCATTCATTGCATTGGATGTATACATTGAAATAATCATGCATAAACAAGGAAACTATGAAACAATTACATAAAACATAATGCCTTTCAAAATGTTATTACAAATTAGAAGTTTTCAGTCATAAATCAGACCTGAAATTACACCCTTAATAGCAGATGTTCGCCAAATGAAGGTGCAGATCAGAACCTCATGCACGCTGTCTAAACCCCCAAAAATGGCGCTAATCCCTAGGAAGGGCGATTTGCTCCATAAATTCAAATATCCACCTTAAAAATCGACCAACAGCTTAGATGGGATGCCCAGCCATGGAGAAACCAATGAAATAACACCCAGATGGAAATTCCAAAGCACCACAAAGATATGTTCAGATTTGCACTTTCCAGTTGCTCAAAAATAGTAGTTTAAGACATCTGGAAATTCGTATCAGACCTCAGAAAAAACAGTAAACAGCAGCAAACTCTCACCAAAACCAAGAAATCCACACACCAAATCCATAGCTCCAAACCCACATCACAAAACTACAAAAATCTTCAGTTTACCCACACCAAAATGCTTCAGCAGCAAGATGAACATTGAAAACTTTGAAGCCCAAAACATCAACCAGCTAGGGTGGGTCTCTCACCACTGAAACCAGCAACATGAGAAGAGGGTTTTTGTCCTCAACAAGCGATTTTCGAAATCCTGGAGAAATTCCAGTAGAGTCTCCTCAAGGTGCCAAAACACACATATGCAAATGAGAGCTCAATGGCTGATTAAATAGAAGTGGAGGGAGAAATTTGGCCAACATCAAATTTGAAAAGCTTTCCCTCCGAAACCCCACGCCCATCTTTGCCTTTTTAAATTTTGCTTAACATTTAAAAACATAATCAAATATCTCCTCATGGGGTCATCCACTTTTGGGGGCATAATAGAAGTGGAGGGAGAAATTAGGGCAACATCAAATTTGAAAAGCTTTCCCTCCAAAATCCCATGCCCCTCTTTGTCTTTTTAATTTTTGCTTTAACATTTTAAAACATAATCAAATATCTCCTTGTTGGCGTAAGAACTAACACCTCTGGAGTGTAAGTTTGTACGGACAGCTATGCACACTACGTAATGAGTGCTCTTCAAATTAGGAGGGGAAGCTCCCTCGTTGTGCTGGAATGCATGAAAATAGAAAACTAAACTAATGTCCTATCTTTTTGTTCTCAGCTGGTAGAGGCACAAGGTTAAGAAAACCTAGAACGTTGCAGCTAAGTATTTTCTGGTTTCACAGATCATGTAACTACAACTAAGCTAACTTCTTTAATATCTATCCAATTTCCTCAAGAAACAGAGCATGAGAAAATGGAGTAGGAATGTATTGTACGATAAACTCCAGGTGCGGGCTCACAACATGAAGGCAAGGTAGGTGCAACTATTTGCTAATCCGGGAAGAAGTTTATTAAAACAAACAAATGAACGGTAAACCTGGTACAACTTCACAACATGAAGGCAAGGTAGGCGCAACTATTTGCTTGGCTGAATGAGTCTACTATAACACACATCATACGATAAGCTTTAAGTACAGTTTCACAACATGAAGGCAAGGTAGGCGCAACTATTTGCTCTTCTGAATAGGCTTATAATAAACAAAACAAAAAGTAAGCAACTGGGACAGTAGATTGTATAGACGCAACACGCATGCAATAACGATCAAACCAGCAACCCCATTTAACTAAGATTAAATAAACACCATGACAATAACATGAAGGCAAGGTAGGCACAGCAATTTATTATAACAGCAATTACTCTTTGAACAGATACAATAATAGCAATACTACAGGCAAGGTAGGCGCAGCATGTATGCTATCAAGCAAAGGTTCTAATTTACAAGGGTGAACCAATCTTGAGAATAGGCATGTTGCCGACAACGCAGCAATTCTCTATCACCAGGAAAAGCTAATTACAAATGAGCTGAAAGCTCTTATTTATAGACATCAAGGTGTAGGCAACCCTAAAATCACCTTGAGTCAACTACAGTCTTGCAAGACATGCAAGATCTTATTCTCTAAACCTAATTGAATGAACCTACACAGTTAACTGGGAAACTACCATCAGTTAACTGAAACATCTAATCTAAATGGACAAGGTGCAACATGCACGTCCTTATTGAAAGCAAGTCAACTGGAATGCTATCATCAGTTAACTGAAAGATCTAATCTAAGCTCCAAGTGTACGTAGATGTTTCCAAGAAAGACATGCATGCAATGTGTAACAACCAGTTAACTCGGAAAGAAGCCTCGAGTTTAACTCCTGTGTCTAATGTCTATCTTGGAAAAGGTGGGACGCCTTGAACTGAAGTTCACTGACCCTGATCTCGAGCAAGTAACCCCTCCACGAGGTTAGTGATTGCATCACCATCTAGAGGTCGTCACATGTCTCAACTGTCAATTCACTGCTTCTTAGCAACTCAAGCAAAACTGAAAATCTCTGTATACTTAAACTGGCCCTTCACTGGCTGGTAACTATGGCGGCTTTGTAACTGAAGTGATGGCCACTGTTTCCTCTGCAGCTTGATGCTTCTCACGTTTTTCATGCTTTTCTTTATGGAAGAGTGTTGCATGATGAAACTGCGAACTCTTTGGTTGTGAGAAATACAAATGAACATGCTGCATACACAGAAACCCAACGGTATCAACCCTCTAAACTGGCCTTGGAAGACAATCAGCTATACGAGACATGAAACCATGTGAACTTGAGTGACTACTCTTGTCAACCTTTCCGATGCGCTTGATACAAATCAATGTCAGCTTTTCTGATGAAATCATGAATTAAGACTGACTTGGTCTTGAATTCGTTCTGTGAACTACATCTTGAAAAACTCGCCTGTTGACTGTGAACATGGCTATATTCTGACAACTTCTCCAAAAAACCAAAAATCTCTCCTAATGAGGCTAAAAATAGCTTGTCGGAGGGCAATTTTCATAGAAAATTCTGAGACGTGGGTTTTATGTAGAATCAAATTCTAAGATGACCCACAATGATAGAATTGTGAAAAAATGTGATTTAGGCCCGCATGCAAAAGGTTTTCAATTGAGATCTGAGGGGCTGTGAGGACATTTTTCCCGAGAAAATCTGATATATGGGTTTTGTCCAGAAGATATTTCTAAGACAACCCACAACGTTAGATTCGAAAAATATCGACTTCTACTCCACCATGCAAAGGAATTTCACTTCAGAAAATCAAAGCCTCAAGAACTGATGCTCTGGAACAAATTTTTCTTGAAAATTCTAGCACATGGGTTTTGCTGAGAAAGCAATTCTGAATCAACCCAGATGATTTGTTTTGCCAAAAACGCCAATTCTTCAAACATGTGAGAAAATTTTAAGACGAGAAGATGGAAGAAATCTAGAGAAGAAGAAAGATGTTTTTTAATTTTTATTTATTTATTATCTTCTTCTATCAAAATCGCCACTCTGCCTTGAATTCTGCTGATGAATCTTGACTTGTACCTGCAAAAGAATATTTTTTATGCCTTCACAACTGACCGTTGAAGAAATTCGCCCAACTCTGGAAAGAATTCACCTCTGCTCAAGCTGGATGAATGAAATGATGAATGCCATGCTTGCATAACTAGAGCAAAATCGTACCACAAAAGCAAGACTGCAAGCTCAAACCCTAACTGTGAAGAAGGAATCCGATTGGCCCTTTACCAGTTGAACTGCTGCTGTCTCTGAGTCTTTAGACTAAAAATAATATTTTAATTTCAAAGCATGCAAAGAACTAAAAGTGGCACCAATATTTATCTTTGAAGAAATTCGTCACTTTTTAATGCCTTGCATGCAAAAATATTATTTTTATCATTTTGCCAAAAATAGCATCTTGCTGTGCTCAACACACTTCCCTGATTCTAAAAAGTCAAATTTTGATCTTTTAGGCTTCCATTTGCAAGAGTTATGAGATTTTTGAGAATCTCCTATTTTGTAGCTGACTGCAAAGTTACAACTGACCCTGTTCAACTCTGATTTCCGGATGATTGAATGATCCTGCGACCGTGCTGAGATATCCACTGCGAAGCCTGCATGACAAGGATGAAATGTCTGCTGGGAGCAACAACTGCTAAAATCAACATCTGACACCTTAGAAAATTAGGCGCCTCTGATTAAAATTGATGCACTGATTCCAGACTTAGCCATTTCTTCGTTTTGCCTTCTGATGCTTCAAACTGCCGCTGACAGTGAATAATGAACCCCACTGACTGAATAATGGATTCATTGCGTGACTAGAAGTACTCTGCATCCAATGACTGTATGTGAGGGATCTGAAAATTGTATTAAGAACCCCAAAAGAATGAGCGCCCCTATTCTGTGATAGCTCAAACACCATTTTGACAAAAGTGTGATTTTCATCTGAACACCATACTTTGACCCTTGATACCGGGAACTGGAATGTTCCGATACGCGTGCCACCTGTCTTGCTGTACAGTTTGGTCAACTTGCAAGAGATGTTCTTGGAGACGACGAAGCCAGAAAATTGCTTTTAAGGCCTCTAAAAGAAAATCGCCTTTTTCAAAGAAAATTATATTCTTACATAGTCATTTTTTGAACTGCCTTCAATCACCTCTTCTTCATAGCATTATCATCTTGACCTCACACGTACGAGCACTCGCCAAATCTCGGAGGCTGTCGGCTAGACTCGTTGGATAGCTTGAGTAATTGCACACAAGTCTTGTGAAGACCGTAATTGCAAATAACCCCGTCTGGCAGGCTTAAATGAGAATCGCCCCTAGCCTACAGCTGTGCAGCTATGCTTCACCATCCTCTGTTTTACGTGCTCGGTAGGACCTCTGTCACAGTTACTCAGAATGCCGGATCGTCTTGTGAACGGGTGCACTGCAAAACTAGACTGAGCTGGAAAAGATCTCAGGAAGACCTCAATTGCAAATTTATCCATCAAATCAATCATATTCAGGATCGCCCCTGGGCTATAGGGGAGCGGATTTGCATTTATGGAAACCTCATCTGACCTGTATCTTGCTTGCAATTTCCACTTCTACCGCTGATAACTGGATTTTTGTACTGGATACGCTTCCGCTTGATAGCTCGTTGAAAAGCCAAACTAATTCTGCAAAGACTGAAACCATCAAAACACACATGCATCTAGATCTGGGCCTTCAAAAAGAAAATCGCCCTTGGGCTAGAAGGGAGCGGATTTGCATTTCTAGACTGCCTCCTTGTGAGAAAACACTCTTCGCAACCTCTGCTTCTGTCTTCGTTTGCCGGAGTTCTGTAACTCGGATAATCTTGCTTCATGGCTAATCGGAAAGCTGACTGAAAACTGAACATAATGAATGTATCCTTTATCCAAAACACTCAAATCTTGACCTTCAAATGGAAGGGCGCCCCTAGGCTACAGGGGAGCGGATTTGTTTTGAATTCATTGATTTTCACCATTTTATGCTTTGCAAACGCTGTATCCATCCCTGCGGTTGACCATGTCGAAGCGTTGTGACTGCTGAGGTGTGTGGATGACTATACTTCATCATTTTCACATGTACGGACACTATAAAGTTGATTTGCACGTTGATTGCACAAGTGTCTACTACGTTACATAGTGAAAAGTTCCCAGACTTAGAATATTTCAGCACTTTTTGCAAATCTGATAATCCCCTCCATCAAAAAGCATTATTTCCAACATCTTTTATCGTAGAGCGTTCCTCTTTGAGTTTCAGGCTTAGATATTACCTGGTATTGGCCGACTGCCATTGATGACCTCGAAGATCCTAACTTTTCTCCTGAAAAAGTGAAAACTACCCACCAGCTTTAAACCGACTTTTAACTGAAACTGACTTCACCACTGTGATTATGATGTGAAATAAGCCAATCAAAATTAATTTCATCCAATTCTGACAAGTTCCTATTTTTTAGGGTTTCGGGCTAAAAATAGATTTCAGAAACCCTAATTTTCAAAATTTTCAAATTTTGCCAGTATCTTCCTGGCATCACACTGACTAAAAGCCCATACATTATTTGCCCAAAAACTGAGTTTTGACCCCACTTTTACAAGGTTTAGACCATTTTAAGCAAAATGCCTTAATGAAGCAAAAATTTTGGTTTGGGTACAACACTCCTCATGGGGTCGTCCACTTTTGGGGGCATAATATTTGTTTTAAAATCATGAAATAAACCTTAATACAATGTCCCCTCTTTTAAAACAACATTAATCAACTAGGCCAAGGGGTCCTTTTTATAACCCATGCTTATATCCTCACTTTATTTAAAAAACAACTTTAATACTTGAGTGACAAATTAACCAATAATAATTTAGACCATTGAGAGAGCTCACCCCTACCAAGAATGGAAACTTTGCACTACTGCCAAGACTAGTTACTAAATATAACACTTACTAAAAATATTAAGTGAGCCAAACTCCAAAATTGGTCAAAAAGAAGCTCCATTGGAACTTGCTAAAATAGTAAGCTCACTGAAGATAGTAAATTACTAAAAATAGCCGTCACTATTGGAAACCCCAGAAAACTCCTCTCAAGTTGCCAAAGTTCCCTAACAAACAATCCACTTAGCCTATGGGAATAAGAATAGGCTAATGGAAACTTAGACTGGCCATGAACGAGAAGGGGACATTACAGTCCTCCTTCCCCAAGATTGCTTGTCCTCAAGCAATCACAACTCAGGATGTTGCAAAATCTGCTCATTCTCCCACGTGGCATTCTCTACTGGCAAATTCTGCCACTTCACCAAATACTCTGTGATAACCCTCATCTTGATGGTACACTCTCTGAAATTGATCACCGCCTTTGGAACAAGTACCAATTTGCTCTCATCCTTTGGAGGTAGCTTTGCTGAAGAGGTCACATTATGCCCGAGCGCCTTCTTGAGGTGTGACACATGGAAAACATTATGCACTTTACTCCCCTCAGGTAATTCGAGCTCATAAGCCACCTCCCCAACTCTCCTGATTACTTTAAATGGACCATAGAATTGAGGTTTCTGTTTCTTTGACCCACTCTTCTTGAGAGTGGACTGTCTATATGGCTGCAATCGCACATAAACCATGTCTCCTGCCTCAAATTCCTGCTCAATACGGTGCTAATTAGTGTACAACTTCTGCTGATTTTGTGCATGTTGAATGTTATCCCTCAAT
The DNA here is from genome assembly GCA_007115665.2 of Sequoiadendron giganteum. NCBI lineage: Eukaryota > Viridiplantae > Streptophyta > Pinopsida > Cupressales > Cupressaceae > Sequoiadendron > Sequoiadendron giganteum. The sequence goes on along the minus strand of CM021101.1, from coordinate 432,859,831 downwards.
GACCTCATAATATCCTGACTCTCTTGCAAGAAATCCTTGGCTCTGGACACTCTACAATCTCCAAATAGCAAATCAATAAAGGTGGGGGCTTCATAGCCATACAAAGCCATGAAAAAGACATCCCTATAGACATGTGAAATGTGGAGTTGTAGCAAAACTCCCCCAAGTGCAACCATTTAACCCATGCTTTTTGTTGCCTTGAAACATAATTACGCAGGTATCCTTCCACCCATTTGTTAACTATCTTAGTTTGTCCATTAGTTTGGGGGTGGTAACTAGTGTTGGGAGTCAACTCGGTACCACATAGTTTGAACAACTCCTGCCAAAACAAGCTCATGAACTTGCTGTCCTTGTCGCTGATGATGTTCTTAGGTGCCCCATGAAGTCTAAACACTTCCCTAAAGAACAAATCTGCCACCTGTAACACTGTATACCTTGCTGAAATCGCAAGAAAGTGAGCGTATTTGGTCAAACAGTCCACCACAACATAGATACAATCTTTCCCCTACACCTTGGGAAGCCCTGTGATGAAGTCCATTGAAATTCTCTCCCACTTCTGAGTAGGAATAGGTAAAGGCTGCAGTAGAAAAGCAGGGTATGTATGTTCATTTTTATTTTGTTGGCACACTTAGTAATGTCCTCCTTCATCCCTTTCCATGAGAACCTCTCACGGATCTTTTTGTATGTTTTGTAAAATCCAAGGTGACCAGCCATTGGAGTGTCATGGAAGGTCTTAAAAATCTGCTCGCTCATCTTGGATTCAGGAACCAACATTATCCTCTCCTCATAGAAAATCAAACCAGCTTACCTTGTACCTATCATCTTGCAAAGTACCATCTAAAATGCTATTGGCAAGGGCATTCTTAGCATAATCAGCTTGTATTATTTTCTTCCAATCTGCTGTTACCTCAGAAAATGAACACAAATGAGGTCTCCTAGACAATGCATCAGCCACTACATTTCTCTTCCCTTTGACATATTCAATGTCAAAGTCATAAACTTGGAGTTTACTAACCCATTTCCATTGCCTTTCACTTATATCCTTCTGATTCAAGAAATATTTCAGACTATTATGATCAGTTTTAACAAAAAATCTTCCCCCAACAAGGTTATGCTTGTATTTACCAGTGTTCCACAGAGTTTCCTAACGTACGAGTTTCAGGGACGGGGGGGCCAAAGGATCTAAGTTTAGGGACGTTGGGGGGATGGTAGCGGGGGGTGGGAGGGGGTGCTGATATACATATAGTACTTGAAAAACTAGTTATAAAAAGATGTTTAAGAATTATGTTTCAAATCTAAGCTTTGGCAAATTAGTAAAATAGCAAAATTGCAAATACTAACATTTTAAATACTTGAAATACTATTACTAAAAGACAAAGTAAATAAAATTTGACAAATGAAATTGTCGAATTTGAAATTTGTATTATATCGAAAATATGAGATCATAATATTATATCATAAAGATGATTACAATGTGTAGCATCATACATTGATATCAAAATAATTACAAAATGCAAAAATGTAGTGAAGGGAGGCCTCTAGTCATCCCCAAACTCCTCATCATTCGAACTACTGGAATCCTCATGGTCAAGCTCTGCCAAACTAACACCAACTAGCCCTACATCTAAAGTCGAAACATCCTCATCAATCTATGTTGGCTCTTCTGGCTCTACATCCCATCGTGCTGTTGGACTCTTTTTGTACACAAGTGTTTTGCAGTCAATGAGACGCAAAGCACTATGTACAGCCACAAGCTTCTTTGCTCTCCTAGAGGTAAGTCTGTTCCTCTTAAGAGAGTGGATGAAGCTATATGTAGACTAGTTCCTCTCAGCAGGTGAAGAACTAGAGACCCGAGATAACAATTGGATGGCTAGAGTGGTAGTCAAAGATCCCGATCAATGGCAAGTCCACCACAAAATTGGGTCCTCCTGCGCCATAGTTGCCATATCCATCTTGGCCGTGTTGACGTGATTTTTTATGACGACATCAACACAGAATAAAGTTATCCAACGGTCACTCTATTCTCTCTTGATCAAAGTATTCTGCATGCTAAGATTGCGTGAAAGTTCATGCATTCAACTCCAAGGTTCCTTTTATCGCGAATAGACTCAGTTGGTTGATGTGTATATGCTGGTTATTTCAAGGGGACTTACTTAGTTGTTCAATCACAGTGAAACAATGAATGATTTTGACGATATTGCTCTGATGTTCGAATCGATCGGGAAATACTGAATTAAAGGGAAAGGGATAGGAATCCTACAATCTATTCCTAAGGATGGAAGGCAAAACTAGCTTTAACAATCTCCAAACCAAACTTTGTATCGTCTCCTCCTCGGACAACTCTGACAAAGTTGATGCAATCTTCAAAGGATAGGTAGATATTCAGATCGAGATTCAACATGCACACCCCTTCACCACGAAGCAAGTGGACACACAAATCGCAACCGAAGTTAAGTGCTGAAATTCCAGTTGACCACGCAGGGCAGACTTACCGTCAGCAAGCCTGCTAGTGGTATGGATATAGGGAGATATGCTCAAACCAATGTTGCATTCCACAATTAACGCTACTTGCATGGAAACAAAATCTATTCTACTTTACTCTATTCGAATTGGAAAGACGAACAAGCCTTGCTAGCTACTCACAATAGAAGATAGAACCACCAAACAATGATAAATCTTTATATTATGAGAGTGTTCACAACAACTTCTTACAAAGTCCTCAATGGGAAAACTTCCTTTCCTCCTCAATCTAAGCTAACTTCTAAGCTAAATGCTATATGCCTTCTATTCTCTAGCTCAACTCTATCTCTGATTCAAATCTAGTTCTAATGAATTACAAATGAGGGGGGATACCCCTTTTATAATAAACCCAGTCCAGTGGACGGTTCAGATCTGATTACAATAAAGGGCTCGGATTGAGCCACCCATGCCCTAATTAGGGTTTATGCCCTAAAAACCGCCACTGAGAGGAGTGGGGCAATGAATATGCAGAATATTCTCCACTCCTCTGCAGGTCCACTACCTGCAATCAATGCACATCGTCCTCCTGCAGCAGATCGTCATCCAGAAGAGCGTTTCCTTTCTCCTTCTCACTGGCTGCAAATCTGGTGAACCTGGCTAATACTTCCTCAACTTCCTGATCGGAGATAGGAGGAATGTGATCCAACTGAAACTCTAAAACTGCAACTGTTTGCCCATGCCGGACACATGATTTCTTCCAGGCAACAAGGGCATCTTGGGTGTTCTGTATGATACTAGAGAACGTGGTAGTGTTCTTGAAATCATCCTGAGTGAAGGTTTTCACCTCAGAGAAGAATGGCGTCAATCTGTCCTTTAGTCCATCTGCAGTTATCTCTTCAGAAGTCAACCTCCTGGCAAAGATTGCCTCCAATGTGTTGAGAACTCCATCCAAGATGTTCGTCATGGCCTTCCTGATCCTGACCAAATCTGCTTGTGATGCATCATAGAATCCCCGGCCTGTGACTACTGAAGAATACCATCTGGCAAAGTCGTATCTATCTCCCTGCTGGATAACACCTCCCTCAACCAAAGTGTGTTGAGGTATGCTCATCAAAGCTCCTAGACGGAGAACAACTCTCGTCTGATAGATGCGAGCCTCACCCCAAGCATGGTTAACTGCCTCCACTCTAGCCATAATATCAGAAGCTTGCCCATAAGCATGTGCAAGATCTTCCATAAAATTTCTTGTCTCTGTATGCACACTGGCAACCCACGTGTCCGCCTGCTGTGCCATTCTCTTTAAATCTTCTAATCCACTGATTGACTCCCTGGAAAACTCAGTTGGGAGCTCGATTGCAGGATTTTCTTGCCCACAAGGACGGGACAAGTGCTGCACGTAGCCAATCAGTGTCCGATGCTCTACCTTCAACCTTTTGTACTTGCTCTCAACATGGGACAATCTGTCCTTGAGTGCCCGATAGGAATTATCGCACTCCTCTACCACCTATGCCCCAGTAGGGCGGCCTAGTTCCATGGTTGTCACAATATAGTTCTCAGGAACGGCCTTGTCTCTATCACATTCCTCCCGTGGAATTGCCATAGGCAAGGTTCGGGATCCATCCTCATCTGTGGATATTCTGGAAAACTTCCTAGCCTTCTTCTTCGTGGGAGGTGCATTGATCCTTTGCAGCAATTCCTCCATCTCGACTGCAGGATCACGCCTCATCCTATCCCTCAGCCAGTCTGGCACCTCCTGTCGTGTGTCTGTCATGATGAAAGGCTACTCTACCTCGACCTCTACTTCATGGCCCTCGTTCTGACGAGGCTCATCATCATCTATGGGCTCAGTGTCTCCTGAGCTCTGGGCATCTCGATCGGAAGCAGCATCATCCTCGAGAGCTACCTCAATCTCATGCTGAAACTGAGTATCTGTGACAGTGCCTTCATCAGTCTTCTGCCGATTCTCCTCTTGATTACCCTCTTGGGGCACGTTGATGCTCTGGCCCACAGACTCCCTACGAAGTGGCTGGCTCTCTATTTGTATTGCCTGTTCTGCCTGTAACCTCTCCCTCTGATCAACAAATAGGGACACTTCCTGTATGCTTGGAGAATGTGTTCGAACCGGCATGTGCAAGGATTCCTCAACTATCACAGGCTCCGGTCGAGCTGGCTCTTTTCCCCTAGGCTCTGGAGTTGGATTACTCCGTCTCCTCGGATCAGTTGTCTGCAATCTGCTGTCTCCCATCAAATTGTAGGTAAGGGGAATTGACCTTCCCTTTAGTCGGCTGACATGTCTCTCTATCCAACTCCGTGTAAATGTCAGGACTGGGATACAAAGTGTATCCAAGTCGGTGATCTCTGGCTCTGACCAATCTGGGAGTGGCAAGGGCGTGTTTCTTACTGTGTCGTAATCAACCTGTACAACGTTTATGTCCTCCTCAATTTGATTTGGTACAGGAATAATCTCGCACTCTTTGATCATTGCCAATGGTATCCGGGAAAACATCCTCTTTCTGACCTCGACCTCATCTACTGCACTTGCCCAAAAATCTTCTATTTGTGCCTTGTGCCTAAACTCCTCTGTCAATACCCACCTGATATTTCTATGAGGATCGTAGTAGTGCCTGCTGGCATGGTAAGAAAGCTGAAAGAACTGGAGCTCCGCCTCTGCCTCCCTTGCTGCCTGCAGTGATGGGCATACTTCATCTGAATTTCCCATAGCAATCGGGAACCCAAGTCCGCCCTTCTTCTTCTTCTTTTGAATCTTATCGTAGGCAATTAGTTGCCTAGAAACTTCCAACATCACTACCCTGTTCGTGGGATATCGGGGCAACCTGTATGGGTAGGAAGAGAATCCCTATAGCCTTATGTAAGTGAATTTTGGGAATTGGATAAACCAACATCCAAATTTCTCAATCATTTCTTGTGCCTCCCTCGATATTCTGTGATGGGTCCTTTGCTGCAAGGTCCTCGTGATGTGCATAGTAAAGGCATCGTTGACTCTTTTGTAATTAGTAGTGCTTGTCAAATGCAACTGCGGACAAGCCTCATATATTTTGAATTGCTGAGAACCGCAACCAATTGGTTCTTTGTAAGAGATCCCCCTGTATCTTGTCATGCGAGCCAGCATATAGACGAGGTAAGAGCCCATATAAAATGTTTTGGCCCTCCTCACATTGCGGAGTTGCTCATGTAGACCATCACTGATTAACAGTGCCCAATCCATGAAATCCTTGCCCTCCAGCACCAAGTTGATAAAGTAAAACATCCAAGGTTCGAAGACAAACGCTTGGGGACACCCTCCAACTCTACTCAACATCATAATCAGGTCGCCAAACTCTTGCTTCAAGTCTTCGGAAATTATCTGTTTGGGCAACTTCGTACGAGTTGGTTTGGGCTTGATCATCCACCTAGTGTTTATTACATCAGCACACCGGTCCGTTGTAGATGAATACATTCTATCAGCCCTGTCCTTCTTTTTGTAAATCATTTTCTCGTGGGCGGGGATCCTGAATGCCTCTCCGATTGCTTGTGGCGTTAGGTTAGCCAGCACCTTGCCATCTGGCGCAACAATCGTCCTCTTCTCTGAATCGTAGTGGTGAGAGCATTCCATAATGAGCTCCGGGCACCGGATGGCTGGTGGAAAATTTGCAGCTGCATATAACCCACTTCTGACAATGCTATGTGAAGTCACTGATGGGCGATGGCCTCCAGTCCCCATTATCCTTCTTTTGAACGCCTCCAGGTTAAACGAGCCCAAGTTTGTGTCTGCCAGCCTGCCCAACTTTGATGTGAATTTTGATTCTGGCAGGAAAGACTTGCTTAATTTCTTGATTACTGCCTGTCTGGACTCAGCGTGGACGTTCTTGCCTGCAGCTCTTCTGCTTGACTCGGCCATTCTGCAAAAAGGGGTAAGATAGTCAGCAAACAAGATTTTTTTAAAATAAAATAATAACCATCATTGAGGGTGTCAAGAGACTTTTCTTTTAAATGACAAAGGTTGCAACACTTCTTGATGTTTTCAACTACAAACCTCAACTATTGCCTGTTTACTTCAATGTTCTCAGAAATTTCCTTTGGGTTGCAGCAACACAATGCCCAATACTTGGAAATGTTTGCCTGCAGCAATTTAACTTTAACAAATTTGAAACCTCCTCTTTGAAGTTTGCACTTTTCCTTCTAACTTAGCAACTTTCAGCAACTTAAAACTTTCTTCTCAAGTCGCACTTAGGCACTCAGCAACTTCACTTTGGTAAATTCGAACCTCCTCACAATTGCAGCAATTTAGAAACTCACTTCTCAGCAACTTGAAATCTTGATAAGGTAGGTCGCACTTCTCCAGCAAGTTTGTGACTTCAGCAATTCGTGCTTCAGCAACTCCAGTCCTTTAGGGATTTGAAATTCTCAACCTCCAGCTCTCTAAAAATTTGAAATCCTCAGCAACTTTCAGCTCTTCTCACAAATTCAAACTTCTCACTTTCAGCTCTCCAGCAACTTGCGAGAGAAAAATGAAGAGAACTTCAAAACTTATAGCTTGGGCGAATTCCTGTAGAGGCTAAACCTAGTAAATATTTTGAATTCATTTTCCCTCTCTTTTCCAGTCGCAACACTTGTCGTCTGAAGCATCGGAATCTCAGACTTCTAGAATTATGAATCCATCACCTCTGCACAGGCCTGCCTCATTGCATTTGATTTCTTAAAATATTAAATCGTTTACTTTTTTGAAGAATTTCGAAAAGTTTGGCGAAGGCATTCTAGCAAAATTATCAAGTTCAAACTCTTTAGTGAAATTTCTCATCCATTTTAGTCGTTTGCCTTAGAGAAATTTCACTAAATTTGCCTTAGGAATTTTATTAAAAATAGGTACTGGGCAAAATATCCATCGAAACGATGTGAGTGAGGCATAGAATAACTCTGAATCACTTCCGAATTGCAAACGTTTAATACCCAGAAGCAAAATCTTCCCGGAATCCATTGTTTTCATGTGTATCCGGACGAAGGGGTACATTCAATTTTATTATTTAAAATAATAAAAAAGGCTAATGTTTATTTTTCCCCATCCGGATGTTGTCCACTCCTACAATTTCAATCTTCTTGGCCTTGGCAAATTATCTTGATTTTTCCTGAAGATTTTTCCTCTGAAGATTTTTATAACTCTGGCAATTGGCATCATCCTCTAGGCGTATTCATTATTTTTCATTTTCCCTTAAGAAAATGCCTTAGGAATTTTAAATTTAATTTTATCTCTAGGGTGCGCACTTGAACATGTCATGAACCTCATTTTATTCCTTAGGCAATTCCACGCCTAGACATTCTTAGCAATTTTCATGCTTAGCAAAAATTTCTTTTATTTCACCTTTCAACTCCATAGGCGCCTTTCATATAATAAATTCCCACCTTCAAGCACAACTCACATAGTAAAGGGGAAAAGAACAAGATAAAATTACACCCCTCTTAGTATTATTTCCTTCTTAGCAAGTAGTGACCCCTCAACTTCTTTGAGCGCATATGACATAGGTAGCTTCCACCTTCAAGCGCATTTCCTTCATCACCCTACGCCTTTAGCTTTTACCTTTTATGTTTTACCTTGGGTGCATATGCCATGGAGAGGAGGAATTCCCACACCTTTCAAGTGTCTTTTCACCTCCTTTAGGCGCATATAGGGGGGTAGACTTCTATTTCATCCTTGAGCGCTTTTCCTTCACCACCCCACGCCTAGCTAGTGGCTCTTCATCTCCCTCTGGCGCATATGAGGGTGTTGACTTCCTTTTCCAAGCGCATTTTCCCATGTGAGATGGAAAACCCATGCCTAAGACATGACTCTTAACCTTCCTTGGGCGCATTTCATAGTGCTAGGAGGAAACTTTTTTGCCTTAGTGAATTTTTATGCCTCTTGAAGGCGCATTTGCTATGTGGGATGGAAAATCCACACCCAAGCTTGACCTTTCACCTCCTCTTGGCGCATTTAGCCCTGCAGACTTCCATTCTAGGCGCATTTGAGGATGCCTCAGGAAATTTTGATGCCTTAGGGAAATTTCGATGCATTTTTGGTGACCTTTCACCTTCCCTGGGCGCATATAGCCCTTGCTCAAGGAAATCTCACACTTAGAAAATTTTGAAGCTTTCATTCCTCCTGGGCGCATATGAAGGTGTTTACCTGTCAGTTATGTTTGTAAAATTTCCAACGCCCTTTATGCCCTAGCCTGGCTTTCTATTTTTAGTAAATTCGGAGAAATTAGGGTTTCATTGATTTTTACCCTGTTCTGAACTGGAACTGGAGTGGTTGTGCCTCCATCGGGTGCTGTCATCCTATTCATATCTTATCTGGCGCAATACATGCTATTTTTAGCCATTTGCTATTTTTAGCAAACCCTAGAATTGACCAATTTTGTATCTCTGTTTGCTTTGAAATTTGTTCCACTTGTACTTGATGCTGAAAGAGACTCATTCACACATTTTCCCTAATGAGGACGTGCTATTTTTAGCCATGAGGTGACTTGCTAAAAATAGTAAGTATTCAGATCGTGTTCAAATTTTACCAGCCGGTAGCCTGAAGGATGCTGATTCCGGTGGCGTGCTTCGTTCTGTCATTTCTGCATTTTGCTTCATCTATTTTTAGACGTGGCAAGGGAAACCCTAATCTGATCTGCATGTGCTCTGATTTGTTCCTGACTGTCCTTGATCGTGCCTGATTGCGCCTGATTGCTGGACTGAAGTGGTGGGTAGCTGCTGGGATGATACTGCTATTATAGTAAGTGTCTGGAAAGTGGTCACCCGGATGTCGGACGAGCTTGCATGTCACAGTGCCTGTGGGATCTCAAAAAACCCAGAAAAACCCAGAAAACTGGTCAAAGTTTTGGCACTGGCTAAAAATAGTAAGTCCTTGAAAACTGACCCGATCCATCTGCATGTCATATCATTGCGAAGATCTCACAAAACCCACATGGAATATCTAGACATGCACTGAAAATTCTTGCATGCAAACCCTAAAAATAGCCTCGGGAGGCTGAACTCTGAAAGTCACCATCTCACCTTGCATGTTACATCATCGCGAAGGTCTTCGAAAACCCAGATCAATTCCCCTGTCACTCACCGGAGAATTGCTCATTTAAATCCTGAAAATAGCCTCCGAAGGCTGAACTGCTAAAAATAGCCAGTTGTCGGAATCCATTCAAATTTCGTGTGTGAGCATTCTGAAGCTGCCTGATTGTGGTGGAATTGACAGAATTCCAAAATCTTGATAAAATAGCCCCAAATTGAATACTTACTAAAAATAGTAAGTTGCCGGAATACAGTGAAAATTTAGTGGGACCCTGCTGGAAGTCTTCTGACTGCTGTACTAAGCTCGAATTTCAATTTTACAACTCAGTTTGACCTTTAATAAGCCTGACTAATGAAAACCCTAATTTCACAGACTTGAACAATACTTCAACCCAGGTCAAATGACGAGACATCCCCGGAGGGACCAGAGATAGAGAGAGAGAGACGCACCAAGGCCAGAATGGAGCAAAAAATAGGGAGTCCCCATCTGAATGGGGTGATGTGTGAAAAAGGTCACAACAGATCCAATAAGAAAAGCTCTCATGGAGCTGCTTTTGCTTTGGAGTGGAGCAAAAATTAAATCACCTGAAGCCGAGCAAGGTATCGTACGGCCAAGGAGAAGTGAGCAAAACGTACAAGTAAGATGCGCATCAAGTACGGGCAAAAGAAATAACAATGGAGGAACCAAGAAAAGGGTCGTACTACCAAGAAGGGAAAGAATGGCAATAGGAGTGAGATCAAACATGCCGAAATCTCTAATTTTGGGATTTGTCAACACCATTCGGAACCTATGAAAAATTCATGAGAATGATGTACGAAATGCATTTTTGTATAGTTTTCAAAGTGGTAAATCGGTCCTTGCAGCACGCTAGGGGTGCTATCCTTAGACCCCGCAAGGGGCACTAGCCCTCGACCCCTCTAGGGGCACTGCCCCCAGACCCCTGCAAGGGGCGCTACCCCTTGACCCCATTGGGGGTTCTACCCCCAAAACCCTGTGAGGAGCGCTGCCCCTCGACCCCACTGGGGGCGATGCCCCCAGAACCCCATCAGATTTATTGGAATTTCCAAATTGCAATACAACCAACCATCATAGTACAATTAGAAGAGCAATTGGCAGCCAAGCAAACAAGAGTTGCAACTCGAGGAGAAGTTGGCGAAGAGGGACAGAGTATTGGGTGAGTGTGACAGTCAATTGGTAGAGAAGGATCAACTATTGGCAACGAAGAATACCCAAGTGGTTGATGCGCAACGAATTTCAGCAGAAAGGCAGAGTCAATTAGAGGAAAAGGACAAGGAGTGGGCTACCACCAAGCAGGAGCTTGAGTTGGCATTTTTGGTTTTCAGTCATCTGGAAGACGACTAATTTGTGGGGGGGATGATGTAAACGGCCATGTTAATGAATAATTATATTATTGACCATACTAATTAATTAAATAAATGTTGTAGTCGGTCGTACTAGGAATAGATAATAATAGTTTAAATAATACATGCACAATTTGAAGTAAAAGTTGGATTAGTTGTCAAGCGGTAGTTAGGAAGAGTTGTTGACGGTTGGTATCTCAACCAACCTCGGCCATCTATATATGTATCTTGTCATTTGTAGTCGGACACAGACAATTGCTATGTATTGTTGATACACTTCATGAATGAAATCATTCCATTATGTTGTGCAATTACTATTACGATTGTTCTGTGATTCATATTCTAGTACAAGCATTATGTTCGTGAGTTATTCTCGTTTACT